>JAILYF010000067.1:0-598479 GCA_025491095.1 Brachionus asplanchnoidis
ATTATTAATTTGTGAACTAGATTAAAATTGTAAATTATGATATAAAAATTGAAATTTATTAATTGAGTTAAAATAAATTTGAAATTTTTCGATTTTTAAAATTTTTTGATTTATTTTTGTGTGGATAAAGAGTCATTTAGGTATTTATTTTAAAATAATAAATCAATTTTTTTAAATCCAGGAAAATTCAAATAAATTTTGTTGTTTTTGAATTCAATATTTCAATTTTTAATTATTCTACTTATTTTTAGAAAATTGAAATTTAAACCAAAAATGTCCATCCATATCTAATATAATTAATGATCCACAAACAATGCATTTTTCCTATGAAATGGGTGGTGTTTTCGAAAAACCGGAAATATTACCAATATTCAGAACGGAAGTCCAGAAACACTGTTCCTGGAATCAATTCAAATTTTTCCTGTATCCGATGAACTAATTTCATGGCATACGCATCCAATTTCGTCGAATATCAGGAAAATAACTATCAAGGACAGTTTGACGAAAATGAAATTAAAATTCATTTTGACGCATTTCCATCGCCAATCGATATTGGAAATTTACTGAAAGCAGCCTTTCATTATGAATCTGACACTCAGGAAATTATCTTTTCTGAACAAGGCAACTCAATAATTCAAACATTTATTTTTTCCAATCAACAATTGGATGAAAAAAAAATAAAAGAAATTGAAGAAGATATAAACGATATTTGTGATGTAATGGCGAATATTGCAGTGTCTTCTCATAATTGCGAAAGCATTTCTGTGGAGAATATAGTCGAAAACTATCTAGCAGATTTCGAAAATTCTAACATAAATTTTTTAAAATTAAGCATTTGTTTAAACTAATATTAAATTTTAATAAAGTAATTTAATAAAAATTTTGTTTATACCCAACCTATTGAAATAAATTATTCAAAAAGCTTTAAATTTTTTATAATATATTTACCATATTTGTTTTTTTTTAATAAAAATGTTCACTTTTAGCTAATTTCCTATTCATGGAGAACATTTATTTCAAAAAGCTCATAAATAAGCTTCTTTTATAATTTTATTTTAATTCTATTTAATTAGAGTTCCCGCTTAGAGACGAATATATTAAAAAATGCCAAAATCAGTTAATTTCGATGATTCTGAGAAATTAGTACTTGTAACAGCAGATTATATGATGATCATAATCTAACTGATCTTGAGGGAGGATTTCGAGGAGAAAGCCATTTTAAAAAAATTGCGGATATTTATGGTTCTACTAGTGAAACAGCATCTGTGAATATTTATACAAAATGGAAAAGAAACGATGGTCATTTCAGGACGAAAGTATTATCAAAAGCCTTCTCTCATCAAAACGCCTCAGGTTTGATAACCGACAATAAATTCAAATTTATTTCAATAATGTCGAGTGGCGTAATATGCAGCAGTGTATTTCAAAATCAACACGACCGAGATTTTTGGCTTCAGCAAATCAAATGATTTCAAAGAAACTCAAGAATGTTGGAATTAAATGTAGCTTTAAATTAAATACCAATAATTCTTTTACCACATCAAAAATCTTACTCCCTGGTCATTTTTATTGGCGTGGAAGAATTAAATGTATCACTTGTAAAAACGAATTTGATGGATTTATTAAAACAAAACCTGTAGCAAATTGTGGAATTACCTTTTGTTTTGATTGGAATGGAAAAAACTGCTCAGAAAATGTTACGATTCCTAAATTGCAGTTAAAAGGGGAGAAACGAAGTTTAATACAAAGCGAAATTACGGCAAAAGGAGTTCAAAACTTCTTATCTGAGAGAGCTTTTTTCAGTAATTTTCTTCAAATTTAAATCTTCTTTAACAAAAATTCATTTTTTTAGATGACAAGATACGACCAATATATCATATGAGAATGCAAGAAAATTAAAAAGCCTTTTCAAACATCGATTTCAATTAAGTAACGAAATGAGGATTGATTCTGATGCAACTAAATTGTTTTTTGACTACTTTCTTCGTAACTATAAAAAAGGGACACAAGGTTTTATTCACGATATTGAATCAAATCCGATAGGTTTTGTGATGTTTTCTGAAATTCAAGTAAAAATTTTTGCCAACAAAGAGTATTTAATTTCTAAATTTTGTTAGGTAAAAATGTGGGCGATAATTGAAAGTATGAATCCAGTTTGGTTTTTTGATTCGACCGGTAACGTTATGGTTAAATATGGTGGCCAAAAAAATATTTTATTACATAGCTTAGTTGCTCACGATTTTATACGGCACAAAATGGTTTCTATAGGGGACTTTGTAAGCAGTCAAAATGACAACGTAAGTATTGGACTAAAATTATCGAAAATTCTCCTGGAGGCTAAGCGATACAGTTTTTTTAAAAAACCAGCTATTTTGGTCACAGATTTTTCATGGGCAAATCTTCATGGATGCATGTTTGCATTTAATCAAATGGAAATGTTAGAATATTTAACTATTTGCCACTCTATTTTAGTAAAAAAAGAAACTATTGATCTTAGAAAGCTAGGTAAAACGGTTATCTATCTTTGCTCAACACATTTTCTAAAAAATATAATCGATGCAACTGATTTAGAGCTAAAACATGCAAAAGAAAAAAAATTTTGTTAAGAAAGTTTCATTTTCTCTTTTTCAATTCTTCAAACATCAAAATGTTTAGACGACTTTTGCATTAATTTAATGTGCATAAAAATATTTTTTCACGTAGATATAAGGATAATCAATATTTCGAAAGCATGATAAAAATAAATACAGCTTTACTCGATAGAAATAGTGATTGGTTCAAAAACGTTTGTGAAACAATATCTCCAGAAATTGACAAAAAACAAAAAGAAAAAAATAAAGAATATTTAAATGAAAGCAAACTATTTTTATATCAATCAATTGAAAAATCTGTGAACTTTGCGAAAGATTCTCCATTTACGTCATTTTTTGATAATCTTCTACAAGATTCGCAAGAAATGGAAACAGAAAACTCATTTGAGAAAAATGATTTATTTTTTCCAAGTCTTTTTAATATCATAAAAAAAAAACTGCATCTTGTTCCTTTATGGTCTGGCCTATTGATAAATAAAGTTTTACCCGATAAAAATCGTCTATCAAATAACTATGTTGAATCATGGTTTAAATTTTTAAAAAATTCAATTCTAAAAGTAAATAAGCGAATTAGAGGTCAAAGACTTTTATATAGCAATGAATTGGCGACCCCATACTATTTCTATCTTTCTCATCTTTACGAAACATTGTATGAGGATAAATTTAATGCATTTTTTGAATCTAAAGAAAAATTTTCATATAGTGAAAAGGATAAAGAAATGTGGGCCATGAGAGAAAATAATAAAAAAGATGCTCAATACTTTACAAGAAGTTTTAGATTGGATTTTTACGAAAATAAAAAATTCAAGGATGAAATCGAAAAAGTTATTATAGAAAAAACTGACTTAAGAAAGGAGCTGTTTAACGAATTTAACGATCCGTTTTCTGAGGATTTTAAACGGAAAATATTGAAAGTAGATACGGCATTAGATACAATTGGAAATTTTTCAATCAAAAGCTTGGCGAAAGAAGTTAACTCAATGGAAGGTAAATCAACTTCATTAATTATTTTAAAATATTTATTAAATGATATAATTTAGATAAACAAGAAAAAAATAAATATCGACAATCTTTTCTACTACAAAGTCGACGAATTTTATTTGAGATATTCTGAAGTTAAAGATCTTTTATTAAATCGCTGGTTAAACGATAGCGTAATATTTTATTTTTTTTCTATTTGAATTTTTTCAATTTGATTTAAAGGTTTTAGAAACATATGGACTTTGTCTGGTAAAAGAATCTAAAAAAAAAATATCATTAATAAATTCTTTTCATGCTACTTCTATGTTTAATAATGGTTTTGAAAAGTTTTCCAATGAATATAAAGTAAAATTTTAAAATTAAGCACTAATTTGAAAATTATTTTTAATTATTGATTAGTTTGAAAAGTGTGCTGCTGCTTATGGATTCATAAACGAAAACGGAAATCATTGGATACTAATGTTTATTGATTTCAATGCAAATAAGTTTTATTTAATTGATCCCAAAAAAAATTATAAAATATTAGACAAACATGGAAATACAACATATAAACAATCAAAGTTATTTGAAGAATGGTGGTAATTAAACTTTGAGAATGATATTTAAAAATATTCTAAAATTAAATTTAAGTTTTTTTTGCAAAAAATTTCCATTTTTGAAAAAGCGAAAATGGAAACTAGCTTTACCGGAACATTCATATCAAATTGATTCTTCGAATTGTGGTGTTTTTTTGCGAAATTTTAAGCCGACTTATAGAAGAAACGATTTAATATTTAGAAATGACAATGATTCTTTAGAGTTTTTACGGCTTAAAATCAATGTCAAAATTAGAAAATATTCCGAAAATAATTTTTGTTCATTTTGTAGCTCTAAATTGACGGAATTCAATTTTTTAAAATCAAATAGCTGCTTCCATAAATATCATATTAAATGTTTAGAAAATTATTTCTCCAATTTAAATAATTTCAAATGTCCTCTCTGTAAATAAGTTTAATTTATTGTTTTTTCTTGTTTTTGGTTTAAAAACTTTAATAAAAATCATAAAATTATATTTTTATTTATAAAAAGAAAAAGCTTTTTGCGAAGCTTTGTAATTAAAATTTTGAAAATCTTACTATAGATAAATCTGATAATAATAATTACAAATTACAATATTGATTCATTTTATAAAGAGGTCAGCAAAGTGATCGATTGTTTGTTCCTGATGCCAAATATGAAAGCTTCCCTAGCAATTTTTGATAAAAATATTCTATAGGACATTTTTTTTACAAAAATTGAAGTTTAAATTCAGAATTTATTTAAAAATTATTAATTTTATTATCACTTGTTCAAATTTCTTTTTTAGATTAATTTCTAGAAAAATCAAGGAAAAATTAAAAATTTTATTTTTTAAAAATAAACAACGTTTATTAAATTCTGTTTGATCTGCAGGGCAAATTTTTGACCATTTGAACAAAAGTTAATGAATTATTTTACTTTTTGAATTAATTAATTTTAAATTATATATTTCTTTTTAATTTACTTTAGATATCTAAATTACTAATTAAAAACTCAAGCAATACTGAGATGGCTGCTGAAAATAAGCGTTGTTTCACAGAGACTGATTCTTTTAATTTCCTTGATGAATTAAAGAATTCAAAAACATTAAAGCATTTGTTATTTCAACTTCAAACAAAATAAGAGGAGTGGCAAATAACAATATTTTTCAATTAAATGGTGCTTCTAAGGCAATAGCGAAGTATCAAAACAGTCCGAAGAATTCATTTATGCAAAAGGCATTGGTATTTAAAATTTAAAAATCGCAATTAAAAAAACAATAATTTTTTTATTTTAGAATAAGTCATTTGAAACTGTTCAAAATGTCACTAATACCTTAGTTTCATCAGTTAAAAACATAATGGAACATGTGGTTGACATTAATGAAGATGTAATTTGTTTTTTTTTTTAATTTTTAAATTATAGCTTATTCCAAATTAAAATTTACTTAAAAATAATATTATTTCTAAAAAAGGGCAATCATCCACGTTCTTCTACTCCCTTAAATCGTTCACTTGAATTCGAGGAAATAGATGAAAACGAAATTCGCCCAATTGAAGATCCTAGATTGCGAGCAAAAATAGAGGAGCTTCTTTACGCATTAGAAGTTAAAGAAGAAGAATGCATTTCTTTAAACGATAAGATTGAAGACATGAAGGATGATCATCAGAAGTCAATTTTACTACGTTCAGAAGAATTTGAAGCCCTCAAAGTATTTCTTGATTTTTTTATTAATAATAATCATTTAAAAAATATTTTTATTAAGCTGTCCTGTGACAAAAGAGTAAAATATTTTGAAGAACTGATCAGATTTAATGAAATAGGTGAAGAAAAGTTGAATCTCAAAATAAAAGAATTACAGGATCGACTTAGTCAAAAGTATAAAAAAAATCAATTATATTGCCTTTCAAAATATTTATTTTAAGGGAAAAAATTACCGCTGAAAACTTAAGTCTAAATGATAGATTTAAAGACTTCGAATGTCAAATTGAAAAATTGACAATGGAAAACTTGAAATTAAAAGTGGAAAACAGAAAAAGGACTTGCCAGTATAAAAAATGCAAAAACTACGGTAATGTTAACAAGAATGGGACGAATCATCTGAATCATTTTACGTTAGAAAATTGTCCTTTATGGAAGAAAGTAATAATTTTAAACATTTTAATAAAAAATTTCTAAAAAATTTAAAAAAAGGAAATCGATCGGCTAATTGAATATGAGATAGAAAATACAAAATTAAAACAAAACTTCATGAATCGGAAAGGACTGCAAATCAAAAGACCGAAATTGAGAAAGAATACCATCAATCCACAATCAAAAATTACAAAGATGAAATTGATCGTCTTGAGAAAGAAATATTGCGAATAAACATGAAACTTAACGAGTAAATATCAGATTTGTAAAATTAATAATCATTCTATTATAATTTGTATTAGAAAATTCGATGAAATCAGAAACTCAAAAGACATGATAATCGAAATGGAAACAAAATTGAAAATTTAAATAAATGAAAACGAAAAAAATTTTGATGAAGAAAGAACATTAAAAACTGACAAGTAAATTTTAAAATATATTTTTATATCCTTATGTTAGTTAAATTCTTATTTAGAAATTTTGAATTGGCTATTAAAAACGAAGAAATATTTAAACTCGAAGAAAAAATCAATTCTCTCTACACAGATATAGAAAATTCTGATATATTGAGAAAAGAAAAGTAACTATCTAAAATTCTAAATAATTTTTTTTTAAATATTTTTTGAAGGGAAGCTACATTCAATCAATTGAAAAATGACTATGATGCATTAGAAACAAAATGTCAGAGCATAGAAAGTACTCTAGAAGACAACAAGAGATTACTTTCAAATATCAAAATTCAAAATGAAACTGACAAGTAAATTTTAAAATAATTTTTATATCCTTATGTTAGTTAAATTCTTATTTTAGAAATTTTGAATTGGCTATTAAAAACGAAGAAATATTTAAACTCGAAGAAAAATCAATTCTCTCTACACAGATATAGAAAATTCTGATATATTGAGAAAAGAAAGTAACTATCTAAAATTCTAAATAATTTTTTTTTTAAATATTTTTTGAAGGGAAGCTACATTCAATCAATTGAAAAATGACTATGATGCATTAGAAACAAAATGTCAGAGCATAGAAAGTACTCTAGAAGACAACAAGAGATTACTGTCAAATATCAAAATTCAAAATGAAACTGACAAGTAAATTTTAAAATATATTTTTATCCTTATGTTAGTTAAACTTATTTTAGAAATTTTGAATTGGCTTTTAAAAACGAAGAGATATTTAAACTCGAAAAAAAATCAATTCTCTCTACACAGATATAGAAAATTCTGATATATTGAGAAAAGAAAAGTAACTATCTAAAATTCTAAATAATTTTTTTTTTAAATATTTTTTGAAGGGAAGCTACATTCAATCAATTGAAAAATGACTATGATGCATTAGAAACAAAATGTCAGAGCATTGAAAGTACTCTAGAAGACAACAAGAGATTACTTTCAAATAGCAAAATTCAAAATGAAACTGACAAGTAAATTTTAAAATATATTTTTATATCCTTATGTTAGTTAAATTCTTATTTAGAAATTTTGAATTGGCTATTAAAAACGAAGAAATATTTAAACTCGAAGAAAAAATCAATTCTCTCTACACAGATATAGAAAATTCTGATATATTGAGAAAAGAAAGTAACTATCTAAAATTCTAAATAATTTTTTTTTTAAATATTTTTTGAAGGGAAGCTACATTCAATCAATTGAAAAATGACTATGATGCATTAGAAACAAAATGTCAGAGCATAGAAAGTACTCTAGAAGACAACAAGAGATTACTTTCAAATCAAAATTCAAAATGAAACTGACAAGTAAATTTTAAAATAATTTTTATATCCTTATGTTAGTTAAATTCTTATTTTAGAAATTTTGAATTGGCTATTAAAAACGAAGAAATATTTAAACTCGAAGAAAAAATCAATTCTCTCTACACAGATATAGAAAATTCTGATATATTGAGAAAAGAAAAGTAACTATCTAAAATTCTAAATAATTTTTTTTTAAATATTTTTGAAGGGAAGCTACATTCAATCAATTGAAAAATGACTATGATGCATTAGAAACAAAATGTCAGAGCATAGAAAGTACTCTAGAAGACAACAAGAGATTACTGTCAAATATCAAAATTCAAAATGAAACTGACAAGTAAATTTTAAAATATATTTTTATCCTTATGTTAGTTAAATCTTATTTTAGAAATTTTGAATTGGCTTTTAAAAACGAAGAGATATTTAAACTCGAAGAAAAAATCAATTCTCTCTACACAGATATAGAAAATTCTGATATATTGAGAAAAGAAAAGTAACTATCTAAAATTCTAAATAATTTTTTTTTTAAATATTTTTTGAAGGGAAGCTACATTCAATCAATTGAAAATTGAGTTTGATGAGATTCAGACAAAATTACTTGCTTTGAAAGAAATAAAATCAAAAGAAATTTCCGTCGATAAGTCTCAGGATTTATCTCAAATCTCAAAAGAAAAGCAAAAATTGCTTTCAATCATAGACGACTTAAAATTTGAAAACAAGCGTAATAAAAATGATTTTAACATCGAAATTGGTAGATTAAATGAAAAGAAGTAATAAATTTTTCCTGTAGTTTGTTAAATATCTTAAAAAATTTCTAATTTTTAGCTTGTCGCTTAGTCAAAAATTTAAAGTTATCAGAAGAGGCAAAAAGATTTAACTTTAGAATAAATAAAGATGAAAAAGAAACGTAAAATATCAAATAAATATATTTTAGTATCTTAATTTTTTTATTAAGACGAGAAATTTCGATTTTAAAAAGAGAACTACTTGAGTTAAAAAAAAGTTTTAATACCTGAGAACATTCATTCAAACGGTATAAAAACTTCAACTTGATAATAGTATTTTGTGTCCATATAAAATTTGCGGCGGGATTGGGAACTCAATTGTTGGAAGAAAAAAGCATTTTTCGTAAGATAAATTATAAATTTTTATTTTAATGAGAGAAAAAATTATCATTTAAAGTGGTGCAAACTGTCCCCTTAATCCCAAGAATTCAGAAAATTTACGGAAAATCAATGAATCAAAAGATAAAAATTGTTGACTTAGAAAATAGAATTGAAGAATACACTAAGCTAGTTAACCAAATGATCGAGGAGAAAGGTAAAATCATCTAGTTAATTTTTAAAAGCAAATAATTAAATAATTTATAATTCAATTTAGATACACAACAATCATCTGTCAAAATGAGAGCTCAAGCAAACATATATACCAGTAATTCGGACGAATCTGACAATGATACAGAATCAAAAATTGGAAATGATTCAATAATGTCAGATTATTATGAATCAGATGTAAATCCTGTTTGTGCTCCAAAGACCAGCAAGGTTTTAGCTTTTATTTTATTTTTAAATTTAATAAATTAGTTACTTTTAAGAAAAGAGTAGCGTTTGCTGACTCTAAAATATATTCAAAGTTTTCAAAACGAAAACTTGAAAGTCTTACTTCAACCAGTGACTCGGAATCGGATGAAAAAAGTAAGAAGTCATCAAGAATTAAACAGGTTTGAAATTTATTTATTTTTATAATTTTTTGTAATCAAAATCTTTAAAAAGAATGCTTCAAATAATTCATTTAATGGTGATGGGCCACATGTTGGGCGATATAATATTCACGGTGCCCATTTTGGTCAAAAGGTCTTTGAAGGCCCTAGAAAAGGACTATTCTACCGACATCCGAAATCGTTTAATAAAGTCTATGTGACTGATAGGGCCGATCACTGTGTTAAGTTCAAGAAATGGTTTTCTGAAAAATCGTTTAAAAATTAATTTTTTTTCTTTTCATTTCTTTAGTTTTGTTTTTATTTTTGGTGAGAAAACTTTAAATTAGTTCACCTTTGAATGAATTTGTTAAAAGAGATGATTGATTTTTTTTAAAAGCAACAAAATTCATGTTTTTGGTAATTCTAAAGAAATGATTTTGATTCTTGGATCTGATTTCATTTCATTGAGTAGTGCGATGTAAATTTGTTATAAAGAAATGATCAAATAATGATCTAAAAAACCTCAAAGGTTTCAGAAAAAACTTTATGTTCAAAATCTAACAGCCGCACAAAATTTGAAAAGGACATTTTCAGGACATCAATTTCGTTTTCGTTCGAATTACTAAAATTTTTGGATTTTGTAGCTTTTTATAGAATTATCAATCATTCTACCATACGAATTCGTTCACAGGTGAAAAAGTTCAAAGTTATTTCACCAACAATAAAAAGATACATTTATTGTAAATTTGTTTGAATTTTCACAAAAATAAAAATTTTTATATTTAAATAAATATTTTTTTATTAATTTTTTTTAAATTCATTTAATTAACTTTTAAGGAAAAATTAAATTTTTTGATGGTGATATGTGCCTTGAAGGCGCGTCTTCCGGATTGTTGGTGGTTGGCCACGCAATTTGTGAATTTTATTGATTAAAAACGCGCGTTTTTTAACTATTATTTGGAGTAATTTTATTAAAAAATTTCATTTACGTGAATAGCTTCTTCAATATTTTAGTTGCTTAAAAATTGAAGCTTATTAAATTCTTTTTCAAATTTTGACGTGAAATTGTAAAATGTTATCTTGTTGACATTTGCGTTGCTCAGTCCTTTAGATAATTTAAAATCATCAATAAGAATCAAAATGATTATTTAAAAATTGCATATGGACTCAAAAGAAAACTTGAATTTCTTCGTACATACATGACTTTCCTGTTTTAAGTGATGCATTCAAATAATACTCAATTGTTTAATTTTATTTAATATTCAAATTATGCATATTTTGAATTTGAATATCGAAAAAGTTAAATTTACTAATTGATATTAAGATTAGTGAAATTGAAATTTCAATATTACTGATATTCAGGTTTTATAAGTCTCCTTTATTTCTTTTACAAATCGAACCAGAAAAGCTGAAAAAAATAATCTAAGACAATTAAATATATGTTCTGTTTATTATTCTTTAATAATTCAATAAAAAACTATCAATAGTCTCTTTAAATTTATTTTGGTAGTCAAGTTAATGCTAGTTTATATTAATCTGCAATAAAATAATAAAACATTTTTTTTTTATAGCAATTTAACTAAACATTAACTTAACTTCCAAAATAATATCAATTTATCAAAAATCAAATCAATAAACAACTTCAATATTTAAAATTTTGAAGATGATGAAACAAATAATGTTTCACCAGATTAAATTTGTATTTTTCAAAAAAAAACAAAATTCACTCATTAGCTTGATATTTTATTTTTGTATTGGAATTTTTGAAAGAAAATTCACAATGCCTAACAAGGACATCCTCTGTAATAAGCAGAATGTTTTCCACCACAGTTTACACATTCGAGTTGACTTGTACACTCGCCCGTATGAGCTTGTTTTTACATTTAGCGCATGATTTGTTCAATTCTTTACAGCTGAGAATTGTATGGTTGAATTTATGTCAGTTAAGGCATCTTTTCGGTGGTTTTTCACATTCCTTAACTGGATATTTTGTGTATCCCAACCCCATAGAGCCGCTCGTGACTATTTCTTCAAATACACTCACATCATCTAAAATGATCTTGCAAACTTTTATTTCCCTTCCATTGCGCTCAAACGGTATAACCTTTACCCTCACATATTTTCTTTATTTTCTTGTTCAATTCACTGCCTGCTATGTTCCTGACAATAACACTATACTGCTTCGCTACACCAATGTCAATTTTTTCGTATCCTTCGAACACCTTTTCATCAACTTAGCATAACCGTTTTATGCTCCTCTTTTTCAGGGTAGATCATTAAATTACCATTGGCCGTAGGTTTAACTCTTATATCATCTGGCCTGATTCCAAGTTTCGCTAAATTTTCTCTTAAATATTTGTTCAAATTCAATGAATTCCCAAGTATTTTAATGTCAAGTCTACGAATAAGAACTGCCGCTAATTCTGAGAAATGCTTTTGCTTGCTTTTTTGGTGGACACCTGACGGTGAATAAGTCAAATGTTTTGCAACCCCTTTTCCGCCGAGTATCTTGACTCTCTAGCATGGGAAATTCGTTGTCATGATGGACTTGAGGAATATTTTCATCCTCCATTATTTCCGCAAGAAAATAATTTATGTTAATTTATTTTTCTTTTTTTCTCAGAATGACTCACATCGTTTATGTTTATATATTAAGGTTTAACAGGAAGAAATACGGAAGTAATGCTGTTCTAATTAGCTCAAAGCCTAAAAAGTAGGAAGCGAAAAAAGCTCAAAGTAAAAATCAAAAAGTGCTGGTCCGAAAATTGATTCCGGATAATCGAAAATTCCGGATAACCGGTTATTGACTGTATGTTTATTTTTTAATTATAAAGACTTTTTTTAGTAATCATGGGCCAATAAAGTTTATTAAATTTAATTAAAATATAAATCTCTAATTAGAAAAATAAAAGTAAATAAAAGATTGACCATAACTTTCATTGCTGAATTCCAGTTAAGGCATTGGTATTTGATGGTTGTCTAATGCTTCTTCTGTTCTGCATTTGCCATTTGTCTCTTCACAACCATTCCCCGATCCAGCACAGTCCGCGAAAAATTTAATTTTCGAATTTTTGTTTTAAAATTTTTGAAAAATCCCTGTTTATTTATAAAGGCGAATAAAATCAATGAAAACGCTCGATTGATTTTTTTTTCTAAAGAAAAGCATATTTTTGTGATTCTTAAATTTCTCTTTACTTGATTTTGTTTCAAGATTTGTGACTTTTTGTTTTAAATTAAAATAAAATGATTTTTCTTCACACGATAAAATTTCTATTTTAATCTTATGGAATTCTGGAACAGCTTAATTTTTTTTTTGGTTAAAAACAATATTAAAATTCTGTTTGGATAGAATGGCGAACAATATAATAATTTTTTTGAAATATCTTGAAAACAGAACATGCTTGGAAAATGAAGCTTCTGAAGTTTCAAAATTCCAATTCCGACGCCCAGCTTAAATTTAAAGACATATAAAAAAAACTTTAAATTATCGTGAAAAAAATATCGTCTATTTATAAATTAAAAACAATAAATTTTTTTAACAAGTTTTGAAAAATTGGCTTCTAAAACTATTCTATAAATATCATAAATATAAACAAAATTTTGCTTGTATTTATTGTTTTCGAATGTTTTTATAGTTCTGTATAAAAGATTACTTCAACATTTGATAAATAACAAAGAGCATTAATTAGGTAGCAAGATTATCAATTTAGCAAACAATATCTGATTCTTTAAATTTAACAAATATTTTTAAAGCTAATCATTTATTTTTAAGTCGAAAATTAGTTATTAATTACACAACTTTGACCAAAATTTTAGATTATTGATTACTAAACTAAAAACTTTGTTTGAAATTATATGGAAAATATGAAAAAAACATCCAAAATTTGTATTTTATGATCTCTTCTTGAAGATCTTGACGGGCTGAATCCAAAATTATCAAAAAATTGAAAAATCAGATCTTTCTTTCATTATTTATGTAAGCTCAATAGAAAGTCTTAATAGATCTGATACTTATAATGGTCATATCTTAAGATTTTTTATTTTTTTTTTGTTTTAAATCGAAATATCACATAAAGTGAAATGGAATGAATTACTGATTCAACAATATGCTTAATTTTACTGATTAAACTCAAAAAGTACGTAAAAGATTAAATAAGAACATCTTTTAAAGATTTTTTTTAATTAGTGGGTCCATATCTGTCAAATGGTAAGAAAAAACGATCTTCAAATCACGAAAAACATTTTTTAAAATATGATAATGCTGGTAATTGGTTTTTATCAAATATAAAATCATATATAAAAATATTAGAGAAACAAATAGTTAATCATTTTTTTTAATAATTTTAATTTTTTGAGTTTTATGATTTTCTTAGTATTCATTACTTCAGTATTCAGGCAAATAAGAAAATGATTTTTTTACCTTAAGCAAAAGTATCTATAGAAACCAAATTAAGGCGCGTTTAAATGTTTAACATTTTTTAGATAATTAAATAAGATTTAGGAAGTTTTTTTTCTTGTCGAGGTCTCGATGAGATGACGGTACTGGAAAGTAATCCCATTGAGACCTCGACATAATTTTTGATTTTTTCCATGACCCATATCCACAGATAATTTTTATTATTTATTACATTTAAACGGAATTAAAAAAAATAAATTTTTCCTAGATGTTAATCGCGTATGACTTTGTATCTTAATAGAAAATTTTATGCTGAAAAATTTAACATAACTTAACATTTGTGAATAATAAAGTTTTAGTAGTAGTAGTAGTAGGAGTAGTTTTGACTGTAGCTGGCTAGCCAGCGAGTGTGCTGATAAGGCACACTAAGACAGCTGATGTGATTGATTGCTGCTCATCCAGCAATCAATGCCTGCTTTAAAGCTGTTAACATTGGGGGCTTCAACTAATTCTTTTGGCAGCGAGTTCCATATGATAGCGGTTCTGTTGAAAAAAAAGTTATCTCTATGTTGGAGCCTCGATATTTCTTTGTGATATTTGAGGCAGTGACCTTTCCCTTGGTTTTTTGTGACATTAAAAATTGTTGCTTTTTTCAAGCGATTCTATTCCATGCATGAACTTGTTTAATTGAATTAGATCACCTCTTTTTCTTCTTTCCACCAGATTTGGAATGTTCAAAGCCTTCAATCTGCTTTCATACGGTTTGTTTCTAATTGACGAAACAAATTTCGTAGCTCTGCGTTGAATCCTTTCAACATTCTTACAGTCAGACTTAAGAATTGGAGACCAAACAGGCACCGCAAATTCCAAAAGAGGTCGAACAAAAGTTCAATACAAAGATCTTAATAACTTGAAATCAAAACGAGCGAATGACTTCCTGATGCGACCTAACATTTGATTTGCTTTGTTTGTAGCCTCTATCACTTGATTTTTCCATTTAAGATTTGTATTGAAAATAACTCCAAGATCTCTTTCGGTTTCTGACCTTGCTAACTGCTTACCATTAATAAAATAAGGAAATTCTTTGTTCTTATGAACATAATGCATAACCACACATTTGATGTGTTGAAGAGAAGTAGCCAATCTTGAGTCCACTTGAAAATTAAATCTTAATCTGATTGTAGTTTCGCAGCGCTTAATTCTAATACCTTTTGCGAGAAAATTTTAGTATCATCTGCATACAATTTCACAACATTCTCTATTCCTTTAGGTAGATCATTTATATACAAAACGAACAATAGTGGACCAATCACTGACCCTTGTGGTACACCGCTAAAAATCTCAACCCAATCCGAGAAAATTTCACCTTGAATAACTCGTTTTCTTCTATTTTTCAAGAAGCTTCAATCCATTATAGTGGTAGACCATCAAGCCATACGCCTTCAATTTATTTATTAGTCGTCTGTGCGGAACAGTATCAAATGCTTTCGCAAAATCTAGCAGAATCACATCAACAGGAATAATTTTTTCTAGACTCATTGAGATGAAATCTAGAGTTTCCAGAAGATTAGATGTAAATGACTTTTTCTTAACAATCCATGCTGTTCTTTAGATATAATATTATTCTTATAAAGATAGTCTTCCATTTTGGTTCTTATTATGCTTTCCATAATTTAAAAAAAAAAAAAAATTTCAAAAACTTAGATTTAACATAGAAAACTAGAGAAAAAAAAATTTTAAATTTAATTTTTATTTAGGTTATTTTGTTGTTATAAAAAAAAAATCTGAAAATTCAATGAGCTACTTTAGATTTGACGCTTGAGCGTCCTTGAAGTGCCAATGTTTGTCTTATTTCGTAAATTCTTTTCAAAGTTTCTCTCTCTGGTCCTCAATAACTTTTCGGCCTCTGTCTAAACTAACTAAATTTTATAAAAATAAAAAAAATAATTTTTTTCAAAAATCTAAAAATTTAATTTACAAATTGAAGAGTTCGAATAATCGGCCGAAGTTTCTGGCTTTGGATCACAAATTTCCAAAATAGCACTAGCTCGATTAGCTTTGAGTTCTGATTCAATTTTTTTGAAATCATCATCATTTGAAATGTCTAGCACTTCTTCCAATTCCTGACTTTCGTGCAAATCTTGGCTTCTGCCACACTTTTGATTGATAGTATTTTGAATTTCGTCAAAATTTTCATCAATTTTTCTCATTTTATTAAACAAAGTATGTCCATCTCGATCTCTTGTCACAGTTGGTTCACCTCCGACCGTAATTTGGTTCAATTTAGAGCCATTTAAATTAGATCTTTCAAAACTAGCCTGTTGATCACATAACAACTGTCTTCCTCCGAGCATCTTTTGTCTTTCATATTCCATTACATTTTGTTTGTAATAATTATTTTGCTTTGCATTAACAGCCTTGTTCCAGAGCATTTGTTTGAGCATGTATTCGTCTCTAGTTTTTTTTCCCTCGGACACTTTGTGGGATTCCAAGTGGGCATCGCGCTCTTTTAAATACTGAATTTCATCTTGAAGGATGCGAGTTTTTTCGATCAGTTGGTAATCAGTTATAAATTTTGGTTGTTTATTAAAAACTGGATAAGTGCCTTTGCCAAGAGGTTGAAAATTTTGAAGAATTTTGCACGGGTCTATGTCGCCTGGGGTTGTTTGGTCATTTTATGGGCCTCGGATATCAATGATGAACACTCAATGGATTACGGTGTCGATAGAAATACTTGGCATCATCTAAATCTTTTACTTGAATGAGAGCTGTCCGATTACAGATTGAATAAGCTGCCACTAGGTACAGCAAAAAGCCTGGATGCTGACTCAACAAATTGTCCATTAAAATTTGCCATTCGTTTTTGCTAAAAACTTCGGAAAATATTGTCTCCAAGAGACACCAACCATAGATCTAAAAGAAAAAAAATTATTGACAACTTTATTTTATTTGTTTCCCCGAATATTTAATGTGTGTGCCAAAAAAATAAGAAATTTTTTTTTTTGAAAAAAATTATTTTTTTTAAGACTTTTATTCTACTGTATTCCTATAGTTAATCTGGCGTTTTATGCTATTTTCAAAAAGAAGCAATCTTAAAATTGGCGAAGAGTTTTTACCTTTATATCATTAAGCTTTTAAAATTAAAATTTTCATCAAATAGCTTTAGTGAAATTTTTGAATGACTTTTTGGAAAAAACCCTCTAAATTAATTCCAATTTTTGTAAAGATTATAAATATTTTGTTTACTTTAAAATTTTTATTCAAAATTAATAAATTGCTTTGTTGTCAAAAGATTATTGTTGAAGTTTTTGATATCTAAGCTTTCAATTTTCAATAGCATTAATTAGATTTTTCGAAGATTGCTTCAAGTTTCTATTACGATCTTACAAACTTAGGAAAAAATTTTCATTTTTTATTCATATTCTAAAAGAAATAAAGGGATTTTTATTAAATATTTAAACAATTTTTTATTACCGTATTCCTTCGTTCGATATTGCAGCCTTAGAACCCGAAACACATATTGGCGCAGGCAATAAATACCATCTCGCCCATGTTAAAACATTCTTTACTTACACCGCATGCGTCAAAGTTGTATTTCGAGTCTTGGAGCACGTTTTAAGTAGAGTTTTTTAATATAATGCAGCATTAATAATAGAGATTCTGTCATTATTATTAATGACAGAATCTCAATACTCTTGATTTCAAAAAATAAAAATTATTTTTTGAATATTTTTATTATTCGATTAAAAAAATACTTAAATTTGATTTTTGACGCGGCATATTTCACTACAACAATATTAAATTAATATTTCGTTTTCCTATTAACTTGAATTGAAAATTTTTTGGCAATGTTAAAAGATGGGTATACGAGAAGTTTAGATTTCATTAACATTTTTTTTTATCATTGTTCTTTTTTTTTAAAAATGCGCTCAATTTAAAAAGACGCTTCTCCTTTCTAATAAATTTGATCATTTGCGCACCATTTTTTTTTGACTTGATTGTTTTTGTTTAAATAAATGGCTACATCTGAAAAAACAAATAATAATTTCGGAAAATTTACTAAAAATGGCCAAAACAGGTTATACACTCATTAACAACAATGAACTTCATGAATTTATGATACGTACTAAAAGCTTTTTTGAAACCGAAGAAAAAAATTTTAAAAAACCTCTCAGAAGAGCGATCTAGAATTAACGAAATGAGGGCCAAGTTAGCTGATTATGCCTTTGAAAATTTTCAAAACAGAAGGGTATTCACTTTTACATGTTTTTTTTTATTATTAAACTCTATTTTCATTTACAGTTGGATGAGCTTATTAGTTTGGACACTCGAAAATTCAGAAACTATCTAAATTTTCTGAGTCATTACAATGAGTTGCTGAAAAGGGTAGATCCGCTGCGTGTTGAAAGAATGCATAAGGCAAATGAAAAAAAGACTAAATATTTGAAAGATTATGTTTTCAATAAATTTAAAATTCCATTTACAGAGTTTTATCAATTGGTACAAGATTATGAGGATGACATGATTTTAAGCCAAATGGATTTAAATTC
Source organism: Brachionus asplanchnoidis (assembly GCA_025491095.1). Lineage (NCBI taxonomy): Eukaryota > Metazoa > Rotifera > Eurotatoria > Ploima > Brachionidae > Brachionus > Brachionus asplanchnoidis. The sequence continues at coordinate 18,641 of JAILYF010000067.1, forward strand.
AGTTCCGAAACTAAATGAAGCTTCAATAATTAAGGATTGTTGAAGCTATTTTATTACCCTAACTTTTCATAAGAACTTTTCTTAACTTAACTTAACTTAACTTTTCATGAAGCTTTTCATAACCCTAACTCATTGAAAATGTAATAAAAAGTTTGCGAAGCACTTTAAAAAAGCAAAATTTTACAAATCGTTTTGATATTGATAATGAAGTTAAATCAAAGTTAAATCGAATATTTATTCAAGAATATACACCAATAAAAACCCCAGGAGATGGGAATTGTCTTTTTCATATGATTTCACTTAGTCTCTTCGATGATAAGATGTATTCGAATCTTTTACGTTTAATTACGGTTTTCTACAATGTAAAAAAAAAAGATAATTACAAAAACGTTATCAGATCAATAGTGACCCAAGGACGATCTAATGGCTTCAACTTAGATATAAATTCTCATGTCGAATATAATTATAGAAAATTGTTGCATGATGCAAGGAAGAATGGTGTATGGTGTAATGATTATCATTTATCAGCTTTGAGTTCTGTGTTAAACTTTAAAATTTATATGTATTATCAAATGAATGATATAAATGACTTAACATCTGTTGAACAACTTTTTTCAAAATTTAATGATAACCCTTTAAATTTATGTTCCTGTTTAAAATATATACCAATAAATGGAGAGTTAACCGATAATTTTATTTGTGGTTTCTATAATAATCAAATTGGAAAATTCCATTACACAGCCATTGCCCCAAATTCTATTAAAAGCTAAGAGTTTGTCCCTAAAAATAACTTTTTTACTTAATTTTTTTTTTATCATTAAATTTTATCTTTTTTTTATTTTTGAATTGTATGTATTTTTCTATTTTTTTAATAAAAGTATTTAAAAATTGAAACCTAATTTTAATATTTATTGATTAGTCTGAAAAAAAAAACTAAATATATCTATGTTGTGGGGGGAGGTAAGGCTAAGCCCCCTCCTTGTTTATTAGAATAAATTAAAACTGACTTGAAATATATGGTAAATATTTTAGAAATTAAAAAAAAATTAAAAATCGAGTCGAAATAAAAATTTTTCTATAAAATAATGCCGCGTCAAAAATCAAATTCTAGTATTTTTTTTAATCGAATATAGAAAAATTCATTTCTAATTTTTTTTCCGGTTTAATTTGTGATCCTGCACCAAATGCATTATTCAAAAAAATAATTTTTTATTTTTATGACAGAATCTCTATTATTAATGCTGCATTATATTAAAAACTCTACTTTAAACTTGCTCGAAATACAACGTTGACGCATGCGGTGTTAGTTAATAATTTTTTAGCATGGGCGAGATGGTATTTATTGCCTGTGCCGAGATGTGTTTCGAGTTCTTAGGCTGCAATATCGAACGAGAGAATACGGTAAAAAAATTAAAATAATTCTATAATGGCAAAACCTTAGTCAGCTCGTTACTGAGAATTTTGATTTGAATATTTTTAACAGAATCAAATAATTAATTAAATTTTCAATATTCTTGATGCTCAAGTATCCAAAAGGACTATTTACCATTTGATCGATAAATTAAAGATACATATAAATAAATTAATTTTCTAAGCTTGAATTAAAGCTTCTTAGGTAATTATATTTTAATATTTAGTGATGAAAAAATTTTTCACAGTTGATGGAGGATTAAGCATTTACTCTCAAAATCAGAGAGTAAATCCTTTATGAAGGAATCAAGCGTATAAAAGTCGAAATTCAAATTAATTTTCTTTTGTTTTTATTTATTTCTAAATTAAATAAAGGTATTGTCGACTAAACAAATATCCTTTGAGTGTAGTGGTTTGGATAGCATTAAATGAAAATGGTGATACCTAGAACATTTTTTTTGAAAAAGGTTTGTAAAGCGTTTATTGTTTTTTCTTTAATCAAAGGTAAAACAATTGATTCATACTTCTAGGTAAGAAAAATTTTAACAAGAAAGAAGAAGATCTATTTCTTTTTTGAGAAAGAAAATTTTTTTTTTGCATTAAAAAAAATGCAAAAAAAAATGTTTAATAATCAATGATTCCTTTACAAAAAAAGAATTATTGATTATTAAACCAATGATTGAGGATTAAATCAAATTTCATATTATTTTTGATGTTCTTATTTTTTTGAACTTGCATTTGCCTATTTTTAAAAAATTTCAAGTATTTGTCATATTTTTTTAATATTTATTGAACTTGAGTGCTTAAATAAATAAATGAGACTTTTTATACTTTAAATGGCTTTTTATTTTGTTGTGTGTTTTATATCAGGAAAAGAAAAATTTGTTGCTTTTTTGTTTTTAAATTCGATCCAAACATATTACATGCGCAATTTAATTTAAATGCTTTTTTTTAAAATTAAAATTCTTTTAAAAATTAAGCTTTGAAATGTCATAAAAATTTAAAAAATCATCGATAAAATTTAATTACGCATTTTAAAGGTTCTGATCAAATTTGAAAAATTAAATTTGATCAACATTTTAATTTGCCAAATTCATGGTATTTTACTAATAAAAAGTGACACTTTATTTAAATTTTAATTAATAAAAAATTGTTTCTGAAGAAATTATATTATTAAATTTAATTTGATTACTAATTAAATATTTCTAAGCAAAATAACAGATATACAAAAAATATCGATATTCGAGCAAATTTTAATGAGACTACCTAATTTCTATCAAAAGTTAAAGATAATAATAATAATTTTGAATATTATAAATTTTTGATTCCTTACTACAGTACTGATTTGTTCTTATGGTTTTACCAAAATTTTAGCAAATTTACGGGAATTCCGGTAATTTTACGTATAATCGCAAAAGTGAAAAACAGCAAATTTACCGGAATTCCCGTAAATTTACCAGAATTTAACGGATTTTATGTAAAATTTCTTAAAAAAATAATTCAAATTTTTGCAATTTTTTCACTTTTTTTTTTTTTTTTTTCAAAATTAATAAAAATTTTAAATAAAAAAAAACTGTATTTTTTTACGCAAATTTTCGTAAATTTTTATTGATTTTAGTGAAAAATAGTAAAAAAAGTGAAAAAAAGTTAAAAAAAAAAAAGAAAAATTTTAATTTAGTTTTTTAAATATTGAAATTATTAGATACATATATTTTAGTGATTTGACCAGTCGCCATTTTTCTCAATTACAATTTCAATTACCTAAATTATCAAAGTAGGAAAAAAAAATGGTGTTTACCATAGCTGATTCAACATTGGCTATAAGAGAATTGAAAAATCAATAACAGTTTAAAAATGTAGTAAATATATAAATCATCTGAAAAATAATGAAATTTAAATTAAAGTTTTTGACTTTTTAAAATATTAACTTTGATAATTTAAGTAATTGAAATTGTAATTGAGAAAAATGGCGACTGGTCAAATCACTAAAATATATGTATCTAATAATTTCAATATTAAAAAAACTAAATTTAAATTTTTCTTTTTTTTTTAACTTTTTTTCACTTTTTTTTACTATTTTTCACTAAAATCAATAAAAATTTACGAAAATTTGCGTAAAAAAATACAGTTTTTTTTTATTTAAAATTTTTTATCAATTTTGAAAAAAAAAAAAAAAAGTGAAAAAATTTCAAAAATTTGAATTTTTTTGGTCCTTTTGGTTTTTACGAAATTTTACATAAAATCCGTTAAATTCTGGTAAATTTGCTGTTTTTAACTTTTGCGATTTTACGTAAAATTACCGTAATTCCCGGAAATTTGCTAAAATTTTGGTAAATTCGCGTAAATTTTGGTAATACCATAGGAACAAATCAGTTCTGTATTAAAAAGTGGCACTTTATTTGAAACTGTTTTTATCAAAAAATTGTTTATATAAAAATAATAACAATAATAATAATGATAAGCTACAGCATGATGCCTGCGTAGTGGGACTAGCTCTTGTCTCGTAGCTGTTTTTACTTTAAAAAAATATAATTAGGTTATTAAATTTAATTTGATTACTAAATATAAAAGAAATCAAATTAAATAAATCAATAAATTAATAATTTTTTAAATACCTGTTCAATTTTTATTTTTAAGATATACTATCTATCATTAGAAATTCCTAAATACGATAGTTTCAATATTTTTTTACGAATAGTCACCCAAATCACAAATCTGACAAATTTATTTTATTATTTATTATTAATTTTCAATAGATTTGAAAATTAAAACTAAAAAAAAATTTATAAATAGAAATTTATCAGCTTTAATTAAAATAAAATTCTGACGGAGACTTTAAATCAAAATACATGATTGCGATTCATGATTTGGACATCTTTAATTTTTTTCATTAATTGATACTGAGGAAAATATGTGACAAAAATTGATTTGCAGTAGATATTACCTGGCAATTTATTCGGTATCTGACAAAATGGTCTAATAAAATGCGGTCATGATGGCAAAGCAAATTTTCGATCATATTTAAAATATTCATAGGAGGATTTGGAAAAAATTCAAACCAGTGTTGACACCAATTATCTTAAAAAAAAATTTCACTAAAAAAATTTTAAATCAGAATAGAATATTTAATTTTTACTTATAAAAGTGGCGCATATTTCAAAGCAAACAACTTGATTGTTTAAAAACAATTTAACAAATGGAAAAATTAACAATGGTAGAAAGTCGCATTCAGCAAATACTGGCGACCAGTAAGCCAAAGCGGACAACGTTTTTTCCATTAGCCTAACACATTTTGGCTCTTTATCGGATATGTTTTGGAAAAGTTTGCATAGGAAGGATGAACACCACGCTCCACAAAAGACGCGTAAGACTCATAATTCTCTGGTAACTTGAGCAAAACTTTCCAAATAAACATTCTATACCTTGACGGATACTCGTTATAGCACTTCAAAATTTTGACCAGCTTGGACTGTATCTGGGAATTTTCGAGCAAATTTTGAACTCTTTTGGACACATTTTGAGGCTTCGACTTACATATGCTGAATGATTTTTTTTCTTCTGGCTTATCCATAGACCTAGATTGGGTCGAGTTAATGGATGACTTCATTAGAGAGTTTGTTGCTTTTAAATTTTTTATAAATGAGCAATCTAAATCATAAACTTGGATAAATCCACACTGAGTGATGCCACAAAAGTATCTTGAATTCGAAGTGGAATATATTTGGACTATTTTTTGGTCATTTATGATCTGGCTTTGGTTATGAATGATGTTATAGCTGTTGAGATTGGACAAGAATTGGCTAGTTTCAATATTGTAAACGTCTAAGATACCATCCGAATAGAGAACAATTAGTATCTTGTTGTCATAGCATAGACCAGGAAGAATTATGCATTCTTTTAAGGCAGAGTCTGTTTTTTTTAGTTCAATTTTTTTGATAAAATTTTTTGTTTCAATACTGAATAAATCGACGAAATTTTGTCTTGAGCCAACAGCCAACATTTTGCCGTCACTTAATAGAAAAAATATTTTAATCAATGATTTTATTTAATTTTTATATTTTTTTTTTCTTTTCAAAAAAAGTATTTTTTTGTGAATTTATTTAAAAGAACAAAATATAGCTTAATTTTTTTCATTAATTTTGTGAAAATATTTTCAAAATTTGAAAAAGTCAAAAATAATAAAGAGAATCAGCAACTGTACTACGAAAAATTTCCAAATAACTTAATCTAGAAAAAAATTAGTTTTTTTGTTATCTAGCTTTTATTAAGGCCCGTAATTTTCTTCATCGCTAATTTTAAAAACAAAATTAAAGTTAAGCCCTAATTTTATAAAAATATCTTTAATTTATAAAAATTAAAATTAAATAATTTAATTTAGATGATTTTTTTTATTAAAATAGAGTTAAGATTATTAAATTAGAGTAATGTTTATTAAAAAAGCGGAACCAAAAATTAATCGCCTTAGTGTTATTTGGTGATTCACTACTGGAAAAGAACAACTCGAATTTAGAGTATAAACTTGGTAATTTTGAGATGGACAGCTTTCCAAATGAGTGAGATTTGGAAGTTGTTTGTAGCAAAATAAGCTAAAGCAAATTAAAATATTTTAAAAATTAAAATATTAAATCATGATTTGAAAGTTTTTTTGTTTTACTAATTTTGAAGAATTCCTCAATTTTATCCCGTTTAAAAATAAAACAAAATTTAATAAAACATGATTTTTTATTGCTTTTTTATGAGTATATTTAAAAAAACCTAAAATCAGCTAGATATTTTCTGAATTTAAAATTAAAACTTGAATTAAAAAATTTGTATCAAAGTAGATAATAAATAACGAAATTAAAATAAATAAATGAAATCAAACTTAAACAAAAAAGACTTCATAATTTAAAAAAATGAGAAAAATTAAAAAAAAATACATAAAATTTTAACAGTTAGTTAGTCTTTTTTTTAACAAAAAATGAAAATATATAAAAAAATAAATTTTTTTTTAGTCTTTTTTCATTCATTCTTCCTCTCGATCACTTTATACACAACTTAGATTGTATTTGATTTCAAAATCTGACTTTTGACCAACTCAATCAGCATAATCAAATAGATATCCAAAACTAAAATCAAATTCAGAAAGTCCTGCCAGTTGAAGCTTCTCTAGGTTATTTTTCATCTTTATTAAATTAAATATAGACTTATTTCCATTTTTAAAAAAACATTGAATAAAAAAAAACAAGGAAAAAAGAAAGCTGTGTTGAAATTTTTCAAGTTAAATTTAAATTTTTAATTTTTAATCAACAAGATTTAATCTAATATTAATTTTCGAAATAAATTTTGTTTAATTTGTTCCTTAATATCATAACCTCAATTTTTCTATTCCAGTACTGCCGCGATGCTTGGATTTTATCAAAATTTATGTAAAATTACCAAAGTAAAAAATACCGTCAAATTTTTTGCTGACTGTTTTTAAGCTTTCAGAAAATTTTCCTGAACAAAAGTAGCAGTATTATTAAAAAAACTTGAAAAATAAATAAACAATCCTTTATATACATGTAAGTATACAATAGTGATTTGACACTTGTGTTTTTACGTAAATTAACTTAATTTTACTACATTTAATTATTTACGTAAAAGATTAATTATTTACGTAAAAAATCCAAAAAATTGACCAATTTTTGATGATTTTTCAAAAAATTAGAAAAATTAAAAAAAACATTGAAATTTTTTTAAATCAAATCTTTCTAAAACAAATGGGATAAAATATTCAGCAAAAATCTCTTTGTTTAAAAAAAAAGCTAATAATAAACTAATTTGATTTCAATTTTAAGTTGCACCAAGATAATGACCAAAAATATGCGTCTGCGATTTGCCATAAATACTTAGAAAGAAATGGAATTAAATGGGTAGGAAAAGGTTTCAAAAAAAAGCTAATAATTAAGTATTTTTTTTAGCTAAAGGCCCCTCCGAATTCTCCCGATTTGAATCCGATTAAAATGGTTTGGAATGAGTTAATGAAATTTATTTTCTCTCAAGATCCAAAAGATGAAGAAGATGTTATTAATGCCATTTTCAAATTTAATAATATCTGAGATGAGATGAAATGCATGAGCTACATCAAGCGCCTTAAAAAGGGGAAAAAAAGAAACCTTACTAATACAATAATTTCATAAAGGCTAATTTTTTGATAAAGGCTAATTATTACCTATAGAGAACGAGAAAAACGGAGATTGGTCAAATCATTAATTTTTTTAATTTAAATTTTATCAAATAAAAAATTTATACTATTTTTTACCATTTCAAAAAAAAGTTTTTACCTTAATTTACGTAAAACAAAGTAAAATTTGGTAAATTATTTTTAAACAAAAATTTCAATGTTTTTTTTAAAGGATATGGGGCACTACTTGTTGAAGATATGAAATATGCCTCAGACAAATTTTTTTTCGAAAACCTTTTATTTTGTTTAATTTAGTTTATTTTGATAAAACTATAAAAGTTACCAAAATGTAAATTTAATTTTCAGATTCTTTAAAGAAATTTGTTCGAGAAAACTTTTTAACAGGGAAAAAAAAGTATCCATATCACCTTTATAGAACTTAAAAGAAAGATTCCCGGCTAAAATGGGCCAAAACTTTGATTGATTATAAAGCATGAAAAATTCAATCATATTGAACTAAATTACATAAATTCTAAATCAGCACATTCAAATTTATAAGAATATTTGAAAAAAATTTGTCTGAGGCATATTTCATATCTTCAACAAGTATTGCCCCATATCCTTTTTCAAATTTTTTGAAAAATGATCAAAAATTGGTCAATTTTTTGGAATTTTTGCTTTTAGGTAAATTTACGTAAAAACACAAGTGTCAGATCACTACTGTATTGAAGAAACACATTTTTTTTTGGTGAAGCAATAAATACAATACTTAAAAAAATAAATTACTCCCGATCTTTATTTTAAGCTATTTCTACGTTATTTTAAAAAAAATTTTTTTTTTCTTAAAAAATATTACGTTTTATGTGCTCGTCCATTTTAATTTGGCACAAAAGAAATAAATTTCATAAAAAAATAAATTAAAATAAGAATAAATTTAGTCTGGATCTTAGTTTGGAAATTTGGGATATTTTCCATATTGACTGTACCCATAAAATTTTATTATATTTTTTATAATTTTACAATTTTATTCATTAATAGTCTTTGGTACAACTTACTTACTAATATAATGAATTATATTTGTATTGATGCTGATTGAGCGATTGCTTATAGTATAAAAAATCTTAATCACTTCAAATTAAATGTGGCCTTCTTTTAAACTTATTTATTTTGTTTCTTTCTAATTTTCAATTAGAATTTTAATCTGTTCAATTTTAATATATTTGTACTTATTTAAAAAGTTAACATATCGTCTCTAATTTTTTAATTAATAAAACAAAAATAATCAAATATTTCAATCAAATAAATTTAATATTTATACTATTAGTTATAAAAAAAGAAGAAAATTCCATTAATGAAAGAACATGTTAAGTAATTGAAAAAAAAGAGGCAAAAGATAGCAAAAATACGAATAAAAAATTTCGCCTCATTTAAGTTTATTATATTTTTACTCATTTAAATAGTTAAGATATCTTCTCTAATTTTTTAATTAATAAAACAAAAATAATCAAAGTTAAAATCAAATTTACATTTTTTAAATTTTTATTAAGTTTTTTGAAATATCTTCAAGTCAGGGATAGGGACTCCAAAAATGAGACTCGAGTCTTTTCAAATTTTACGAGTCCCTATAACTGCTTCAGGTATCCAGCAAGTGGCATTCGAAGTCATCAACAAAGGATGACTAAACAGCGTCCTAGGACAAAATAACGAGACAACTTTCTGACAAAAAGAGTAGTGAACATTTTGAATGAACTGCATGCGGAATTAATCAACGCACAATCAAAGAATAGCTTCAAAAACCAGCTGAATAATTATTTTAGAATGAAATAACCAAAAACTTTACTAACTTTTTTAACCAAAAAAAAATTGATAATTCTAATTTAATTAATTTATTGTTTATTATTGAAAATTATACAGTAGAAATTAGCTTTACCAAACAACAATCTATTACCGATTTTTTTGAAAAAAATTAACTTTTTGCTTTTTTCCACATCTTATTTTAATTTTTTTTACTCAATAAAATTTGGTTTAAATTTTTTTTTATCGCAATCGCTTTATATGGAAAAACGATTTTTTAGGTATTGTCAAAAAATTATTATTTTTAAAATTTTAAGATCCCACCTCCCTCAAAGATAAAAAAACAAATTTAGTTACCTTTGAGCTAAAATATCTCATGTTCTAATAGACATAACCTTATTAATTAGTATATATTCTGAAAGCGCACAGTCTCATCTACAAAATGGTGTATTAATTTAATCTATTATTTTACCAATAGATCGATATTTTAGCAAAAAATGTTATTTTTCACTATTTTTGTTTCTAATCTACGACCCTACTTTTTTATGCAGATTTTGAAACTAGAGAAAATTCTGAACAAAATGTTGGGACTACTTTTTTTATTTATTGAATTTAAATCCAAAATAAAATTGAATCAAATGAGTTTGAAACTAATCTTTGAAAAAACAATTTTTTATTATTAAAAGTCAGAATTAAATTTTAAATTAGTAAAATGTTTTCAATACTTAATTAAATTTTTGTTAAATAATTAGTTTTCTAATTATTTTTTTTCTTAATATTTTTTGAGATGCTTAAAACTACCGGAAGAGTGTCTAAACTTTTATCAATATATGTGAAACTTATAAGAAGATTTTGGTGATATTTGTTTTCATACAAAAGTGGTGCAAATTATGCAACAGTTTTAAAAACATATTTTTCTGGAAAATCCAAAGCAAAAACTGCAGAACATTTAAAAATTTTTATTTTAAAAATTCAAGGTTTTCAAGTATGCAGTTTAATATTTTAAAGTCGGTTTGCTGAAATTCAAATAGTGCTGTAGTTTTGCTACACGCGAACCTTACATTCTGGACAAAAACTAGACACGTTTTTGGAAAGTCAAATTCCCTACACGAATAATGGTGGTTAGTTGGGGGTCAGGTTTTTATAAAAGTAAAAATTTTTTTTTGCGTTTAAAATAAATTGAAAATTGAAAAAACTAACATCATTTTTAAAAAGATGAAAAAATTTTAAAATATTTCCACTTACTTGGATATTGAGAAACACTTGTAAAACTTTGATTCATCCTCATTTATTTCAGTGTTAAAAGAACACCTGAGATTAATACTCTCACTGGTCCAAACATAAATAGAATCATCCTTGAACACAGAAACAATGTCGCATGAAGCCGGTGCGAAGCAAATTTTCATAATTTCAACATTTTTTTTTGAATCTATACTCAACTTTTGCTTGCATTCAAACGTTTTTAGATCCCAAAGTTGAGCCGAATCGGCTGAAAATGATATGACCATATCACCTTGTGTTGGATGAACACTCAAACTCACAATTGCTTTTTCATGTCCCTTCATCCATCCGACCAAATTACGGGTCTCTGTATTAAAACACTTTATTGAGCCGTCTATGAACGCCACCAAATATTCTGTCTTGCACTTTAGGTTAAATGCCAATGCGGTACAAGTTATGCCTAGACGGTTTAGTCTCATGTACCGGCTGTAGTTCAAGTCAAACATGTAAATTGTGCCATGCAGATCGCAGGCGAGGAAACGGTCGCCCAGCCGGTTGAAACTCAAATGTGTAAAGTTTATTTGTTTGGTGACCATGGACAGTTTGTTGCATATTGTATGTTTTATGTTGAGAAAAAGACTAAAATAAAAAAAAATGTTTAAAAATGTTTAAAATAAAAAAAAATGTTTAAAAATGTTTAAAATAAATTAAAATGTAATTTACCCATTGGAAAGAGCCGATTTGTGGGTGTAAAGTTGACCCTTGTCATTTGTGGTAATATCCAGCAAAAGCATTTTTATAAATAAAGTCAAATTGGGATTTTAAATTTAAATGATAATAAAAGAATGGCATTCAAGATTCTAATAATGTAGTGACCATGGTTACCAAAGTTAAGATTAGAAAAATGAATAAATCGATAAGCTTTATCTTAATTTTAATTTAGCAATGTATATTAATTGTCTTATTTTTTTTGAAAAAGATTGTGAATTCTTTAATAGGAAATTTGGCATTTAATTTTGAACACTGTATTTAATATATATTTATTTATTTATCTATTATGATCTAAATTGCCTTCACTTAATTAACTTAAAAACAAACCCAACCGCAGAATTATACCTAGAAACCCCTCAATTTTGAAATTGAATAAAAAATTTTCACATTTAATTTATTTTTTAGTTTAAGACATTAAAAAAGTTCTGGTCACTAACTTTGAAGCTGAATATTATAAAAATACATATAATAATTTTATATCACTTTGGTTTTATAGCATAACAAATAAAAAATAGTGGCCTAATTTTATTTTTTTATAAATTCATCTAGAATTATACTATGTTAAGAAATATTTAAATTTTAGCATGTATGAAATATCAACATTAAATTTTGTTATAGATCAATTATCTTGTTTAAAAAAAGATTTTTTTTTTAATTAAAATTATTTTATAAATTTCAAATTTTTTTTGAATTTATTTATCAGGCTTCAAAATTTAACTAAAAAATCTAGAATCATTTATTTATTTTTATTTTTACTGTGATGTTTTTCAATTTCCTCAGTTCAATTTAAGAAAACCAGAAAACCTTCTTTTAAAAAAAACGATAAAGAAATTTTGTAAATGCTTAAGATTATCCAAACCTAGTGGTTTTATTAACATTTTAATTTTTTTTTTAATATTTAAAATAAAAACCAAAATTGTTTTGTTTATTAAAGAAAAGTTTATTAATTTTCTTCAGGTTTAATCAACATACTGTCGAATGAAAATCTATAATTTATTTATTTAAAAAATTTTAAAATATAGTTTAAATTGATAATACATATTCAATTAAAAAAATTCATCAATGCAAATATTTTTGGAAATTTTTTTTTTGAATTTTTTTGGAAAATCTGAAATTTTTAATTTAAATTATTCAATATTGAAATCTCAAATTTATTTTTCTCATTTGATTGTTTATTTCATTGGTTCCATTAGATTACTACTATTCTTTAAATTATAACTTGAATTTCTTATTGTAATAATGTTCTATTCGTAATTTTTCAGTTTTTTTTATCGTCAGAGTTTCAGGTGAAATGTGATGAATATTTTCTATATTGTAATTTTCTTTTAAAAAAAATTTAAAAGAAAATAATGATCATTTAAATTATTATGTTCAAGTCGCAGATAAAATTTAGGATTTAACATAGTATGTTAAAACCAAAAATTTACCTCTGCACTAATTATATTAAAAAATTAAAATTTATTTAATTTTTTTAGTATGATTTGATCATTTTGAGCATCAGAAATTTCAGCTTGCCGTTTAGCATCCATTTTTTTAAATTTTATTAAGTCAAATATTTTTAAATAATTTTTTTTAATCAGAATTTAATTTTGTTAAATATTGATAAATTGGATTTCTTTTATTAAGATAGCGAAATTTTTGTTAAAATAGCTGAATTTTTACTAAAATTAGCGTTGAGAAAAATTATGCATCTTTATTTGATCAATTTTAAAATTAGCAGCAACTTAAATTTTTTTCTATAAAAATTTTTGTTTTTAAAAAATAAAATTTTATTCATAAACATACTTGATAACAAAAATAAAAGCTCCAAAATAACATAGTCTATTAAAGTCAATGCAATAATTTTAATCTAGCAGCCTTATACTTCAAATTAAGTATTAAACAAATTTTAATTTTTTGACTTAAAAAAAACAAAATATTTAATTTACTTCAAAAATAGTAAAAATGCTCTCGATGATTTAATTTATTTTTCAATTTTTCCGCTTGGGCCCTGTACTTTTTTCCATTTTTCATGTCACCATTTTTCGAATAGGCCCGACTCAAATTATCCATCAACAAATTCATCTCATGGCAATCGCCATCATACAACCTTCTATACATCTCTATCGATCTGACCAAATACTTCAAATAGTACTTGTCCTCCTTATTATTGGCATAGGCAATGCCAATATTGTTGAGCAGAACAGCTTTGTGTCTATGATCTCCCTCGAACAGTCTGTCATACATCTCAAACGATTTGAGCAAAAACTTCAACTCGCTTTTGTGGTCGCCAAGTTTGCGGTAGGCCAGACCGATATTGTTCAAAGAGCAAGCAATATCTGTCTGATCTCCGCTAAAAATTCTTCTCCTCATCTCATAGGCCTCATTTTTTAGCTCAAGCTCCTTTCTAAAATCGCCATTGTTGCCAAACGAGACTCCCAGGTTGTTTATCCATTCGGCCAAAACAGCATCATCTTGCATTAAAATTTTTTTTTTCATTGTCACCGCTTCATCAATGCTGAGCAATTCATTGGCAGGATCTGAATACTTTCGGTAAGACAGGCCTAAGTGGTACAACGACTCGGCTATTTCATCGTGGTCAACATTGCCATACAATCTTTGCCGCATTTCCAAAGCAGCTCTTTTATACTTGAACATGTTATTCAGATCACTGATGTTGGAAAAAGCACTGCCTGTTGAGTTCAAGGATGAGGCCACTTCTTTATGGTCGCCAGTGTAAATGCTTGTTTTCATAATTAGAGCTTCTAATTTGAGTTTGAGCTCGTGGTTATAGTCTCCAAGATTGGAAAAAGCAGTGCCTAGCTGATCTAGAGCCTCCGCTGTTTTCAGATTGCCGCCTGGGTGCATTCTTTTTCTCATATCTAAACAGTGATTGATAAATTTTGCCTCATTGTGATGGTCACCGATGCTTCGGTATGCCAGACCTATTTGTAGCAGAATATCAGCCATGAACTCAGAGTCCTGGTCACTGAGGCGTTTCATCATTCTTAGCGATTCAAGTTTGTATCTTAACTCGAGCTTAGGCTCAAAATTGTTGGAGTATGCGATGCCGAGGTTGTTCAGGGCTTCGGCAATAGGCAATTGGTCGCCCTCGAGGACTTTCAGATACACTTCAAGGCTTTTTTGAGCTAGTTTTAGCTCGGTTTTGTACTCTTTTAGCTGACGATGGAACTTGGAAAGATGGTTCAATTTGTCGGCCAATTCGATTGAATAGGCTGCGTCAGATATATCGATGTAGGTGGAGTACCATTCGTCTAGTTTTTGTCTGCTGTTTTTGAAGAACTGGTCCCCGGTGTGCACTAAAGACATCTTTATCTTGATGGCAGAAAAATGGAAATTTTTTAGTGTTTTTTTTTAAGAGTTTTTTTAATTCAGATTTATTCAAGCATAGTTTGATTGTTTGTGTTTATATAAGAAAAAAAAGGTAAAATTTGTGAAGGTATTGAGAATATTTTAGAAGCTGAAATTTTCTCATTAATCATTGTTGAGAGTAAGACTTGTTTATTTGATGCAAACATTTCTAATTGTAGCATATTTTTCATGTATTGTTAATAGTGTTCATAAGGATGATTTATGGTTTTTGATGATTGATGCCAAAAATATTCGGAAAAATTTGAGCAATTTTTCAAGCATTTGTATAGCAGGAATATTTTTTGGTAAATTATCTCGTTTTTAATAAGCTTATAATCAATCGAAGAAAAATTAAAATTCAAACTTGATTATTTAAACCTGAATTTTATTCAAGAGTATTTATACAAAAATTAGTATTATCAAAAAAATATTTGACAATAAATAAAACAAAAACTTGGAATAGAAAAATAAATTTTCTTGAAAATTTTAAACATTTTATGATTAATAATTTTTTAGAAATGGGCCATAGCTTTTAACTTAAGATTTCAAATTGTGCATTTTTTAGATTTTGTTTATAAAAAAAATAAATTTCGAATCAACATTCGAAAAGTCTTGATTCAGATATTTAAAACATACTTTTTTTCATCATGAAAAAAAGTATGTTTCAATATAGTATATTGAAAAATGATTTTTCATTTTACTTATAACTAATTAATTTATAAAAATTATTTTTAACAAAATTAAAAATTTATTTTTTAACAATTTTACTTTGATTAACCTCCTTTAAAATAAAGATTTAGATTAAATAAAGCGAATATAAAAAGTTTTTTTCATTTTGGATTTTTCAAATTTAAATTGTGTTATTTAACCAAATAAAATATGTAAAATTTATAGAAAAGTAAAATTTTTGATCAAATTTCAAGCGCTCAATCTTTTCTTAATTCATTTTTTATTTTTATTTTCAATTTAATTTTATACATCGCCAGAATTGGCGTTAATTTATTCAAAAAAAAAATTGTAAAATTTGATTGCATTATTTTTGAAAAAATTCACTAAGTGGCAAAAATATTATAAAAAACCAAACTCTTTTTTTTCTTTCTTCGGTTAACTGATGTTTAATTAAAGATTAATATAATATAAATTAATTCACAGTATTAATTTTTTTAACATTACTTTTATTTTATTTTACTTAAAAATTTTAATTTTTTAATTTAAAGGATCCCCATTTATCTTTCCTCAGAAAAAAAACTAATAAATATAAATAATATTAACATCAAAGTCAATTTAACTTATTGTTCCATTTATGCATAAAATAATGTTATTTTTCAAAAAAAAAAGGAAAATTCTGACAAAATGGCATGCTGAATATTTAAACCAAAATAAAACAGATCAAAAATTAAAAAACTAGAAAATATTTGCTTCACATTCCCTAAATGATACAAATTATCTATTTAATTACATTATAAAAAATAATATTTTTGAGTTTGATTTTTACCAGCACAATTTTTTGAAAATAAAAACAAAAAATTTTATTACCGCTAATTCGATGTCTTGTAGAAAAACGATAAGGCTTTAAAATTTGAGTAAATTTTCAAAATTGAATTTTTTACCATTGAAATTGGAATTCGAAATTGAAAAATCATTAGTTCTGGAATTTCGAATAAAAAATAGCAATATAAAATATCTTTATTATATGGATAAATCGAATTAAAATAAATGAAATATTAAATACCAAGAAACTATAAATGGTTTTAAAAACAATCTTGACAATTTTTTTAAAGCTATCAAAATTGATTTTACAGGCTACTATAGTGCAACTAATCCTTGCACTCCGTTAGAGTCTGGCTTTAGTCATCTTTTATCCATAGCCTTATTTTTATTATTATTATTATTATTATTTAATACCATAAAATTTTTAAATTTTTTTTTATTACCAATAAATAGAAATTTAAGTTAATAAAAAAAAAATCCTTTTTCTAAACGATTTTCATTAAAGCTTATTCCAGGGTAAAATTTTATAAGTAGTTCAAAATTTACCTGGTTTTATTTGAAAAAAAAAAGTTTTTATTGTTTTGATGAATATTTCAATAGAAAATGTGAAGCTGTTCCCACAGTATGCTTTGTTTTTTTATTTTATTTTAAGTTTAATAAAACTAAATTATGCATACGAACAATAAAGTCACAATTGTTGTGTAAAAGTGATTTTAATTAATTTCCAAAATATAAACTAAAGAGCAATTAAAATGAATGTTTTTAGTGATTCTATATATTTTTTTCAATTTTAAAAACTATTGTTAAAATCTCAATGCGACTGTCTCTCATTAAATTTCAATTAAAATCTAATTTAAAGGTGGAATAAATTTTTTATTTTAAAAACCAACAATAACATTTGAATCTTAGAAAATGGTTTTTAGTTTATTTTAATGAAGAAAATTGACAAAATAAACAAAATTTATCTTTCAAATATTAAACTTTCAATTTTTGTATAAAGACTAATTATATTTTCATGTCATTATTGATTTGAATTTTTCAATTAAAAAATTCAAAGATTATCAATATATAGCTATAAAATATTTAAATGCTATTAAATTGATTTCAAATTATAAATGAATATGCAAAACAATTTATTATCGTTATAAATTAATCCACATTAGATTTTTAGTTTATTTTTATTTGAGAAATGTTAGACTTACAAAATAAAAAATGGTTATTTCTGCCTAGAAATAACATTATTTTCAATTAATTTTCTTTAAGTTTAAAGATAAATCTTAACTTGAAAATATTAATTTTAGATTAAAATGAATTACTCGAATCAGTTGAATCATCTTGAAATTCTCTAAAAGAATAATGAGGGTTAGTTGGGGAGACAGGTTTTTAAAAAAAAAAAAAAAAATGTGTTTTCAAAAAATACAGAAAATTCCGAACTAAATAACATGTCAAAACTTTTTAAAATATTTTTGCTTTGTAAAATAGGTGAGGGTTAGGAAATATTCAAAATTTGGGGTCAGCGTTTTAGTAGGAACCTTTAAATTTGTGTAACCGGAATTTCCAATCAAAAAAGGAAAAGCAGAATAAGAAGTCAATTTGTTGGTCCTGAAGATTTGTAGAGAAATAATGAGAATGGGCGAATTAAATGATTATCACCTGGATTACAAAGCCAAAAGATAAATTTTAGTAAAACTTCATTTGTAAAAGCTATCGAGGTTTGTTAATCAAATGCTAAAACATTTTAAATCTATATTTTTTTATTTTTACATTTTTTGACAAAAATTTAACATATATTTCAGAATTAACGTATGATCTGGTAAAAAGTAGGAAAATTTATTTTTTGATTTAGAAAAAAAGTTAAATTATTCTTTTATGTTTGAAATAATTTTTTTTGTTGGTTTTTGATGTTTTATTATTTTTAGCTAAAGTTGCCAAAATGGTAAATTCCAATAATCATGCTACACAATTGATAAGAATATTTTATTTTTTCTAATCAGTGATTCTATTTTATGAAATGCAAAAATAAAGGTTTAATGGACTCTTGTAATTAGTTTTTTGTTTAATTTAATTACTTTAGATTAATTTTAATTTGTAAATAAGTTTTTTTTTCTTAAGCTTACATCAAAAAATACTGATAATATATATTTTTCGTTAAATACTACTTTTTTACTTTTGTGTGTAAAAATTATGCATTTTGTTCTTTGTATACGGCAATTGATTTGAAATTTTAAAATAAATCTTTTAAAAAATGAAGGTAAAATCTTTAATCAACTTCATTTCAAGAATTTGAAAAAACAAAGTAAAAAATAATAAATTTTATTAGAATAATCATAAAAAGAAGAGTTTTTCATCTAATACCAAGTAATTCTGCAATGTTTTACGGTGAATTTTTTTCAATATTCACTTTTTTCCATTTTTCGTATTTTTTACTAAAAATTTTTAAAATTTATTTAAAATTTTTAGCAAAAATTAATTTTTAGTAACTTTATTTTATTTTTTAACATTTTTTTTGATCTTAAATAAACTCTTATAATTTACTATTAAAACTGTTTAGATTTTGATTGAGAAAAATTCATTTTTTTTATGCAAAAATCTTCCTTTTAAAACTTAAAAAGTTCAGAGAAAGAAATTTTAATTAGTTTTAATTTAATTTAATTTAATCGCAACAGCTTCCTTCGAAAACTTCGCAACGACTCCAACAGCCAAAACGCGAGAGCTAGTCTCTATCTTGTTTAATCATATAACTAGTTTATTATTTATAATTTATATTTTTGTAGCAATTTACGATATGTCTGACAATTGTTACTTTATATTTTAATAATAATTATTGTACAATTAGATTTAATTCTCAAATCAATAATTTTTAAACAATAAAACGTTTGAAACTCAATTTACAGATTTAATCAGAGTTACATAAAAGTCTTATTTAGCACTTTGAGTTAACCGAGGTTAAAAAATTCAAGAAAACATAGTAAAACTTTTTAATTTTCCAAAAAATGCAACATGTTAACAATAAGACAAAATTTTTTTTTGTAATTTTAAGAATTTAAAAAAAATCTTATATGACGACAATAGATCATAAAAATTTTATTGACATTTTTCAACTTTTTGAAACTGTTTATTTTATCAAAAAAATCAAATTTATCTAGGCGAATCGCACTAATAAATTTTGATTTACAATCATATTTTCAATTAAATTCAAAAACAAAAAATGCTCAACATTTTTTTATTAAATAATGGTATTAAATATGGCTAAAAAATAAAAAGAACAATTTAAAAAACGCAAAATAAGATGGACGAAATTTCTAGAACTAAAAAACATTAAACAAAAGGCAACTTATGCTTACAATAAATAAAATCTCCTTATCTAATTTTTACAATAGGACTTTTTATGAACCAGAAAATTTTTTAAATGACCAAATTTAATGTCACATTTTGAACAATAGTTCTGAGATTTGCTTGAATCATTTGTCTCTTCCATTTGTTTGCTGTATTCTAAAAGGCGCGCTTTTTTCGCATTGCCAAAATGTTTTGCTTCCTCTTCGGCACCCTCTGAACCGCTTCGTTTGGCTATCACCCTGCTCAAATCACTGTCATTAAGACTAGAATAAACCAAGTATGGCTTGGAATCAGTGACATTTATGATGGCAAAATGTTCATCACTGCTCAAATGCAATTTACCGTGTTGTTTAACTCCTCTGGACGTATTTCCGCGATAACCACATGCTGTACACATAAAAAAATTCCTATTCAATCCATTTAATTTTGAGTTGGACCCAAAGGCCTCCTCTGTCTCCTCATTCATGTTGAACAATTCAAAATCAGCTCCGTAAAGCTCACTCAGAGTCTTTTTGACCAAAGAATGCCGAATTAGATCATTGGCAATCTTGGCTGAAATGGCACTTGTTTTTTTTGAATCTGTTGGCAAATTTTTTTCACATTCATTGGCTTCTATTGACACATGATTTTTTCTAATCGGCCCCGGGACCATTGTTGACAAGCCGATTAGATTTGGATACAAATTAAATGGAAAGTTAAGAACAGAATGTTTAACAACTGGTTGAAAGCCTTTGGGTTCGTTTTGGGCCGAAATTTTTTTGATACTAAGGTCCAGAGGAGCTTCTTCAATTTCTTGCTGAGTTTTGAGCGCTAAGGACTGAACAGGCGCACTTTCTTTATTTTCGTTTAGTTTGTAGAAAGGCACATAGACTAAGTCTCCCATTCTGATGGGCTGTGGGGTCATTACTTGAGGCCGGACTGGCTCAGCTGCTGTAGAAGTGCTGGGCGCAATCTGAACCGGAACCACGGACTCAATTGTCTTGTACTTTTGGCAATAGTTGTTTCGGTGGTGTAGATAGGTTTTCAGTGAGGAAAAATGAATGTCACATTCTTTGCAGTATGATTTTTGATTGTCGCCTGGCTCATCGCCTATGTCAATTTTTGCTGGCAAAGACTCTTCCATTTGCTTGCGCTTTTGTGGCAAATGAATTCGAGAGTGACGGTGCATGGCCGCAATTTTGTCTGATTGAAAGGTGCACATGCTGCATTGATACATGACGCTTTTTAGCAGCTGAACATTTGCAGAGTCCTCGCCTGGCTGGTTTTTGTCGGTGGGTGTTGATGAACGCGAGCTTGCTGGAGACGCCTCTGAAGATGAGGACTCACTTGATGACTCTTTGCTTGCATTTCGTTTGGTGCAGTAGTTAAGCTTGTGGGTGTCCAGTGTACTCTGGTCACTGTAGCGAAGACCACAGTTTTCACAACTAAATTTTAGAGCTTTTTTTTATTAAAAATAAATTAAATTTTTTTAAAAATTTTATTTTAAAATAAAAAAAAAAAATTACGATAATATCTTTTGCCATTGACTACAATTGAGCTTTGGGCTTCAGATTGAAAATTTGCATTGAAACGCCTTCGCAGTGACTTTTTTGAATCGGTAGTCGGCTTTTTTTCCTCGGTAACAGTTGTTACGTCTATGAAGTCGGATGATTCGGAGGTTGACCGAGAGCGCTGGGCGGTCACTTGGCTCTCGGGCTCTGTTTTGGCTTCTTTGTTGACGTTTTCCAGATAGTCAAATGTCATTTTGGCAATGTGGAACAATTTTCGATTTTCATTCAAGTCCGATTGATTGGTCATGTTTTTGAAGAAAATCGATGCCAATTGATCCTGGGTGCTCTGGACACTTTCGTTGTGCTCGTTTTCTTTTAGATTGGCATCTTCGCCAAATATCGCTTGCATGGAATCTATGGATACTCGGAGCGATCTTGGATTTGCTTGTTTTCTTCTTGACATAACTAAATTCTGATTTTTCTTCTTCTGTGGAAAAAAAAAAGTTAAAAGCTTATCGAACATAAATTCAAGTTATCAAAAAAATTTCTATAGCTATTTTTCCCTTATCTTTTCAATCAATATCTAAATTTTTCGTATTTAGAGTTAAATTTTATTATCTCTCTCTCTCTCTCTCTATTTTTTTCTCCTTAAAGCCTAATCTTCTGATTGCTATGGCAATTAATTTAATATTTAGCTCTCTCCTGTTATCATTAGAACGCTAAAATAATTCCATTTTGATTGCAAGATCTAACAGATAAGAAATCCCACCATTATCACTTGTTAATTTTGAATTTCACTCGACCAAAACATTTTTTTTGTCAAAATCTTTTAAACATTTCCCTATTTGACCAAAAAAAATTTTTTTTTCTAACCTTAATTTACAAACTAAAAGATAAAAAAAAATCTAGTCTCTTGAAATCAATTATTTTTTAGAATTTATTTTGAATTAAAAAAAAAACAAGAAAAAAATCAAAATCAAAATTTAATTTCTACAAATCAAAGATTGTTTAAAATTTAATAAAAATTAAATTAAATTAAAGTTTTTGTCAAAATGTAACATTTTCTAAATATTTCCTTATTTGACAAAAAAAAAATTTTTTTTCCAGCCTTAATTTACAAACTAAAAATTAAAAATAAAATATTTAATCTCTCCAAATCAATTATTTTTTTGAATTTATTTTAAATAAAAATAAAAATAAAAATTTAATTTCTATGAATCAAAAAATATTCAAAATTTTATTAAAATTGAAAAAATAGAATTAAAGTTTTTGTCAAAATGTAACATTCTTTAAATTGTTCCTTGTTTGACCAAAAAAATTTTTATTTTATTTTATTTCAATCTTAATTTTCAAACTGATAGATATAAACAAAAATTTAACCTTTTAATCTAAATTAGATTTAATTTTTTTTCAAAATTTAAAATCTTCGAAAAAGTTCCTTATTTGACCAAAAAATATTTTTTTATCTTTTTTGACCCTAGTTTTCGAATAGTTGGAAAATAGATGAAATTTTAAAATAAACTTAAATATTGAAATTTAGAGAAGTATTGTTCAACCAAAGATATGAATCAACTGTGAAGAAAAAAAACATCTTCTTAAAATTTGTTCGTTCCTTATTTGACCGAAAAAATTTTTTAATTTTTTCCTTATTTTTTAACTGATGGAAAATAGATTTAAATTTTGAGTTTGGTAAAATTTACTAAAATATTGAAATTTAGAGAGACATTGTGCAATCAAAGATATGAATCAACTTTGAAGAAAAAAATTTAATTAAAATTTTAGTCAAAAATATAAAATCTTTTAAAAATTTATTGCTTAAACTTGAGATAAGTTAAAATAGCTGAAAAAAGTTCTCTATCTAGGAATCACACTAGAAATTCTGATAAGATTAGGCTTTTAATTTTTTTTCAAAATTTAACTAGATAAGATATTTGTCGTTTGAACAAATAAGAAAATGCTTAAGAAAACTTGGAAAAATTGCGATTATCATTGACAATTATCTCTGAGTTAAAAAAACGAGCTTGGATAAGTTAAATTTAAATGATAAAAAAAATTAGTTTATCTCAAAGTCTAAAGACTTTTCTCCGAGCAATTCGAAGAAATTGCCAGCGGCCTTTCCTGCTTGGCTGATTTTGGCTTATTCTCTTCCCGATTAAATAAAATTCAAAAATTCAATTTTTCTTAAATATTTAATCTGTTTTAATTATCAGCTCTTAATTAGAAAATTTCTTGAAATATTTTATCTTCAAATTGTCAGACTAATTATTTTTGTATCAAATCAAAACTGGCCTAAACATCATGATAAATTAAGCTTTATCATCGGAACGATACACTTCACTGAAATATTCGTCTAATTAAACAGTGATAATAGACCTAAATTTAAGATAAAATTAAAATTATATAAAATCACAGGTGCTGATATTCCGCTCAAATTAGTTAAGACAAAATCTTATCTGTTCCACTAATCCGTTTCAATTTGAAAAAAAAATTTAATTTTTTTAAAGTCGCACTTTTTTAAGAAAATTTTCGAAAAAATGTGATCAAGATTTTGATCATTCATTTAATTCTTGTTATCATTTTTTTTAGTTGTCTTAGTCGAGATTAATCATTACTTTATCACATGATAAAAATAATTTACTAATTTTTTTATTCTATAATTAGACTATTCCACATTTTAAAAATCATTTATTATCATTTTAAAACAAATTGATCGCATTTTTAGGCTTTGAAAAAGTCTAATCTTAGATTAAAACTCGGAAGATTTAATATTTTTTTTTCGACACACTAAAAAAAAGCTTAATAGATTAAAAAAAATAGGGGTGAAAAAATAAACCAGATGTTAAGTTCCAAAAAACTACAATTAGAAAATAAATTTTTTTTGAAAATTTTTTTAAATTCTTAAAATATTTAAATATTTTGAAAATTGAAAAGTTGTCATTGTCTTAATAAAATTCTTAGTTAAAAATGTTCTATTTATTTTCTTTAAAAAAAAATATTATTGGTGACATCATGAACAAAAACTCCAGTTTAGAAAAAAAATATTTTCTTTTAATTTGACAAAAATTATTTTGAATTTCTAGAGCAGAAGTTAATGCAAAAAAAATTAAGTTTGTTGAAAATTATTTTGAATTCATTGAATGTTAAAGTTGTTAATAATCTTAATCAAATTTTGAATACAAAATCAGATTAAAGCACATTAAAATGTATACTAAAAGATTATAAAAGCTTATGGCAACAAATTTCTTATCATGGACAATAAACATCAAGAAAATCAAAGCCTATCAAAATAAAAATAGATAAAGGATTAATAATACTTCAATTATCATCTACGAATTAGCTGAAATCGTCGAGTCATTCGAGGAAATTTAGCTCTAGATAAACACTGCTTATAGAATAAGTCTTGTAGGATATTTTTTTTAAACGTGAGCTAGTTATATTGATAAGCTTTTTTCTCTGATCGACTATTAACTAATGATCGATTAATTCTTGGCTTGAGATAAGATTCTTTTATTCATATTTAGTAACATAGATAAATATCTTTGAGATTACAGTATTTTTTTTAAATTTTATCGGAGAGAATAGTTTTTATTTGAACTAATAATAAATAAACTTATCGATTTCTTTAAAAATTTAACAAGTTTTATCTTTTCAGAGCTTAACTTAAATTCATGGAAAATAAGAACATTTCTCAATAATTTTTTTTTTAAGATAAATACCGTATTCTTGTTTAATTTAGGCTTTATTATGGCAAGTTGAAGTTTATGATCAATTTTTGATGCTCAAAATGATCAAATCAAACTTAAAATAAATTGTAATTATTTAATATAATTAGTGCAGAGGTACATTTTTTGTTTTAACATACTTTGTTAAATAAAAAGATAAACTCTGCAATATCAAAATTCACATTGCAGAGTGCACACCATTTAATTGATACTATTTTAAGTCATAATTTTTTGCAGACTTTTGCAGATTTTACATTTAGATTTAACAAAGTATGTTAAAACAAAAAATATACTTCTGCACTAATTATATTAAATAATTACAATTTATTTAATATTTTAAGTTTTATTTGATCATTTTGAGCATCAAAAATTGTTTATAAACTTCAACATGCCTTTATTATTAGGAATTCGATTCTATAACAAGAAAATATTACCTTCATGTTTAATATATTTAATTTCGGTCTCTTTTGTAATTTTAATTTAGTTTATGTCTTTTTTATTCATTTAATGTTCATTATATTTAATTGATAACAAAAAAAATTTACAAATTATTTATTTTGTTTGATAAATGTCAAATTAAAGAAAAAAATTATCTTTAATTTGATTCTTTTATTGTAAACATTCAAAAATTCATCATCATAATGACTCTCATGATCACATTTGCCAATATTGAATCTGGATGAGTTCGGACTCTGTTTGAATTAACACTTTAATGAGATCTTTACCTATTTTCTCTTTATAAACTCTTACTTGAGATGAGTGACTATCATATTAGAATTGTACATTTTAAAAATTCAGAAGTTCTAGTAATTTTTAAAATTTCAAAATGCTTTGAACAAAGATTAAAAAATTTGGACATAAATTAAATAATTTAATCAAAGAAATTATAAAAAAGTGAATATTTTAGAAGCAAAGAAAATTCTCAAAAGAATAATGTGATGCCCAAAACGGACACAAAAATAAATAGATTATTATTAATTGAGTATTTAAACTGATTATTTGGATGCTAAAAAAATAAAAAACATTTTGGGCATTTATTTTTTGTCAAAATTATTTAAAATCGAAATCAAAAATGGGTAAATAAAAAATATTATTAAATACGAAAAAAATTTAAAAAAAGTATTCACAAAATCAAAAACTTCTGCAATTAAAAAAAATAAAAGTTTATTCTCTAATAATTGTTATCTTTGCTAATGACGGGCTTCTTCTCTTTATTTTTGTCCGATCAGAACAGATTTAGCTATCGATGGAGGGTTGACTTATTTTAATCTAATAGCCATATCAACTAGATGCTTACAGATAAACTCATTTAGAAAACAATTAAATTTAGCCTTTTGCCAATCTTGATATTTCTCTCCATCAAGGCATCATATAAAATAAAATTACAAAATTATAGAAAGGCGTAAATCATCAAGATCTGTAAGCCTTAATCTGGGTATAAGAAATCTTGTTAGAATCGTCTAGCGTGATATAAAACTTGGATCAAGCGAACATCCATAAACAATATCAATTACTATTTGTAGGAATAAAGGTAACCTATTTCGAAAATTACTTTAATCCTTAATAACTCTTTTAGTAGCTTTTGCTAGAAACAAATACAATTATTTAAATTTTCCTTGTACAAATCTTTTCTCCAATCAATAAAATCCAATCTTTTTTAAATTTTCCTTTTTTTATCTCATGTTTTTTTTTGATATCATGAACACTTTTTTTCTGTATCTAATTTTTAAGCAAAATATTGATAAACAATGAAACAAATTTTATATAATAACACTTAAAAAAGATTTAAAATTCAATATTGCATAATTTTTGAAGTTTCTGCTTTCATTTTTTAAAAATTTCTAAAAAATCGCCCAGAACTGTGCAATAAGAAACTGGGATCATCGAACTATCACCCAAAAATATTGGTTTTAATAAACTAAGGGATGCTATGCTGATAAATGGTTTAAGTATCAAAAGCAGTTAGAAGTATTTACATTATGTTCATTAAAAAATCGAGAAAAAATTTATTTTTCTTATACTTAAAAGGATAAATTGTAATGGGTCGGTAAAAAGAAAGAAAAATTCTGACAATAAATTAAATTAAGTTTTTAAACATGATTAAAAGAGAATTTAAAACTTTTTAATTAAAAAATATACTTCATTATTATTTTTTTATCTAATTCTAATCATAGTTAATAACATAATTCAAAATTTTGTTTTTAAGTTATGATGTGATGAGTCTTAAAATAATATTTGTAGTTAAAAAATGTTTTCCATTTTTTATAAATTGAGTTTTTGTAAAAAAACATCAAACCAACGTAAATTATCTCTAAAGTCAAAATTTATTTAGATATAAACAAAGTTTTTCAACGTTTGAATATTAATTTAGATCTAAATGAATTATTTAAATGTTAAAAAAAGAATTTTCAATATTTTTTTCAAATTTTTAAATAAAAATTAAACTCATTCTGTTTAATTAAAGAATTTAATTTCAAATATGAAAATGCTTGCAATATTAACTTAAAATTATATTTTTATTTGAAATATCACACTTTTTAAATTTTATTTCTACATTGCATACATTTTGTAATTCAAAGACAAAAAGTTGAGCCAATTTTTCCACAAATATATATTTTAAATAAAAAAAAACTATTTTAAAATTACTTATTTATTTTATTTTTCTTTATACAAATTTTTAATCCGGAATCATTTTGGTTTTTGACCCAGCATTATTGCATGTTTTTGGATTCAAACGCCGCGTAAAAAACATGAAATAGTGCATTTTTATGCAATAATCTCAAGAGGGTCCATTTTAACATGGGTTTGATGGTTGTGTGCACTTAAACCTTAGAATCAAAAGTTATCCCATCCAAGATCTCCAAAGGGTTTACGGTACTAAATTCAGAAAGTTTTTACATTTAAACTTAAATTTCGTTTCATATGGTAAAACCATAGAATAGCTTTTATTATTTTTTAATTAAAATTGTTAATTTAAAAAAAATTGAATAAACATTTCTTTCTAAATTAGATTCCATAATTTCATTTAGACTGTGAAATAACAAATTTATTTAGTTAAACAAATAAATTTAAAAATTAATCATATTTAATTTTTATTTATTCAACAAAAACACTTCTTAAATTTCAGTGGATTAAACTTTGTTTTTATTGTCTACCTTGTTAAAAATGAAAATCACAAAAATTCCAAATTTTGTCAATTAATCTTACATGGTAAATCTTGTATTCAAAAACTTAAATATGACTCTCTTTACTCTTGAAATAAGTCGGTCTCATTGCATCAAAATAAGTTGTATGATTAACTTTTTTGTATTTAACTTGATGAAATTTACACTCAGGTTCAATGTAGAAATTTTCCCAATCATTTCTACTAATAAAATAGAATACATGATTTGTATTCCAGAAAATCTCGCCTCTTGTAGTCGAATGATCACGGACCTCTTTATATTTTCGGTCCAAAACCATCGGATTTTCGATGCCATATTCGGTACTCATTATTTTTTTGATGTAGTCCAAATTAGCAGTGTATTCTGTTAAATTAAATGGAAGCTAAAAGCAATTTTTTAAGTTTTTTTTCAAAATTTTTTGAAATTTTTACATTTTTATAGGTCCAAATCTGGTCATTTTTTATTTTCAGAAGAGTAAAACTTCGGCGAAAAGTTCTCGGCATAGTTACTGGATAATAGGTGCTCTTGGGTCGTACACTAGTGTCTACTTGAATCGGATGATTTACTTTTTTATGCTTTACATCTGCATTTACTCTGGTAATAAATTCATTCCATTC
The DNA here is from genome assembly GCA_025491095.1 of Brachionus asplanchnoidis. Lineage (NCBI taxonomy): Eukaryota > Metazoa > Rotifera > Eurotatoria > Ploima > Brachionidae > Brachionus > Brachionus asplanchnoidis. The sequence goes on from JAILYF010000067.1 coordinate 47,153, forward strand.
GGCTCGATTGACGAAATAGAACTTGAAGCGTCTGTTCCAGTATAATTCACCTTGGTTTACTTTTAATTTTCTGAATAAAAAAAGAACTAAGTACCTCTGGTATAGCAATTATCCCGAATTTCTTCGAAACTGCAGTCAAGAAGAGTAATATTGGCAAATTCATGTTGGGACATAAGATTTTTTTTAATGCTGGAAATATTGGCAGTCTCTTCAGTTAGATCAATAGGATACTTTTTTAAAATAAATTAAAAATTAAAGATAATATGAGCAAATAATTACATTTCGGCAGACAGAAATTTCATCATTTTGGATCTTAATCAAAGTGAGGCTAATCCTAAATACTTTGGGATAAATGACCAAGCGTTTGTCCTTTTCATTGCTTTTGGATTCCATCTCTCTCTTGTAAAAAAGAAAATGAAAATAAAATATTAACTTTTCGTTTTGAATTTTATTTTGAAATTTTCCTCAAAAAAGCCGTCATACCTTAGTTACAGGTGTTAATGTAAATAGCTAGAAACTATTTTTTAATTTTTAAAAACTGGCGTTGTAAGTGATTAATTTATCCATAGAATTATTTAGTCGATTTTTAAATTAATAAAGCATTGTTTGAGTATGTGTTTTTAAGACTCCAAACATTCAGGGACATGTATAATTCATGAGCTTGAAGCTTTGTGATGCTGTTTTGGGAGCTCTGTTTTTCTCAGTAGTTCATTTTTTATAAATAGTCTGTATTTTCATAAGGAAACAATCAACAATAAGCTTTTTTAAGCTATGGAGTTAAGCTTCTGAACTCACAGCTTCTGAATTAAAAAAAAAGCATTATTAATTTATTGAAGAATAAAATAAAAATTTCAATTTTTCAAAAATAATTACTAAAGAAATGCATAGAGTAATAATCAATTTTTTATGTTTTTCTAAATTCTGTTATAGCTTGTTTTTTATTGTTGAATTTGATTTCTTTGAATACTAAGCTAATTAAATTTTTTGAAAACAAAAATATTTTTTTTTGCATTAAAATGATTTTAAAAACATTAAATGTTGAATTTTTTGAAAGAAAAATTACATTTAATTAGTGCCTCTTAGGCAAAAATTATAGAAATCAAAAATATTAAAATTTAAAAAAAAAAAGAAAAAAAAAATTTTAGAATAAAAAAACTATGATGGAGTCGATTGTTTTAAGTTTTGCTGTAAATGCCATAATTGATTTCACAAAATCAAAGTCAAATCTTATTTATTTATTTAAAAATTAAAAATAACCAACTTTCGTCGATGAACTGCTTGGAGATAGAGCGCTCATATTTCAAAAAATGGCAAAATGAAATTTATTGTACATTTTTATATTTTTACATTTTTACATTTTTGAGAGAAAAAATAAAAATCTACAAATCAAAAAATCTAAAAAAATTTTCATTCAAGAAAAGTAATAATAAATTCGCAATTACTTAAAAAGGAGTTTTAAAAAAAAATTAAATGTGAAAATGGATAATTTTTTGGTCAAAGTAAAATTTTTGATCAAACTTCATTTTTCAAATTTGATCACAACATTTTTAAATGCGTAATAAAATTTCATCTCAGATTTTTACATTTTTATAAAATTTCATAGCTTTATTTATAAATGTTTGAAAAAGGACTGTAATTTGTTAAAAAAACATTGAAATTTATTAACATAAAATCGTGGAGCAATAATCAAAATACCCTAGAATAAAGTTTGATAAATTGGACTTTTACTGAAGTTGCTAGAAAGAAATTATTTTAATTTACTCAAGGAATTCAGTATTTTATCTATCTACTAGGGTTTGCTACGCCATTTTATAAAGACTTGTATTTAATTTTACTTATTATTTTTACTGAATAATGTAAAATTCTACAGGAATTAATTAAAAAAATAGCAAGGTTTTGTTTAATTAAATAAAATAATAAAAATTATCAGCCTTAATGTTATAATACTCAGCCATTTTAAAATTTAATCTTAATATCTAAAAAAATGAGGAAAATAATTAAAAATTTTAAAATTTTTGAAATAACTCATTTCAGATATTAAAGATTTGAATGTTGGATGGTCTAAATAAGAGAGAAAGATCTATTAGTATTATATATATAAAAATACTATTTATGTCCTTATTATTATTAATATAATAATTATTGAAATATAAAAAAAATTGGACCGTAATAAACTAATACCACAAAAATAGTAAAAAATACCACAAATTTAGTCAATTATTAATTGATAATTACCGATAAGTTTTTTAACAATATTTACAACGATTACAAAATAAACCATGGAAAAAATTTGATGAGATGATAACAGATGTATTCAGTATTCATTTGATTAAAATGAACAATAACAACTGGAAAAATAGTACTTGTACATGTGTAGACTGGTTGAAAAATTACAAATGTTCACATACAATAGCAGGAGCTTACAGACTCAATTTGGTAAATTTCAATGACGTTTTTATGGACCTACCAATTAGTAATAAGAGGAAAAAAGGAGCTCCACAAAAGACAGCAAAAAGCTTACAACATCAGCCATCAGATTTGGTTTCAAATGAAGAACTAGTTGACGATGAAGTTGTTCCTCCAAGTAAACGTGTTTGTGTTAGACCAACAACAAGTGCGATGGCTTCCGAAATCAACGATAATGCTAAACTCAAAAATAACTGTAAAACATGCGGCTCATTATTGAAAAAAAAAATATTTTTATTGTCAAAATAAGTGTAAACAAATTTAATTTTTTGAAATTATTTGGAGTTTTTTTATTATATTTTTGGTATTTTTTATTAAATTTATGGTGATTGTATTAAAATTGTGTCAAAAGTACTATAATAGTGGCGATTTAATTAAATTAGTGGAAAAAGTATTAAATGTGTGAAAAATTATTAAAATTGTGGATGTTTTATTAAATTTGTGGTAAAAATTACTATTTTTGTGGTTTTTTTAATTATTTTTATGGTTTCAAAATAATAAAGCTCAAAAAAATTAACATTTTAAATTTGAAATCTTTTTCAAATCTTTACTCAAACACTCATTTTTGTCTTTTTTTATCTTAATACTTATTTTTTAATTTTTTTTACATCGCCTTAACGGCGTTCATTGAAATAAATAAATAAAATTATTCAAAAAATAAAAACAATTAGTCATAATATAATAAAATTAAATTTATATTTATGTTAAGATTTTAAAATAAGAACAATTATTCTATGGATCTTAATTGATTTTTACATAATTTAATAAATATTAATCATACAAGAACATTTAAAATTTTAAAATTTCAAATTTTTATTAGGACTAATTAGGTGAATTTATGGACAGATCAATGGAGAAATAAATTTTGGAAATTTCAAAGTTTAAATTTTGAGTTAAATTTGAATTAAGGATGATTTTTTGAGTGACATTTTTGGACAAGCAAAAGGAGATTTAGAAGATGTAAAGTATACGGAATGATAAACGGTGACGTGAAAAGATTACTTTATTGATAACTCAATGTCTTTAAAATTTTCAAATAAATATTTTGAAAGAATCAATTTAAGATAAATTAGAAAAAAAATTAAGATATTAAACATTCAATGTTTGATTAAAAAAAGAAATAAAAAAGGATAATTTCATCTTTATTATTGAGATTTTAATTTGATCCTTTTAAGTTCTTAAATTTGTTTTATAAAAAATAACTTTGAATATTTTGACAATTTTAAAAGAAAAACAACAACGAATTCGAAAATATTTTTTTTTATATAAGGGATTAAAAAAAATTTGATTTAAAGAATTCTTGGACCTTTATGGGATCCAATATGTCATTTAAACTACTTGTATTTAAATGGTAAATTTTTTAATATAAATTTTTTAATATAAATTTTCATACAATTTTGAAAATGCTCTATATTAACCCGTCAAATAAAAATAATTTATTTTGTATAATGAAAAGTGAATTCGTCAAATATAATTAAAAGTCAAGTATAATATTGTTTAATTTTTTGTGTTTGAATTACAAAATGTATCCAATGTTGAAATAACATTGAAAAAGTGCGGTGTCTCAAATATTTTTTTCAGTTTCAAATAAATAAATAATTTTAAATGGCTTATATTTTTTGTAGTAGAAAAAGTTTTTTTTTTTTAGAAAGGACATTTTTCGTAGTAGAAAAAATATTTTTGATTGATGAAAAAATAATTTTCCTAATAGAAAAAAATTTTCATCACCTTTATCGATTAAGAAAACTATCATTTAGTACTAATTGACAAATAACTTATTAATGCTTACTTAATAACTTTAATCAAATGTAAAATGAGTGTAAAAAAGCATTAAAACAGTAAAAAATAGTATCAATAAAACTTAAAAAAAAAAAAGATTCAGAATCTGACTCGTCATCAACTTCAATTGTTCAACGATCAGCTGTCAACAATCTAGACGAAACGGACAATGAAAGCGAGGACATTATTCCAACAAAAAAGCCAGGGGCGAAGCTAAAGTGAATGATTATTACAAAAAATATAATAGTTTACAAAAAATAAAAGAGTCTCGATGAAACTAAAAATGAACTTATCGATGATGTCAAGAGGAGTTCAAAAGAAATATATATGACGGATATTGGCGAAAAATGTTTCTTCAAGTGGATAAAATGTTAAAATCGTTTATATATATAAACGCGGAAAACCTAGTAAAAACTAACATTTTTTTTTCTATTTTCCCAAGTATTTTTTCTACATTTAAAAATATTTTTTCTAATTTTTTTTTCTACTTTACGAAAATAAAAATTCTATAAAAAAAAAATATTGTTTCTACTGCAAAAAATATAAGCCATTTTAAATTAATATTGCAAGCGCTTTCATATTTGAAATTTAACTCTTTAATGAAATAGTATGAGTTTGATTTTTATTTGAAAATTTGGAAAAAATGTTGAAGATTTTAACTTTTTAAAATAATTTATTTATTTTTTTGTTTATCTGTACCGAGCTAATGCTTCTTCAGAATAAAAATATATGACAAAAAAATTAAAGTTAAATAAGATTAAAAAATAAATAAAATAAAAAAAAGATAAATAATTCAAGATCTAAATTAATATTCAATCGTTGAAAAACTGGATCTAGTGTCTAATAAAAAAATCAAATATGTTAAATATATAGTAGGAGTAGTAATAGTTCTTGCTGCGACATCTAATATGTATAATGTCTGAGCCCATCACCTCCGATTGGCCATGTGGAGCTGTAGCAACCGATTCCATTAAACTTATCTAAAGCCGTTTTAAAATTAGCGGTTGACTTAGATTTCACAACATTTTCTGGCAACTTATTCCAATGCGGAACTACTCTGTTTGAGAAAAATACATGTCTGGCGCTTACTGCTGCTGCAAAATCGTTTCTAACTTGAGCTGGGAAACTTTCTCTCTGGATTCTGATGCTATTTCCTCTTAACGCCCCGACTGGTCCTTTGTATTCTGATCTTGTCACTAGATTATTGACCAGGCCTACCTTTTCTATTCCATTCACTAATTTGTACATTTCAATCAAGTCCCCTCTCACTCTTCTTTCACTCAGCTTTGTCAGTCCTAATTTCGTCAAACTCATTTCATACGACATGTTTCTTAGAGACCAAGGTATTTTTTATGCCCTCTCTTGCACCTTTTTTAACGCATTCACATCCCTTTTCATAGTTGGATTCCAAACCTGCACTGCGTAATCTAGGTGAGGTCTCAACATGGATATAAAAAATCTTACCCACAGCCTTTCTTCTCTACTTGTAAACGTTCGCTTGAGCATTCCAAGTACCCTACTCGCTTTTGCACAAGCACTTTTCACTTGGCGGCTCTACTTTAAATCTGATGAGACCATCACTCCAAGATCCCTCTATCACTATATACATATATCAGCACACAGTCCCAATCCATTGACAAATCTCTATCCATTGACAAAATGAATCCAGATCTTTCTGTAACATTGCTCTCTCATAAACTTTATTAACTATGGCGAGTATTTTTGAGTCATCTGCAAACAATTCCATTCTATTTGAAACGCAGTCAGGAAGGTCATTTATGTACAGAACAAATAGCATGGGTCCAAGTACAGACCCTTGCCGAACTCCACTCAGTACCTCTGACCATCTAGAAACTCCATCACCAAGAACAACTCGCTGAGTTCTCATACTCAAAAAGTCTTCGAATTACCTTACTATTTTCTGACCTAACCCATAACCACGTAGTTTATGAAGAAGTCGTTGATGCGGTACAGTATCGAAAGCCTTTGAGAAGTCTTTTCAACCACACTGTTACCTTTTGCCAACTCAGTAGTGATCATATCAAGCGTTTCAAGTATGTTTGTAACACATCCTTTCTTTGGAACAAATCCAAGTTAACTTCCAATTAAAAGATTATTCTCTTGAAGGAAAAACATTTTTCGACCCTTACCAATACCTTCCAGAACTTTACATGCAACTGAAGTTAGTGATACGGGTCGATAATTAACAGGCTCTAATTTACTTCCTTTTTTGTAGATCGGCGACACATTTGCTCTTTTCCACTCTTTTGGGATCGTTCCTGTCTCGAATGATTATGTGTAAATTATCATCAATGACACTGACATAGTTTTTGCAAAGTTTTTCAGGATTAGTGGATGTACTTCATCAGTGTACATCGATTTGTTGATATCAAATTTCTCTAGTCTCCGTTCAATCAGATCCTCGTTAAGCTCTCGCATGACATTCTCAATATCAAAAGAAGAGGAAGTTCGTAAAGGAAAAAAATGCATAGTATCATTGGGTTCTTTATTATAGACGTAATGAAACTGATCATTTAAAAGCTCAGCAATCAATTTTTTGTCACTCGTTACTTCACCCTCTTTTGTTCTTTACATTCTTTTTTCTTCCTTTACTCCCATTTTGCTTCTTACATAAGCATAAATTAGTTTCGGATCACTTTTTGCCTTTTAAGAAAGTCTGTTCTCATAATCCAATTTTACTTTACTCAGTTTCTGTTTTAATTGTCTACATGCTTTTCCATAATCACATTTACTTCTCTCAAATGAACTTTTTTTACATGCTTTCATCCTATACCAAGCTCGGTGCTTCAGTTTTATCAGTCTATTCACCTCGTAGTTCATCCAATTTTCGCTCTTTCGCAAATTCTCTCTTTTCTCCGAGACATGTTTCTCACATTGTCGCAGATACTCATTCAGAAACTTTGTATAACATTCATTAGTATTCCGTCCGACAAATTCTTTTTTCCATTTCACTGACTGAAATTCTTTTTTCCATTTGGTCAAAATCGGCTTTTCTTATATTTTTTCTCTTTTTTACGTAAACCTTGTGCTCACATCTTTCATTGTAGATTTCGACTCTAATAACACTTGAGCCTTCTCCGCTTCATCTAAAGGTGGCAGAGCACTTGTTACTGGAAGAATAACAAGGATAGTTGTTTAATAGTTTATTGCAATAATATAATATAAATATAAAGTAATATAATATAATAATATAATGTCTCTCTAAAAGTATTGTGTTCGTTTCTTATTTATAGCGTTGACATCTGTATCTCGTTAGAAATGATGAATCTTCTAGAATAAAATTCTATTCTGATTCTAGAAGTATTGCGAGGCGTGTTAATTAATAACATATTAATAACATTAATAATATAGTCACGTATTCTGTATATATGATGTTAACACGAGTTGATCATCAAGTAAGTAAGTGCTTAAAGTGTGGGTAACAAATCACCCGGGTTAATCAATCATCGACCCTGATCATCGAAAAATTCAAAATATAAGAAAAAATATTTACGTTTTTGAGGCATAATATGGAGTAAGGAAAAAATATCAAGTTGCTTGATTGGTTTTGTTTGTTTCTGCCCTTTCTCTATACTTTAAAATTTTCTATTGCATTCCATATTTTTCTGACATAAACGTCTAAAACAATTATGTAAATTTATTATGTTTTTTTTTTTTTAATTAGAACTTGTTTAATTTAAACATATTTCGAATTGCAAGTTCATACGATTCGCTATTGTTTTCTTCTATATTTCGATATTCTTCAGTGTTATTTATTTTCGGATTATCTCTCATATTTTTTCTTCTAATTATTTTGTAAATAAATGTAATGAATCTCAACATTTTTACTATTATTTTAACTATGAACCAAAACATTATTATTACAAGAATTTACCCTTCAATTTCAAGAATTAATTCTGTTTTCTTATTGTAACTGTATCAAAAAATTCAGATATTTTGTCCATTGTACCTTTTCTAACACTTTCTAGGTGTGATGCTATGTACACTTCTGTATCGCTTTTAAAATATTCATTCATTACTGAGTTCCTTTCTCAATCACTAAAATTTAATAATAAATTTATATGTCTAGATACTAAACTATCTACTACGCTTATTTCGTTATTTATTTCTATTCCCTTTTTCCAGTAAGTTATTTCAAAATCATTATTATTAATCCATATACAAATGTTTTTTTCTAATATATTACGTATCCAGAACGTTCGATCATCACAACTGATTAATTTTGACTCCTTCCTAATAATACTAGATTGCGTTAGATGTCCTACGATTCAATATCGTTTATTTGAAATTTTACCTTAGGATCTTTATAGCAATCATCTTTTTTTTCGATTGTACTGTTATTGTTTCAATAACAGTACAAACAGAAACATAGACTATATCATATCTCAAGTAAGTTATTATGTCATGATCGGTGTCTTTTATAATGTCAAAATTATCTTCGACCAGTGACATAATTTTTTAATACTTCAATTTATTTAGACAAATATTTTCTTTTAATTTATCAATGACATTATACGTTTTTAGTTCTATGTTATCTGTATCAGCTAGTAGTAATTCGTGGACTTTCCCAATATCATTTTTTGCTTTGGCTAAATTCGTTTTATTGTTCGTAAAAATAAGCCTTCTGATGTTTCCAACATTTCAATGTCACAATAAACCGTTTTGTTAATAATCTTGAATATGAGGTTACCCAATGAATAGCTAAATATGCTGTTAAAAGATGTGTTGAATGACATTGAATAAAGTTTCCTAAAGGGACATTTGTTGATTATTGTCTCATCCCAGATAAATATCGAATTTTCAGTTTTACATTCTAAATCTTTGACATCACAGTTGTATATTTTCGAGTTTTCACTTTGTAAATTTAAATACCTCATTGAGCATACAAGCCCGTATGCATAAAAAGTCTTTAGCCAATGGTACACAGGGTGTGCCGGTTTAGAAAAAAGACATCGGTTGTCTTTACATACCATTACATTTCAAGGCATTTTTTAGTAAATTCCATTATAAAACATTCTTCTCTAGACATTTTTCTAATAACTATTTGTACATCCTTAGATTCAGCACCTAAGAAATTTTTTTAAGTTTCAATGAATTTTTGTACGATTGAACACTCATAGCCAGTTCCGACAATGGTTAAGCTTTGCCGTGCCGATGGTATGACTCTCTTAAATTTTAAGTCTTTTCTAATCCATATTTTTTTATTCACATGGTGCGGATGACATTTATCGTCTAAGTTTAATATCTCTAGTTTCCCATGTAGGAGTATCACATACAGAGAAGCTACCTTTTATTTCAAAACAACCTGCTAGACTGATAAGAAGAAGAAAGCATTTTATTGTAACGTTTGATATCCATTTGAATTGATGTTTCTTCCCCTTAGCTTTGCTTTTTATATCTTTAGGATGCTATATTCCTATGTTTTTCTAGTATTTATCGATTGGTGACTTATCAATAAAATTTTCCGCCGGTTCTCAAGTATTATGCTTATTTGAAAATCAAGACCATTAAACATGAAATTCGAACTTTTTGTTTTTACTAAGTCTATGATCGATTACCTTTTCCACTTTCTAAGCATTTGACTCATCTCCCGGGTTCAATGGTGCCTTATCCGCTTTTGAGCAGTGTACTGGGAATGTGTCTTTAAGTCTTTGGCAGAACTGGTCTTCGACAATATAATTTTGATTTTTAGTAATTCCGATGATTTTATATTTAGATCCCTGATACTTAGGTTGAAGTTTATCATGTAAACCCATAATTTTCGTCCAAACATTGGTGTCCAATGGTAAAGTTTCAGTTTGAATTGTGTTAGCCTTGTTTTGTGCCTACATTTGTTTTTTCCTACCTTTGCCAATATTTTCTAGAACCTTTGTTCGGTCTATGCTACTTAATGATGATGATCTGTGATGTGTTCGCGTTCTGCAAGTGACTTTCTATACGGTCTGATGAATATTGGTTCTTCATCAGGAGTGATTATCTTAATAGTATCAACTTTGCATACCCCCAGTTCTTTGGCATCTATTGCAAAGATTTTTTTCATCGAGTTTACTGCCATCTTGAAATATTCGAATTCCTCTACGTCGAGCTTTTGCTCTGGTTTACATTCAAACTTATCGCTTGCCTTATCTAAGGGCCACTCTTCCTCGATCATATTTTCGTCATGTATTCCTTCTGTTGAAAGAATACCTTCTGAACTCTCGTCACCATTTATATCGGAATCTAAGATTATCGTTTCGCTTGGGAATGTAATTGTATTTTGATTTGGAAAGACTCCAGCAACGGTTAAGTAAAACCAATCCAAACCAAGTAGTGCATCATTTTCTTGATTATATATTACCCAGAATTCTTAAAAAACATATGTGTCCGCTTATGTTCACCTCTATTTTCTTGGTCATTTTATCAATCTTTAGAACAGAGTTGTCTGCTATTTTTACTTTCTTGTTCGTCGGAATGGTCTCCATTACATGTTTGTCAATCATTTTGTTTGATATTATTGAGACGGTTTCCCTGCAATCGAATGCAATTTTCATTGGTTTCCCGTCAGATAACTCACGACTGGTAAGTAATTTCCCTTTAGCTGCCCTGTTACACTGATCATCATCGGCTGATGATTCGCTAGCTGATAAAGCGTTTGCCACATTGATTTTTTTGTAATTTCCTTTGTGACTTATGTCTTTATACTTCGACTTACGGTCTTTTTTCATATGGCCATGTTTATTGCACTTATAGCATACAATGTCATCCTTTTTACTGAAAGTCTCCTTTTTGAGTCCAGTGTCAGTTTTTTGATAAAACTGTGGTCTATTACCATCGTTCTTACCGTAATGGTAAAATTTATTGCTTCTACCATTCGATTTATTACTTCCAACATGTCGAGCCATGTTGACTTTATCTGTGTTGCAAGATGGATTCCCCATGCAGCTATGCATCACCTTAACAACATTTAGAGATTCGTCCAGACGCTCTAGTTTTCTGAGCATTAATTCTTCACCAATTCTCTTTGGGACTGCTCGAATTAGTAACGAACTTTATCAGATTCGTGTGTACGTGATAGCTTATCACAAAGATTCTGAAATCTGATTTAGAATTCGTCGCAACCTGAACCATCCAATTTGAGGTTAATCAGTTCAGTAAGTGTCGTCGATTCTACCTGAATCAGTTTGTTTGAACTTTTGAAATTCGCCTCTATGTCATCCCATTTCAAGTTCTTGTTTTTCATGATCATGTTTTTAATTGTGCTTAGAGCACTCCCTCTTAGGAATGGTATAACAGCCATAGGCAGGTCCGCCTCATTAATACCTAAATTTGCCGCTTGGCTTTCTATTACAAAAATCCAAGCATCGACATCATCATTAATATTTCCATAGAATTTAGTGACATTTTTCAACTCTATTTCTCTCTTTTTTACACTTGGGTACCTAAGATTGCCCAAGAAATCAGGTGTAAAATTATTTTGTGTTTCAGTACTACTTTCGGTACTGTTATTGGAGTTACTTCCACCTATTGGTGGTGAAAGCTTACTCTCATGATTCCCTATTTGGCTATTATTGTTCATACCATCTGTTTGACTGACGCTTAGTTTAAGCTTCTTCAGTTCATTGAGTTCCTCAGCCATGGCTCTGAGTTCTTCTTCTCTTTCTATGAACTCTTTTTGCTTCGTTCTGAGTTCGGATTCAATGTTAATTACTCTGTTAACATTACTAGACGTCAAAGTACTTAATCTGATAATTAAGTCTATTAGGTGCACTTTTATAGCACCCTGTGAGCTGGTCACTTCTTCTATCCAACCATTGAAAGCTTCTTCGGATACTTCTACAAGTTCATCGTTATCTGAGACCAAGTATCTCGCACCTAAGCATCGAGCCTGAGCCAAGAGAGCTCCTTTTAGTTCCTCTACTTTCCATAAATCAAACAGCTTTTTGTCTTCTATTGGTACCAAAATGGACATTCTAAAATTTATCTTATTTAACTAGTTTCGTAGACTTCTCAATTGATCAATTGTTGTTTCTATCGCTGATACCAAGTTGTTACTGGAATAATATCAAAGATAGTTGTTTAATAGTTTATTGCAATAATATAATATAATTATAAAGTAATATAATATTATTATATAATGTCTCTCTAAAAGGATTGTGTTCGTTTCTTATATATAGCGTTGACATCTGTATCTCGTTAGAAATGATGAATCTTCTAGAATAGAATTCTATTCTGATTCTAGAAGTATTGCGAGGCGTGTTAATTAATAACATATTAATAACATTAATAATATAGTCACGTATTCTATATATATGATTTAAACACGAGTTGATCATCAAGTAAGTAAATGCTTAAAGTGTGGGTAACACACTCTTTTCCACAACTCTTACCGGCTCACTCGTTAACAGTAGATCCAGTAAACTGGATTCTCCGTTTTTTCCATGTAAAAATGTTAGAAAATCCACGCACTGAACCATAAACGCTTCATCTATGCCTTCCACAAACCGCATTTCATTTTCTCCACTGGCATTGCCACCATCCATGACATGCCAAATAGAGATGGTCAAAAGAAGGCCAAAAAATTAATTTTTTGAGTTAAATATAATCTTCAATATCGACACTTAAAAAATGTTATATTATATGAAACCTAAAATTATGTAATGCTAAACAGTTTAATAAATGAAAAGTAATACTTTAATTAGAGATTTTTTTCCTTATTTTATTAGATTTTATTTTGAATGCTTTATTTATATTTATATTTTTTGTGATTATATTAAATTTTTTTTAATTAAAATTAGAGTTAAATTGTGCGATAATATAACATTCGAAAGATATATTTCAACGAAATTTAATAAACTCTTTATTTCAGCATATCTTTTTTCAATTTTCTTTTTATATTAGTTAAACCTATTTAAGTTTATTTTTATTTTATATTTTATTCTTTAGGAGCCTTAGCTCGATACAGAAAAAATAAAAAATAAAATGAAACAATGACAAATGAATTTTATTGTAATTTAGAAATAACATATTATAAAATGACATGTTATGACAAAGTAAATATTTTAATTATAAATTAAAATAAGATTTTTGTGTTTTTTTGTCTTCAAACGTAATGGTTCTGATATTACTAAAGAGTAGATAGGCAAAGAAACATTAGCTGTGAATTTTTTCAAAGCAAATTTAATAGATATTTACATTAATTCTTGTTAAATTTTATATTAAAGTGAATCGAAATTCCTTGGCTAAATTTTAAAAGTTTATAATTAAATTTTCATTAAAATTAAGATATCGAGTCGAGTAAATTTAAAACATGGAAAAAATGTGCGCTTTTAATTAAATGATTTTAAATTATAATTTTATCTAAATTTAAGTTAATTTTTTTTTCAGACCGAAAAATTTTACGTATAATGACCGAAAGGTTTAATAACTAAGCAATATTTACCTTAAATCTTAAAAAGAGAAAATTTCATAATACTCAAAAAACTCAGGTAAAACTCAATCTTATGACTAACTTATGAGCTAATTTAAATTTTTTTGGTCTATTGCTATGATATTTAGTTATTTTTAAAATTATAATTTTGCTTTTAAAAAAGTAATTTTAAGAAAATAAAAGAAGTAATAATTGACTCACAAATGTTTTTTTTACCAAGTTTTCAGCTCTGATGGCCATGTATGAATTGAGTATGTTGGCTGCCACAAGTTTTGTACAATCTTCTTCTTTACAAAATTACATTCAACAATTGTTCAACAAAACTCAAAAAGAGCACGAGGAATGCGTAAAAAAATATTCAAAAAAAGTAAATTATATTATTAAATTTTAAATACTAAATCTTGTTTTCTAAGGCTTTTGTTTACACTCTCGATTTATCGATGGTAGAATTGAGGGATCTCGTGATTAAAAATGACTCGGAAAAAATAGAAAATGTTTATTGTTTGATTTATGTTCTTGAAGATGAATCGATTACGAAAGCTAATTCTGAGCGAAGGCTATCCCAATCGATAATTAGTAATAAAAATTTTAAAATTTAAATTTTCTAAATTTTTTATTATTTAAAGAAACAACATTTCAACGAAAAAGCATAGTACGAAACTCTTTTAATGAAATCTACTCAAAAAGTATGAAAAAAGAAGTATTTCAAACTGAAACTTTGAATATCAATAGCCTAAAATCTAGTGAAAATTTTAAACTGTAATTTTTTTTTAATTTTTTGTTTCCAAGTTGAATAAATTTTTTAGAGAAATTCAAAATTTAAACGACTTTCTGGTTATTGAAGTATTTAAAGAAGGTTATAAAAAAAACATAAATCTAAATGAAAAATATTTTCTGCCAAAGTAAATTTATCTTAAAATTTTTTCCTGTAGAAATTAATTAATCAATCAGAGTATGGAGGTCGGTTTCTGAATCGAGAAAATTGCGAAAGGACTTTATAGGCCAATTCAAAATTCAAATAAAAGTTTGTATAAAAACTTTATTTTTTTTTTTTTTTTAAAAACTATTTTTTTTAAAGAATTTGAAAGACTTAGATTCCGATTGGAATCAGTTAAAATGTCGCCACAATGACATTCAGCACGAGACTAGAGGTTTATTAAAATTTCATTTTGTCAGCAGAATTAATTTTGTAAGCAATTGATTTAATTAAATTTTTTTTTTCATTTTTTTTAAAAGACAAATGAATCAGATAATGAAAAAATTGTGAGTTTGGCATCAAATGATAGAACCAAATTGCTCAACCAGTACATATACTTGCTCAACCAAATATTTGAATTCGAGATTTTGAAGCAAAAAAAAGAATACTTGAGTAAAATGGCCATTCATTTTTTGAGAATTTATACCGATTTTTATATGATTCCCTCAAATTCCAAAATTTTAATGTAATTTCAATTGTTTTTAGAATATTTTTTTTTTATTTTTTTTATTAATTTAAGGGAAATATTGGAAATGTCTAAATTGTTAACATTGAATAAGCTAGATCTGAAAGTTCTTCTTGATCAAGCGAAAAATCTAAAATCAATTGACTTAAAGAAATTTTCTCAATTTGAAAAAAATGAATTTGAATCAACGGTGTTTGGTATGATGGAAAATTTTTCCAAATATTATTTGTTCAATTTGAAAACTTTTCCATGGGACGATGAATCAAATTCAAATTTAAGGCATTTTTTAGAGTGAGAAAACAATTTAAAAAATTTCAGAAATTTACAATTTAAACTAGAGTTATAGATATATTTAAATGTACTTTAACGATGCTTGATAAAGAAAAATACCACAGGTTAACCATGTTACTATCCGAAATGCTGAACAGAAAAGTTCAAGTAAGTTTTTTTTTTTTTTTTAATTTGGCTGTAATTTTTCTTTAAAAAATAATTAAGTAACTAAAGTTTAATTACGTGTGGCATTTTTTAATTATTTAGGACTAGAGTCTACCACTATTTGGCACTATTGTAAAAAAATATATCAAAAATAACAGCCTATGACATAAAAAAAAGTTTAGTGAATTTTTAGTTGCCCCTATTGTCAAATAAATCTACACTAAATTACCAAGTGTAAATTGAATTAGAATGTCGAAAATAATCATACTATGCTGATTTGATGATTGGAATTTACAATTTTTTATCTCAATTTAAATTATTAAAAGCAAAACATTAAGTCCAAAAATAGGATATTTTGCAATCTAGAAAAAAATTTGAGTATATTTTTTCTTTCATTTTATTTTTAATAATAAAATTTGTTTTACAATTTTTTAGCGAATAATACGTAAAATATAAAACACAAAAGAATTTTATAATTTGGGTAAATTACTAAAGGTATTTATGAAGAACAAGCCATTTCGAAATTTCATTTAAAAAAAATTTTCCAAATTTTATCATTTATCTAAAAAAAAAGTTAAATCATAAAAATAAAATACATTTAGTAGAAAAAATTTTAAAAATAGTTAATAAAATTTTATGAGATGGAACAACTGGTATCCAAACAGCTAGTGTAATAGAGAATTAAATAATTCTAATTTTACATTTTTTGCTAAAATATACCATTTTTTACTAAAAATTCGGTAAAAATTAAAATATTTTTAAATAAAAGAGTAAAAAAGTCTTCTATTTTGGGATAAATATTTTACAATTATTTTTCGTAAATTTAAGTAAAAAATTGTTAATTTCAATGATTAAATAAAGATGAGTAAACTAATTAATCATGAAGTTCGAAAAATACAACGGTAAAATTTTTGTCAAAATTTTAATTAAAATTAAATTTTTTATTTGGCAAATGCGACCTTGAGTATAAAAATGTCCAAATTTTACTTTAATAAACCAAGTATACATAGATATTCTGAAACCTTAAACAATACTTAATAAAAAGACGGCTCCAAATTTTATAAATTTATCAAATTTTATTTTTTGAAAAATATTTTAAGCCTTCAGTAATAAATAATTAGTCGAATTTCCGCAATGAGAAAATTTAGTGTACTTAATTTAAAAAAAAAAACAAAAATTCAAATCGAAAATTAATAAACAACATAAAAAAATTCCTTTTTAATATTTTTAAATTTCTTTAAAATTCTCATCGAAATACAGCAAAAATATCTCACTTTTTCATTTTCGTATTAAGTTTCCACATTGCACAAATTTGAAGTTGGACACTTAAAGCTTGGTGATTACGATTTCTCGAAAAAAAGTATAAATTGAAAGGTTTTCAATTGTTTTTGTTACTAAAATTACTCTTTTTATAACTAAAATAAATATACATTGTAAAAATGATACATGCATATATTTTAATTAAACAACCTTAAAAAATTTAGTTTTGATTTAAAAAAAACTCTTTGCATATTAAAAACCTTTTTTGACATAAGAATTATTCAAGAATTTTTTCAGCTAATTCTAAATTGCTTTGTTTGGAAAGTGAATCCGATAGTAGTTTTTTTGAAAGAATAGACACTCAAGATACTAAAACAATCGCTCAGGAACTATTTAGAGGGTTTGATAAATATAAAGACCAATATGAATGAAAAATAAGTAATGTACAATGGGATTTAGAAGCCATTTTCAGCAATAATGCCATGGCTGTTGAGAGCATAAATAAAAATTTGACAAAAATGGGCTAAAAATCAAAAAAGCATTATAACATTGAAAAAGTGGGTCTTTGATAGCGGACAATTGATAAAATGTAAATTTGCGGACAATTTTTTTTTGTTTAAGATTTACCTGTAAAAATACGGACAATGAGAAAATTACCTGGACAATTCAATAAAGTGCTGGACAATTAAAGAAAAAATTAATTTTATTATGATTATACTAAATATGTTTTTGAGTTTTTATAAATTGCATAATTAGAGGCTAAATTAAGAATTACAATTTTTTGATTAGCTACTCCTTAAATTGTATTTATTTTGAGAAATGTTATTTTCAGTTTCTTTATTCTGAGACGTTGTTGCAACAATATTTTCATCAACAATAACCTTCTTTGGACGACCTCGCTTCTTAGGAGTTAACTTATCTTTACTTGGTGGTTTTAAAACTTCGTCAACGGCAGGATGATTTGGAATACTAAGCATACAAATCTGGAATATCTGGTCGTTCAACAAACTTAAAATCTTTTTTACATATCTCACAAAAAATTGAAGAAGGAATTAATTTATTTTGTTTAAGCCAGTTTATTATCAGTTTATTTTCAGTAATTATAAGTACAAAGTCTAAATTTTTCAATCTCATTTGGCTTATTCATTTTTGCTAAGAGTTAAAATAAAACCACAAAATAAGAGAAACAAAATAAAAACAAAAAAAGTCAAACAATACAAGATTTATTAAAACTAAATCTTGTTGCTTTTTTCATCGCAATTTTTTAAATCAAATAAAAAAATTAATTGACATAAAAACTTGTTTTTTTTTTATGGACAATTAATTAAATTAGTGGACAATTATTTTTTTACCTGGACAATTAATTTTTTTAGTGTCCGTTTTAGTGTTTCCATTTTATCAATTGTCCGGGACAATTGTCCATGGTGGTGACAAGACCCGAAAAAGTTTTTTATCTTAATTAAGTAATTTTTTACATTCTTCTTTCAAGGTTAATCAACAGGCTAGTGCCCTTGTCTAGAAGATAGACTGATTAACTCTCCATTTATTTTATAGAGATAAAATTTTTTTTTTAAATAAAATAAAATTTAAATCAATTATCATAATATCAAAATAACAAATAAATTTTACAAATTAAATTAAGTTTATCAAAAAGTTTTAATGGATCATTAAAAATTAGGTTGATGTTGTTGAATATTGACAATTTAAATGTGCTAAATTTGAGAACCATTCTGTTAATAAGGAATTTGTTAGCCAACTTTGTGTACACATAACCAAATGTGTTTTCACCACTTTTTGATTTCGATTTCGGCACCATAAAATCACTTTTGTTTCTTAAGTCGTACTCAATTTTACGCGATTCATTTGTGACTAATTGTTCTTTGAGCTGAATAGGTGAGTTCTCCATTTTAATGATCTTGTATGAAAACGACAGCATTCTCTCCAGAGCTCGATGTTGAAAAGCAAAAAGCCCATACTTTTCTAGAACATTATTTAAATCATTAAAGTCACAAAAATTCAATTTAACTTTCAATAATTTATAAATACATAAATAGAAACAGTTAGCTAGCCTTTGAATGGCTTCTTTTGAAAAATAGCAAATTAGTGTAAAAATATAATCAAAATAATGTAAAATAAAGGTTTTAAAAAATTGAATTTTTACAGATGTACAAAGATAGAAAAGTCTTTATATTGAAAATAGTTTCTTATTTACCGATAAACATGTTTCCGAAACTAATTTCATGAAATTTAATCTGTTATCAATGGTAAAGTTCAATAATTTAATATTTAATAAAGTGAATCCGATAGTAGTTTTGTTGAAAGAATGGACACTCAAGACACTAAAACAATCGCTCAGGAACTATTTAGAGAGTTTGATAAATATAAAGACCAATATGAATGAAAAATAAGTTATGTACAATGGGATTTAGAAGCCATTTTCAGCAATTATGCCAAGGCTGTTGAGAGCGTAAATAAAAGTCATTTTTTTATAATTTAATTTATTTTATAAAGATAAAGTTTAATTAGTGATAAAAAAGGTAAATTCCAAATTCTAACTCCTAATAAAAAATGTTTCAATCTATCGAAAACTTAATCAACAAAAAAATTCAAAAATAAACAAATATTTAGATATTAAAATGTTACATTTAAACTAATACTGTTAAATTATTCGGTATTAATATTGAATTTGATAATTAATCAGTCATTAACAAACATATAGTGTTGAGTTTCATCAGACAGCATCGTTGATTTTTATAAATTTGAAGAGATGTTTCCTCGGTGTTATCATTTTGATCAAGTAGAACTTTTCAAGTAGATCAAGTTGATTTTTTCTAAGGTAAAATTGGTTCTGGTTCAGGTAAATCCAGTTATATCGGGTGAACTTAATAACCAAATTTATATTTTTTTCTTTAAGTTAAAAACTAAGTCTTGCAAAATGTTTATGTTGAAACAAAGTTTGTATCATTTAAATATTCTCTCTGAAATAAACTTTCTGATTAACTTCTGATTTTTATTTCTAATTTGAATGGTGATATGTTAACTTGTAGAGAATCAAAATAAATGATTAAATTTATAAATTTTATTTTTTTGTTTAAGTTTTGATTTGGGGAAAATCGGAAATTTAATTGGAAATTGCATATGGGAGAGTGAAGTTGAGAGCAATTTGGTTCAGATAAAACATTAATAACTTTTTCAAAATGAATATTGTTAAAATTTTTTTTAAAAATAATTATCAATTAAATTATCAATTGTACCTATTTATGTAATTACTCATCTCTTAGTTTTTTATATTATTGAACCATTATTTAATTTATTTTTTATTTATTTCTTATTCATGACTAATTTCTTGAATTACTTTAAACTACTTTATCACATTAATCAGTATAATCTCTCGTATTCGTCTTGTACCTCAGTTTCGTCTCTGTTACTTTCATTGTAGTTCCTTAATTTATCTCTCGATTTTTGCGCAATTAGCTACCATAGATGGCTTCCGAGTAAGCCATCTCCGCAAGCTCGCTTGCTGTAGCTTTTTATTATTATTATTATTATTAAATTCATTACTATTTAATTCACTTTTCCTTCATTTTATTAATTATAAGTTAAGCAATCAAAATTAAGGAATTTTATTTACTTTTTAAAAGTGATGGGTTATATGTTTAAATTTTAAGTTGACAATCTAAGAATTTTTACGTATGTTTTTTTTTTAATTTTTAAAAAAATTTGATCTTTTTAATTTAAATTTTTCGATATTCTTTAATATCAAGAAGGATCAAACAAAAGATATTATCATTTTTAAAATTTAATTTTGATATTTTTCAAATTTAAAAAATTTCTCAAAAAATTAAATTCTATCCAATTAAGTATTGTTCCAAATAAGATAATTTATGAAAAATAATTAAATTTAATGTTTTTAAAAAACTGTTTATTGAATTTTTTTTTAGCTATGTTTTTGCCAAATATTTATATCACTTTTATTTATAAAAATAGCTATAAATTTAAAAAAAACGCTAAATTGATGCAATTTTAGGAAGATGTTGGTAATTTTATTGCCATAAAAGTTAATATTCAAGACGTGAGTGAAAAAAACGAAACACTTTTGCTTCAATGGATGTTTAGCATAAACAAAACAATCGGCTTGCTGAACGATTTAATTTTAAATGATCAATTCAAAAGAAACTATTTAAACAATTACATCAACTACACAAAAATAGCTTGCGTCAATATATCAATATCAGTAAGTTTTAGATACGATGTTTTTTATAATTTCTTGAAATTTTAACGAAAATTTAATCTGAGTTTTTTCTATAAAAGTTTGAACAAACAAAATAGAATTTATTTAAAAAAAAATTTAAAATGTGTTCAATTTAGATCAGTTTTGCAAAAATTTCAAAGCTGTGAATAAATTAAAGAAGCTAAGTTTATTTAGATTATCCAATTTTTCTTCAATTGAGAAATCATATATTTTAAAAGAAGCTTTTTATTAACTATTTCTAAATTTAAAATACATACATTTTATATAAAATAAATAATTTTTAAAATTTAATACATTTTAAAGGATCTAAAATTAACTGTTTGTTCCCGCCTTGATTCTATTGAACAAATAAAAGATACACAGTGATAACATGATCATTAGAATTTAGAATTTTTTTCTTAAATATAGATAAAAATAATAGATTTTTAGACATTTTTAACTAAATGATTTATAATAATTAAAAAGATTAATTTTATTTTGATTTCATATAAATTTTTTTAAAAAATTTAAATAAAATATTGATGGAAATTGGAAAGTTTAACGCAAATAAATTAATTAAATTTCTTTATTAAAAGAATAGCTTCATTTGAAGCTTTAAAACTCTAAATCTGTAGAACCGTTTAATATTTATTAATTCACAAATTTTATGATTTTTTTTAAATTTGTTCTAGGTATTTTTTAAAAATAAAATTACGATCCAAATTTAATATTCAAAAAAAAAATATATTTAAATTTTCTAAATTTTGCACTTTTAATGGTCTAAAATGCAAATTGACCCATAATTTAATGATCACGCCAACACTGAGACCTGATGAGACCAATTAAAATTTTTACAGAAATGTATTCTTAGATACAAAATGTATTATTTTAAAAAATTATTTTATAATTTATTTAAACATTCAAAAAATAAAAAGCTCAAAAAATTTGTTTTGTTTGAAAGCCATAATTTAATTTCAATTTTACTAAGTAAGTTTGACCGGCTAGATTTATATTATTTTTTTTCAAAATTAAATTTTTTAAATTTTACATTTTTAATAAGTTGACAAAAAATACATCAGATATTTTTTTGCAAGTTAACACAAGAATTTGACTTGATTTTAAAAATAATTTAATATCTACTAGCTTGTTCATACAATTCTGGTTTAACTATATATTCTGAATTAGCATCTTCTTTTAGTTTTAAAATAATTTTTTTTAGTTAAGCGGACCTGTTCAATTGGTCTTAAAATTTCTGAGCGAGTATCAACAGCTATACCGGTGCTTCAAAACAAATATGAATAAAAGCTCACGGCTTTCTTACGACCTGTATTTAAATTGTCGTAAGCTAAATAAAAATTTGTCAAAATTTGTTCCTGAGAGAGAGTCATTCAAGCTCAAACTGAATCATTACACTCTATGGTTCAAAGAAAAGGGAATAGTGACTTTTTGGCTTGATACATACAAAATTGTTTCAAAAAATTTTGTTGAAAATGCACTTCGTCTCGAAGATACAAAAGAAATAGATAAAAAAAACCCCATATCAGTCACTTCAATTATAATTTCAGATCATTTTTTGACGGTATTAAAAAAGATATATAGAAATTTTATTTTTTAAATTATCATTTTATCTAGATGTGTAGAGAATGGAATGAGATCGAATTTGAAGACCATGAAATAAAATATGTGGGAACTGCTACAATAAATGAAGTGAACATTTTAATAATTTTAATAAAATTTAATAAAAATTTTAATTATTTAACTAACTAGATTATTGGTGATACGTTTCGGCACTATCTATTCAAACTAAAAGAAAATCTTGCACAAAAAGATTTTTTTTTTATGACCAAGTCAGATGAAAGCCTTGATAATAGACTGGAGTCTTTTAGAAAAATATGTATATGTGTAAACAATACAATTTACATAAAGAAAAAAGTGATATGCAATTTGGAAAATTTGCTAAATTTTGACCAAATTGTAAATGACCTGGATCAAGTCTATTCCGAAAATATTCTAAACAAAAATTTAAAGTTAGATTAATTAAATTATTTAAAAAAAATTAATAAATGAAATGTTTTAACTAGAAATGCTCTGAGAAACTCAGTTAATCAATGCTTGCTGGATATCGAATCTATTACTAGATCAATCATTACCCAAGCTGGACGAATCATGGTCAAACATATTCAAAATCTTATTATAAGTTTTTACACAACTAAAAATCATCTACCATTGCTGGAATTTTTTGACAAATGCTATCAGACTCTAGACAAAAAATTACCTGATCTTGACAAGCAATTCATGTTTTGTATCAGAAGTCATTTTTTAAATGTTATACACCATTTATTGCCTCAAAAGGTATATTTTTCTTTCTAAAACAATTTTTAAGTTAGTTTTAGCTTTAACGATCCAGCAAAATTTTTTAAATTTTTGAACTTGAATTAATAATAATAATAATATAAGTTAAAAAAAGCGAGTAAGCAAGACTTGCGAATATGGGAAACAGTAGGATCCTATCTATTGTAACTGTGGTATGTACTGTGTTTAGAGCACAGAATTAAAATTTAATTTTGTGAAAAACTTTATCAACATCATTGAATAAGCTTTTGATAATCGTAAAATTTTTATCTATTCTATTTTTTAGTAAATCAATTTTTAAAACAGGTCAGGTTAAAAATTAAAAAAATATGAAATTAATTGAAAAATAACTATAAGTTCTAATTTTAAATTATTTAAAATTAGAGCCTTTTTCAAAAAAACAATATAAATTTTATATTGTTTTAAAAAATTTTACTATTAATAACTCTGAAATTTTATTCAAATTTTACATTCTAAAAATTTCTCAATTATCTCGCTTATGTTTAATCGCCTAAGACTACTCTTTGGTCTGATATCATTTATGGCTGAAGCCATCACTCATAACACTTCACTTATTCAAAATTAATTCAAATTTAATAAATATTTTTAAATTTAATTCTGTTAAAAAATAATCAATGGTATTCTTTTTTATTTTATTTTCAGGAACAATTCAAATTTTATGAAAATGTATATGAAAAATTTGAAGTTTTGGACAATATTTTTATCTCATTTAATTTGTCATCAATGATAGATGATTTTCATAATATTGGTAAGATTTTTTATCTAATTTTTACTAATTTTGAAAATAGAATATTAATTTATGGCAGAGTGAAATTTTTGATGAAATTTGAAATTTTATATTAAATAACCCTTTTGAATCGTCTATTTATAAATAAGATTATAAGGTTTAAAGATAAAATTTAAAATAATTTTAAAAAAACACTTAAATTCCGAGACTTTTAGAGATTAATAATTAATTGCTAGCAAAAGATTTTATTTATTTTTAGTATCAGTTTAGAATTTTAAAGCTTAAATTTTCACTCCGAGTGCTATTAATTTTGATTTTTATCTTAATTTAAATCTGTAAAATAATACTTTGGTAAAATTTTATCAAAAAAAAGTTAAATTGCAAAAAGCTAAATATTTTCCGAAAAGAAATTATGATTAGATAATCGATGGACATTAAGTTTAAAAAAAATTAGATAGAAAGAATTTCCAAACATTTTAGGTTCTTATTGATTATGCAGATTGTATTTGTTGGTTTTAGGCTGACTTCGAATTCATATTTTTAAATTTTAAATCATAAATTAAAAACTTTTATTAATAGAGTTAAAAAATAAATAGATATCAAAACCAGGCTATATCTTAACCAGGCATAAGTTAAATATATTAAAGCAATGCATTCCGAACTTTTGATATCATCGGTATATTTTTATCCTTTAATGCGTACGGTGGAAAAATGGATCAAAATACCGAAAAACAGATGTAATCTCTAATAAAAATTACTCAAAAAAGAGCATAAAAAAACCTTCATAAGTTATTTTTTTTAGGAAAAATTAAAATAAAATTTGAAAAATAAAATATTAAAAATTAGTGTTTTACCATTTTTAACCCTGACGCAACACTTAAAAGTATGAATATATGAAAACATTTTTTGGAATCAAAACATTTGATTTTTGCTTATTAGACTTTAGATACTGGATTTTAAAATATTTAAGGAGGAAGTTTTGTATAAATTATAGATATTCGTATAAATGCAGCTAAAATTCATTTTATTTTTTAATAAAGAAGACTAATTATTTCTGGAAAATCCAGAATTTTAAGCTTGACCTAAAATTACATTAATGAAAAAAAATTAAATTTCTGTGAAGTAATTGTGCAGTTTACTAAAATAATGAAGATAATGGCAGATTTTTTGGTGAAGTAGAAGAAAAAATTTTGAATTTTTCATAAATAATTTATCTTCTTTGCTAAAAAAAATAAATAAATTTTAGATGAATTGAAACGTTTGAACAAACTTTAAAACTTTATTTTTTTTTATTTAGTAAAAATATTCAGATCTTAATTTTTAACTAATCAGAAACAAATTTCATTTCATTTCGATCATTTCATTTTGTTTTTGATTTTAAATTTAATTTTATTCTAAAAAAAATAAATCAACTCTTTTCATTTGAAAAAAAAATTGAACTCTGACACAAAATACAATTGAAATATTTAAAAGAATTAATTTTTGATTTAAGAGTCGGGAAAAAGTGAAATTTTGAAAAAAAGTTTACTAATTAACATCGAAAATGAAGATAAAATAAGCTATTACATGAATAACTTGCAAACTTTTGTCAATGATATCAAAAAGTTTTCCAAGCCAACATACGAGCTGATTTTAAATCACCTAAATTATCTGAATAATAATGATTTTTATGTAAAATACTATAAAATTTAATTTAAAATTTATTTACCATTTTTTTAAAGACTAATCAGACATTTAGCGGTAGCATCTACTTTAGAATTGGCTATGAAGAAAAAAAAGATTCGATGAAAATTACAATAAAAAGTACAGAGATAATTTTTAACATTATTTCATAATTAATTTTTAATTCTAATAGTTGACTGTGGAAGAATAGTTGATTCAGAAATAGATAAATTTAGCTACTTTATTAGGCTAGACTTGCTGCCTGATAGTTTTTTTTTGCAAGCTAATATTGAAAAGCGAACAAAATTGGCAGCAAAACAATCAAGTAATAAAATTAATTTTAATCAATACTTTATAATGTAAGAAACCACAAAATTATTTGATTAATTTTTATTTTTTGATTTTATTTAAGAGATGATATTCCAAATGTGGTATCAAAAATCGATGGTGCCTCTGTTCGTTTAAGCTTGTGGAGCAAGAATAAATACGGAGTAGAAAAGTGTCTTGGTGAATGCTTTTATCCGATAAGGTTTATCGAAAACATGGACAAAATGGTATCCATAAATGAAATGCTGGCTGTTAATAAAAATCTTAGGGGTCATAATGACCAAGAATTTGAACTACTTGAGGTAAATCTAATTTTTGATTTATTAAAGAAAAATAATCAAATTTTATTATTAGGAATTAATGAGAAGAAGAGAATTTGATAAAGAAGCAAAAAATTTCATTTGCTTACGTCAACAGCTAAAAGAAACTGGTTCTTATAAGTGCGAAAATGAGAATAGATGTATAATAAATAAAATTTTAGAAAAAACTTCAGTTCTTTTAGATCCAAGGCGTTGTTGTAATCTGAATACTAAAAACAGCTAAATCATTTTTGTTTATTTAAAATTTATTCTGTCAAATTATTATGGATCACAAAAATAGTGATTCAAATTCATAGTGCGATAAAATAAATTTTTTTTGTTAACTTATTTATTGTGAAAAAGTGTACTTTTTATAATAGAATAAATAATGTAAAAATAATTTTCATCATTAAAATAGGATAACATTTTTTAAACCTAAAATATTTTTAAACTGATTTTTAGTGATAAAACATTTCATTTTTATGTTATTTTTTGAAAATAATAAAAATTTTTGATATCTTGAAAATATTTAGTTTAAGTCGAATAGAAAAATAATTCACTTGATCAAAAAGTTTTTAAATAATTAACTTGATCGTTTAATTTATTTTAAATTTAAGTGCACTTTTTAGATTCTTGGTGCTTCTAGTTTTACAGATCATTTTTAGCTCTTAATTGTATCAAATTATTATTTAACCAATTATTCTTTAATAATACTGATGCTGAAATAAATTGAATTTTTTTCTCTTAATTCTTAATTATTGAAAAAAATTGAAGAAAAAAATATTTTTACATTAAAGTTTTAATTAAATTTATTTTGTTTTGCTGGGGTATGACTTTTTTAAAATAAAATATTAATAATGATAAATTAAGTCATATTTTTGAGAATTGGACAAAATTAATCAATTATGTGAAATCATAATTTATTGTTTAAATTTTTTTAAATTGCTTTTAAATTCTTAAAGAACATTGAAAAAAGAAAAATTTTTTGAATTGAAAGAAGATAAATTTTTATATGAAAATATTTACTTTTAAAAAAATTTATTCTTTTCATATTTGTTTTCTAATGATTAAATTTTTTTAAGGTACAAATTTCAATGGTATAATATGGTGAATGACAACATTTTTTTTTGATCAGAAATTGAAAATTTTACAGTTATCGTTATCTAAATAATAAAGCATAATATCTAGGATTCACTCAAATTTTATTTAATTTGAATCCCAAAAAAAATGATATTTTTCATTTTTTTTAAATGAACTTTTTTCTTCTACTCTTTCTAATTCAATTTTTAATTATTTTTAAAAAGTCTAATTAATCACTTATCATGAAAAATAATAAATAATAAATAATAATAGATAATTTTTTTAGTGTTCAAAATTCTTATAAGTAATTCTTTTAGATTTATGAATTGATTAATGTTTTTTTGTGCTCCAATATATTAAAAAAATCAGTTATGATAAAAATTTATGGATGAATTCACAAATAAAGAGAAACTAGAAGAAATTTTAAATGTTTAGCATCACTCGTAAACTTTTCTTGTCAATTTTAATTTGATTCAAACAAAGAAATATTAAATTTCATTTAAAAGTATTTAGTCTATATTAAATTACGAATTATTTTATTTATTTGGTCTGGCTGCTTTGTTTATCATTCAGAACTAGTTATTTAAAAGGTCTTTCTAGGTATGGCCTTTAATTGATATATAAATAATATATAATAATAACTTCTATTTCACTTAAGACTCTCTTTATACATTTAATTTGATAGAAGTTTCAAGCTCTACCGTGTTCTGTTTTTCTACGCTTTATTTTTATGTATATTTATCTCCAGTACTAACCGTAATTTAATATTTACAGATTTTGTAAAAAAATTCAAAAGTTTAACTTAAATATTTCAATGTTTTACTTTTTTTTTAAATGATTTTATTAACAACATCTTTTTTATTTTTTTTTTATTTTTTTTTAAAGGATATGGGGCAATGCTTGTTGAAGATATGAAATATGCCTCAGACAATTTTTTTTTTCAAATATTCTTATAAATTTGAAAGTGCTGATTTAGAATTTATGTAATTTAGTTCAATGTGATTGATATTTTTCATGCTTTATAATCAATCAAAGTTTTGGCACATTTTAGCCGGAATCGTTCTTTTTAGTTCTATAAAGGTGATATGGATACTTTTTTTTCCCTGGTAAAGCGTTTTCTTAAACAAATTTCTTTAGGGAATCTGAAAATTAAATTTAGATTTTGGTAACTTTTATAGTTTTATCAAAATAAACTAAATTAAACAAAATAAAAGGTGTTTGTCTATTAGAGTCTCTGGAGTAAAATATTCCCAACTCAAAAATTTTCAAAGACACTTTTTTTTACTTTTTTTTTTGCCTCTTAGCAATATATTAAAAATGCTAAGACCGGAAACATTCGCTTCATTCCTTTAGATATGATCAAAATTTAAAAAAACGTAATTTTTTTTATTTGTAAAAATTAAAAATTTGGATAAAATTATATAAATAAATTTATTTTTTTTACAATTTAATTTTTAATGAAATTTTATTTTTTAAATATATTTCAATATTATCCATGAAATATTTTTATTTTGAAATTACTTAATAAGTTTTGTTATATTTGATTTGAGATTTGTTAGATAGATGAGGCTCGGTAGAATCGATACGAGGGAATGGTGACCTAAGGAATAATCAATCTTCAGTGTGATGAAGGCAGAGCTGGAAGTGACTGTGCTCTAAACACAGTGTACAAACCACAGTTACCATAGATGGGATCCTACTGTTTCTCATCTTCGCAAGTCTAGCTTGCTAGCTTGTTGTAACTTATATTATTATTATTATTTAAACCTCGTCATTTAAATATTTATCTTTCTTTTTTTATTCATAATAAATCATCTACAGTAAAAAAAACGTAATTTTTTAAACTGGATAGGCAACCAAGCTTTATTTTAATCCTAGTCAATCCAGAAAAAGTTTTTATATAAAACTAATTTAGATATCTAATTATTAAAGAGATCTAATTATTTTCAGTTTTGAACGTCAAATAGCGCGATTATCTATATTGTTTAATTACAGAACGTCTTTAATAGCGAGAAGTTTTTTTCTCTTTTTACTTGACGTCTAATAAAGTGAGTGGATATTAATTTATTTTAGAACGTCTTTGAAAGCAAAAGAATCTCTTATTCATTATACTGAGCGTCAAATAAATTAATAGATTGGCAGAAAATTTCTTTTATTTATTTCATTTATTATTATCATTTTTAATATCTAATTTAGGTGAAAAGATATTTTAAGTTCAAAATGCGGATCTTGGGAAGTTTTGGTAATGAACCACAAAGATCGGTATCATAGTCTAAAAGTAAAAAAATTCTAATTGAGAAATAAATTTTCAACATAAAAAAAAGAAATTTATTTTTAAAAAATAACAGTTTTTTTTTGTACAATAACTCTGGTTTGGTTTATATACAAGATTTGTATACATTGACGATTTTGTTTTGAAACCAAGTTTATATGGTCATATTTGATAAATAGTAAACCAGCTTAACCGAGTGACCTTTTTTATTGAAAATTTTTATTCAAAGATAGTTTCGTTAAATTTTAGTCACTGAAGTTATATTATTCGTATTTGCAACTCTTGTGATGATGAATATGACATAGGTAATTGTTTATTTGAATGACATGAAAGTTGCATCAATTGCCAAAGTCTGCTAGTGATTTGCAAATTCTCTGGAAAATGATCTACGCTCAAATAAATTGAAATTTAATTTCTGCTAAATTTGCAGAGTTAAGCAGACCATTATAGTTGATGCAACTTTGAATGTTGCACTATGTTACATGTTTGAATGTTTGCCTAAAAAGTTTAGAGATTTTTTTTTTTTTTTTCTTTTTTTTTTTTTTCAATGTGCCCAGAGCAGACATTAGTCTTTCATGCGAACATGGTGGACACACTCATTTATTTAAGAAGTAAAAAAAAAAAAAATTTTAATTTAAATGAACGTTTTGATTTATAAAATTTAATAGTTTAAATAAGTAAAATAAAATAAAATAAGAAGAAAGAAAAGAAGAGAGAAGGGTGATTTAGTTTTATTTTAAGTTATTTTTTTTGTATTTTACATATTTAAGAAAATTATAGATGTAATCTATGTCAAATTTTGGAAAAATTTTAATAAACTCAATAAAGTGTAGATTTACATTATTAATTTTTCTTTGTCTAAATAGAGAAAAATTTAAATCTAGATCATTCAATGTAAAAGAGTTGATAAATTTAGAAAAAAAGAAAGAAAATGTTAATTCACCAAAAGAATTAAATCCTAAACTTCTTGGAGTAAAAAATTTATTGCTGTTTCTTAAATTATATGGTTTGTTAAAAGATTCATTTGTAATTAGTTGAGTTTTAAGTGGAAGAGGCGATTCTGGGTTCTTTAAAATCTTATAAAAAAAACAGCACAGCTTAATGATCAGCCTATGTTGAAAACCGTACAGACCTAGAATTTCAAGATTATTATTAACTGTATTGAAATCATTAGAATAATTAACTTGGGCTTTGAAGTGAATCAATTTAAAAAGTGAAATATAATATGAGTTGGATAGAGATTGAAAAGCTGGTTTAGAAAAATAGATGGCAGGTGATAAACAATAATCAAAGTGGGGCAAGATGAACGTTTTAAAGAATTGTATTTTGACTGTCTTTGAAAGAAAGAATAATTGCTTTATTGAGTTTAGCTTTTTATTAATAGTAGCTTTTAGATTGCTAACGTGACTATTAAAATTTAATTTGTTATCTATTATAATACCTAAAAGCTTGAATTGAGGTACAACCTCAATTTTAAATGATTTAAAAGAAAATGATGCTGGTATTTCTAGGTTTTTTTTGTTATGGATAATCATTATTTTAGTTTTATCCCAGTTAATATCAAGACGATTAAATGAGCACCATTTGTACAGTAGTTCTAAACAATTTTTGAAGTTATCTGTTAAATCCTTTAGATTTGAACTACTGACAATGATAGTGGTATCATCAGCAAATATCTAACAGTTAACGTTATGATTTTTAAGAAAAAAAGCTAGGTCATTTATGAAAATTAAGAAAAAGAGAGGACCTAAAACACTACCCTGTGGAACTCCAAGGTCTATTTTAGAGAATTCAGAAAGGGTGCCACCGAAGGAAACCGCTTGTTTTCTTCCAAAGAAATAATTTTTGATAAGATCAAGAGCGTTTTCATTAAGCCCAATTCTCTTTAATTTGCAAAGTAAAAGTTTTGGATCTACCAAGTCGAAAGCCTTGCGGAAGTCAATAAACAAGAGAAGTGTAATACATTTTTTGTTACGTGCTGCATTAATTTCTGAAATAAGTTCATGTAAGGCTGTTTCACAGGAGTGATCTTCGCGGAATCCATACTGGCATGGAAATAGAATTTTATTTGTGGTCAAATATAGAGATAATTGTGATGCTATTATCTTTTCAAAAATTTTTGATATTACAGGTAGAACAGAAATTCCTCTGTAGTTGTTGATGATTTCGATTGGACCCTTATTTTTTTATAGATAGCTGTTACAATTGCGCATTTTCACTCATCAGGGACTCTGCAATAAGTGATACAATCATTGATAAGTTCAGTTAATACTGGACCAAGAATTACTGCTGAATCTTTAAAGATTTTGACTGAAATATCTGAGATACCAGGACCATTGTTAGCATCCAATTTACTTACTATTTTTACAATAGACTCGACCGATACTAACTGAAAATCAAAAGTTTTTTCTTTTAATTTACTAAAGGGACACATGTTAGACAGTTCATTAAAGGTTTCATTTATGGAAGCTATACAGGTCTTTGTATCAAATACTGAATCTGATTTTATATCGGTGAAAAAATTATTCAAAAGCGTGCTAATTTCTGAGGCCTCAGAAGCGGAGCTCTTACCGTTTATAATGAAGTTCGGAATGGTACTGTTTTGTTTGTCAGACTTTAATTTTATTGTTGATCTATAGAATTCATAGAATTTTTTTGAATTTTGAAAATCATTTAGTTTTTTATCCTTGAAATACAGAATTAATTTTTGTTCGGTCAAAGTTTTTATTCTTTTTTTTGTTTCTACATATGAAAAATAAAAAGAGCGCTCTTGTGTGTTTTTCCACGACTTATAAAAACCATACCGTATTTTAGAAAGAGAATTAATTTCTTTGTCTGACCATGGGCTTATCGAATTTTCATTATCAATTTTAACTTTTTTATTTGGTGCTATTGAATCTATTATACTTAAAATCGATTTTTTTAGGGAGTTCCATCTATCATCTGGTTGATCAGATGTAGATAAAGAAAGTATAGATCGAGATTTGAAGTCATGGTGAAATATTTTCTCTGCGATTTTAGATAGATTATTCTCAGATAGATTTCTAACAGATTTATAAAAGGAGGTACTTTTAATTGAGGAAACATCTAGTGTAATTACTAATATTCTATGATCTCTTATAGAGTTATCAATGGATGAAGTCGATTTTATTAGATTTTGGTTATGCAAAACAAGATCTATTTGAGTAGCACTTGTTATGAATTTATTTTCTGTCTGAAAAAATTTGGTTGTGACTCTAGTTGGACCTAAGATGAAATTTTTTAGTTCATAACTTGAAAGAAAACATTTTAAGATTTCATTTTTTTTTAAAGAATCTACATTAAAATCTCCAATAAGAAAAAGGGGATCTTGGATGTTTATGGTTAAGAGGAAATTTCCAACTTTATCCAAATAATCACTATCATTAATATATCTGTTGGGGACCTTATAGCATGAAAGAAAATTAAAGCATATTTTTTTTAAATAAATTAGGAAATAAATACTTTCAATTGATGCCAAAATTTTTGTTTTTCTTATAATGTATTCGCATCGAATATAGACAAGAACACCTCCACCTTCTTCATTTTCTCTATCGAAACGTATAATATTGTAAAAGGAATGTTGAAGAGAGGATAAAGGATGGATGAAATCATTAAGAAATGTCTCATTTAGCATTACTATATCAAAAATTCTTAAGTTAAGGACTGAGAATATTTGGTCTTTTTTATTAAAAAATCTGTTAACATTGAAATGGAGAATAGAAAAATTACCTGTCGCTTTAGTTACTTCTATAAGATCGTTAACAAAGTCGGAACTAATTAATCTTGATGATAGATTTAATTTTTCTGTATCTAGTCATAAAGAACATGGGGTAGTAAATAAATTATCGATTTCTTTAATAGAGAGAAGACTTTTAGAGATAATTTCATGAAAAATTAGCTTACGAAAGGCATCTACTTGATCCTTTTTAAAGGTCAATTGGGCGCTATGGATAAAATATCGAAAAAAAAGACAAATGAAAATACCACAGTCATAGAGGTTTGTCTGAATTGGAAAAGAAACATTAGAGTAACACCAGTTATCTATGATCAGGTTAAGATCCTTAGGTATTAATGTTAAAAATTTGTTTACCTCCTGATAATAAGTGTTGCTGTTTATTCCTAGAGAGTCATATAAGATTATTGTTGATTTTGAGAAATCCAGAATTATTAATCGCCAGTGATTCATAAAACAAGTTGGAATTATAATA
Organism: Brachionus asplanchnoidis; assembly: GCA_025491095.1. Classification (NCBI taxonomy): domain Eukaryota; kingdom Metazoa; phylum Rotifera; class Eurotatoria; order Ploima; family Brachionidae; genus Brachionus; species Brachionus asplanchnoidis. The sequence continues at coordinate 81,162 of JAILYF010000067.1, forward strand.
AAATTGTATTTACTTACTTTATTGAGCTTTAGTCTGTAAATTCCATTTTTGACATATAAAGAGAAAAGAGATGCTGAGAATGAGAAAAAACATTTTTCAGAAGTAGAAAGAGAAATAATAAGGTTAAAATAAAAATCAATTATGTTGTCGTTTACCCAATTTGTTCCATTAAGCGATGACAAATCGTGGAACGTCAAAATAGTGTCGAATCCTGTCACTGCCAAACCATAGTCATGCTCCCAATTTGCTTTTGGTTCCAAATTATCACTCTGATCAATCATACAAATACCGCTGACATTCTGGGCATTTAGGATTGTGTGCTCAGATTTTTTGGTAGGGTTCAGGCTGATCAACGACTCACTAGGAAGTATTAAGTTTTTTGTTGAGTACTGTAAAACCACAGCATCAGTAGTTCCCAGTGGACTTGAGTAGGCTAGGTTTGTTGAAGCCATGTTGCATGCCACTTTGGTTGCTCTGGGTCGACCTAAGTCAGTTGAGTTGGTTAAAGACTCATTGATTGCCACTTAGGCTGCTCCAGGTCTTCTTGAGACAGTTGAGTCGGTCGAAGACTTGTTGATTGCTGTTTTGGTTGCTCCGGGTCGACTTGAGACGATTGAATTAGTTAAAGCTTTGTCGACTGCTACTTTGGTTGCTTCGGAATGAGTGAAATCAGTTGAGTCTGTCAAGTCCTGGTCGACTGCTGCTTTGATCTCTCTGGATCGACTGGAGTCAGTTGAGTTGGTCAGAGTCTTTTTGACTGCTTCTTTGGTTGCTCTGGGTCTATTTGAGACAGTTGAGTCGGTCATAGACTTATTGACTACAGCTTTGGTTGCATCGGATTGAGTAGAGTAAGTTGAGTTTATCAATGCCCTGTTGACTGCTGCTTCGGTTGCTCCGGGTCTACTGGATTCGGCTGAATAGGTCAAGGCCTTGTTGCCTGTTGATATAGCTGAAAAGTGAAGACTCGAGTAAGGTGATTTTGTTGAAGCCTTGTTGACTGTTGCTTTGGTTGCTCCTGCGGACGCACTGGTATTTCTAGATAAAGATGTTTTTGTTGGGCTCTTATTGTTTACAGTTTTGTGGTATTCGGCACTTCTGTTCTCAGATGTTTTAAGCATGCTATTATAGTCTTCAGTATGGGGTAAATTAACATGTTTGGACTCATTTATTCTAATCAGACTCATAATGTCTTCATTGGGTACTCTTGAAAGTCTGGGCTCAGTCGATTTACTCAGGCTCAGGTTGACTTCCTCTTTCGCCTCTTTGGCACAAATGGTCTTTGTTTGTTGTCTGATAGATGAGTATTGATAATTCAGATTAGAGGCAGATTCTGCGAATTGTAGTGCGTTTGTGTTTTCTTTGGAGTTTGTTTGTTTTTTCGAATTTGGATTTGGTTGTGGTAGTGAATGCATGTGTGGCTGTGAGTAAGGTTGTTGCGTTTGTCCGAGGTTTGTTGGTTTGAGATATTTTTGTTGCTATATTATTCTTTTTGTATGTCTATATTATTATTTAAATAACAAAGGGTTAGAGTTTCATTGTGATGTATGTCTCGACTAATCTTTTAAACTAAAAAATTCAAACATAAAATTTATTTTAAATTCGTTAATAATTCATTTAAATTTTTTTCTTAATAGTTTTGTTGTAGCATGTATTTAAAAGATTAATAATAAAGAATATTTCAATTATTTATATTATTAAAAAAAATAAAAATTTTTTAATTCTTATTGAGCTAATTGGGTGAATTCGGTGAATATCCTGAAAAAGAAATTAGTTCTCGGACTAAATATTTACAAAATCAGGGGTAACTGGGTTAACCTAATTCACCCAATAAGGCCTAACCCAATTAACCGCAGGAGGTAAAGGGGTGACTAAAAAAAACTGGTCAAATTCGGTGAGTATTTTTGGAGTTTTTGAATAAAATGAGTGCAAAATATGAAATAAAAAAAAATAGGTCACCCGGTTAGGCTCATTTACCATACTTATAATTTAATTTATGAAAACTTTTTTTTTAGTTTATTGTTTATTTTAACAATAAATAATTATTATTAATTATCTGTACTTTTTTCGTTATTGTTATTAGTTATTGTTATAATTCAGCCGGGATCTTACATACCAATTGATTATATGAATAAAGTTTTTTGGTGAAGGCTTACTTTTTCTAAGTCGCTGACAATCTTTTACATTTTGGAAAGAAAGGCAGAATTTTTTTCAATTTGTAGTTGAAATTCACAAAAACTAAAAGGCTATGTAAACATAAAAGTATGTACTGTTAGTTTTTAGATACCAAAAATCATAAAAGAATGATTTTTAATTTTTTTTTGAGAGAAAAAACATATAAGCTCAAACTATACTAATTGTAAATGCTGTTTTTTCCTAGGTAATGTTATTTTATATCATTTAGTGGCTTGTTGTATACTTGATGATATTGATTATCTTGAATTAAAAAAAAGATAAATTTTAATATGATAATAAAATGATAATAAAATTTTTAAATAGAAAAGCTGGTAAATGGTATTACATTTATGATTTTTTCTCTTTTTTTGATCAATGCAGTATGATTGATTAAAATAAAATAAAAAAATGTAACATGTTTTTTTCTCATTTTTACTCATGTATATTTATCTTTAAAAGAAAAATTTGTTCATTTTTCAATCGAATTTATTTATTTATTTGTTTATTTCGAATCTAATCCATTTATGACAATATCAATTTTATAAAAACGAACATATTTTAATTGATTTATTTAATTTAAAGTTTAACTTTTTAGCAACTTTTGTTTGGGTCCGACTAAAACACCGGTCCCCATTTTTTTGCGAAGCAAAAATAATTTAAAAGTTTTAATATATCATTTGGATTTTTCTCTATTTTTTGAAAATTAAACTAGTTTTTCTCCCAATTTTTTTATTTTTTGTGAAAATAGAATATTTTTTTATTTTTTATTATTAATAAAAATAATAAAGAATTCAAGTAATAAATTTTTTGTACTTTGGAGTTTTTTGAAGAATTCCCTTTGATGATAAATGTTTTTCAAATTTTTTTCTAATCTGTGAATCATTGAAACCAAAATTTTTATCCGTTTTTGGCATAATTTTATTTAGAAAAATTAAAATGAAAATTTTATTTTCATTCTTTTATTTGAAAGCTTGCATTAATAAATTAAGTTTATTTTAGTTTTAACAATAATATCTATTTGACTCCATAATCTTATCAGTCTCTTTTATTTATGTAATTTTCTTAAATAAAATAAAAAGATGAAACTATACTTCCTGGAGAAAAAATAAGCACATTTTTAGAAAGCTCGTTAAATTCTCATCTAGGAAAATGGGGGTCAGGTTTTTAAAACTATAAAAATATTCTATTTTCACAAAAAATAAAAATTTTGGAGAAAAACTAATTTAATTTTCAAAAAATGGAGAAAATTTCAAACTAAATGACAAATTAAAACTTTTAAAAATATTTTTGCTTCGCAAAAAAATGGGGGTCAGAAAATTTTAAAAAATTGGGGGTCAGTGTTTTATTAGGGCCCCCATATAGATAATCAGGATAATTATTAAAATAAAAGCTATTTTGATGATTGCTTTTTGATAAAGAGACCCTAAAAGTGTTATTTTTTTTAGGTTTTTGTTTTTCTTTCAAGGCCCTATTCGGTGTTAATGTTAAGGGCCTATATAATTTATGTCTCTACGTTATTTAGGTCCTAACAAGAAATAAAAGAAATTGTTCTTTTTTAATATTTATATAAATAAATGAAAAAGGCCACTTCTAGCCGAAATACAATATATAAAGAAAAGAATAAAGAAAAAATAATAATAATGATGAAATACAAACTGTTTTCACAGTGTTTTATACTTGAAATCGATCCAGTTTACACTGAACCAATTTCAAGTTAACAATTGACTAAACAAAGTTCTTCTTTAAGTTGAAAGTAGTTTTTGTCATTTAAAGGACTACAACATTAAAACGATATTTTATTTTTTATCTCACTGGGATTATTTAAATAATAAAATAAAAATAATAATACTTAAAAATAATTCTGATTTGAAAAAAACAATCAATAAAAAAAATAAATGATAATTGAAAAATAATGCTAAAAAATTTATTTTAATAATTATTATTTTTAATTTTCCTTAAACTTTCACACTTGAATTCTATAAATTCTATAATTTCTCAGTCCCTGAAAAAAATTGTTATTTAATTTTTCAAAAATTGAAACTTAATTTTATTCAATTTACTTGTATAGTTTAATTTTTATTTAATTTAATAAACACAAGCCTGGAGGGGCGAAAGCCCAAAAATAAAAAAAATGTTGTCAATCGTAAAATAACTAAAAATAATGCTACATATTTTTTTACTTTCAGTCTCAAATAGACTCGTGTAACTCGTGTTTAGTATATTTTAATTTGATTAATTATTTTTTTTATTTTGTTTTTATCTGAAGGATCTAAGTTGGCGAAGATATACAAATGAAAAATAAAGAAAATTGTTGTCAATGAAGTTAATACAATAATAATTAAAATATAGTTTGATTTTATCAGTGTTTGCTCGAGGAGTCAACTATAATTTTAATTTTAGCGTTTTATATTTTTACTTAATTATATTTATTAAATAATTTGAGGTAAACCCCAGACCACTCTGAATGGATCTAAGTCCTTCTTTTCGGCCAAGCGATTGAATAAAGAAAACCAAAAAATAAAGTTTACAAAGAAGTGAATAATTTTCAAATATTTCATATAAATCTGGAATATTTTTTCATAAAATTTTAAAGAAAAAAAATTTCAAAAATTTGGCCTTTACAAGAAAAATTATTTTTTTCTAAAAAAATTTGGCATTTTCTTATAATATAAAACTTTTGGCAAATCTTTAACTTTTCAGGATATGGTCTGATCGCAAATTTCAACGTCTATGATTTGTTAAAATGGCCGTCCGCCATTTTAACCGTCTAGGCGGTCTTGTTCACGGTCAAAAAAAAGTTTGGCCGCATCAATGGCCGTTTGTACGGTTACCAACACTATGCTCTAGACGCATCGAGAAGAATTTTTCTAAAAGGTGCTTTGTTCTTTTGCAACAAAGCCGATTTTTAAATGATTGTGGATAGTTGTGATTCTAGTTTTCACGGGAAAAAATTTAATGTGTCTCATAATTCTTTTTTGAAAAAAAATGAAAAATGGATTTTTTATTATTATATTCTATTTTTTTTAACAAATTATGAAAATTAATATTTTAATATGGCTCATATAAATTTATCCACAAATTTTATAAAAATAAGGAAAAAATCAATTCAAACACACATTAATATGATAAAAACAATAGCATTTTTATTTTTTAGTTACAAATTTATTGTGAACAAGTTTGATGTTAATTGAACTTTTAAACTTATGTTGGAATAAATTGATTTAAATATAACAAATTGATTAGTATTGAAATTTATTTAATACTCAATAGTTTATTTTAGACCTATGTTTTTTTATCAATAATTTAACTTCTCCTGTACGAAAAATACTCTTTTTTAGATTATCATATTTTACTGTAAATATGGTGAATTCAAGGTATTGTAGCAGCACTGTAAAAGGAAAAACAGGATAATATTTGATAAATTTGTAAAACTGGAAAAAATCTCGGATCTCGGAATTTCGAGTCATCATGATTAACACAATTTATTATTTTAAAATACTTTAAGAAGTTTCTAGTCATGGTATCTTGAAGAAAAAATTGAATTTTGAAATTTGGACAGTCCGGACTTGGACTTTTTTTTTTTAATTTTAAAGTCCGGACTTAGACTTTTGAAAAAAAAAAACTTAAAAAAATAGTCCGGACATAGACTTGACTTGACTTTTAAACAACTCTGGTCAAAAGTTAAAGCCATGAAGTCAAAGTCAAGTCAAAACTTTGACTTTAATTTTTTTAATAAAGTGGGCCAAATCTTTTTTTTTAAAACGGCACTTTTTTGGATTCTTTTTTAGTAGGTTGCTACAACAGCTACCTGGAACGGCAAAAAATCATATGGCTGTGATCCTGACAGATGGATTGCCGTTCCAGATATTTTTTTTGGCGGCCTAGTTCAAGTCTAAATTATTAGAATAAAAGTCCAAGCTAAGACTTTAAAATAAAAAAAAATTCAAAGTCAAAGACTTTTACTTTGCTTTTGACCAACTGTCGCAACAGTCTCAACTTGTGTATTCGTGTATTCAGAAAAATAAATTTTATTTTTTTAGAATTTTATTTTAATTTAATTAATTTTTTTTTTATCTGAAGTAGCTTTAGCTTGGTGTAGATACACAATAAAAGGAAAAATAAAAAAAAAATGTTGTCAATGAAGTTGATAAAATAATTTTAAAAAAATTGTTTGATTTTATCAGTGTTTGCTCGAGGAGTCGGCAAATAATTTTAATTTAAGACCAAATTAGCTTTTTATTTTTTAACTTAATTATTAAAAAACAATAAAAAAAAAGCGAAATGTGATTAGGTTTATGATAGCTAAATGTTATTTAAAAAAAAAAGATCAATTAAAAGTCCAATAATCTTATCTTAACCCAGTAATAAACCAAAAAAAAAAACATTTTCCAATTAACATTGTCAAAAATTGAGCCTATTTTTGCATTCATTTGCTGAGCCTACAATAAGACAAAGACTCGGGAACACTAATAAATAATTATGCTAAAGCAAACACGGTGAAAATAACATTCAAAAGCCAACACAAATATGAAATTAATTCTAGCACTCATTTGAATCTCGTACGGCAATACAAATCATTTAGAATAAAATTCTAAACATTTCTCTATTTATTACCATTTGTTTTTTTATTGTTGATGTTGTCTAAAGAATTTAAAAAATAGAATTTTAGATTAAATTAAGTGTAGAAAAATGTCAGAAAGTGCTGCTCCAGCTGAACAAACCAGTCAACAACAAAATGAACAGATGAACGTGGAAGAGAACGCACCAGTTCACACAGAAACACAGCCAGCTCAGCCTGGCGAGGAACAGCCGCCTGCTGAGCAAAAGCAAGAGGTGGCCGAGGCCGAACAAACGCCGACCCAGCCAGAAGAGCCCAAAGAGCAAACTTCGGACGCAGTTCCGCTGGAAGAGACCAAGCAAGAGGCCACTAATGAGACTGAAGCGTCCAACGTTCAGTCTGGCTTGGACCAGAATGTAGAAAAAATGATCGAACAAGAGTCTCAAGAGGCGCAGAACACCAAAAAGCAAAAGGTTGACTTGCAGAGCTTGCCAGTTCGTGCCTATCTGGACCAGACCATAGTTCCCATCTTACTTCAAGGCATGAGCGTTTTGGCCAAAGAACGACCACCAAATCCAATCGAATACTTGGCAACCTATTTGCTCAAAAACAAAGACAAATTTGAGTAATTTTTCAGATTATATTTTTTTACTTTGAATAAGACTCGGAATAAAATTTTTAATTTATAAATAAAATTGTACTTTTTTGATTAATAAAAATTTTCAAATCAAATTTTGTTTTTTTTTCTTGTTTTTTTGTTTTAATGAACTAAAAAAGTCCGGTCTTAAGTCTGGAGTCAAAGTGTTGGTGGTGTTCATTGAGCTGGATGTTTTTGTTTAGTAAAAATGGATTCGGTTGGAACTTTGGACCAGGAAGCGATGAGGCGCAAAGAGCGCTTAAAGGCGCTACGCGAGGGAAAGCTGAAATCTCTGAATGCAGATAGTGAGCAAAATGGTGAGCTTTTTCCCAAGCCATTGTTCCGCAATTACGCGCCTAAAGATGAGGAGTTAAAGGCGCGCATTTTGCCCAAGCCGGACTTGACCGAGATCCGCAATGAGATCAAGGAGCAGTTGGACAGCGGAAAGCCAAAGTCCCTAATTGAAAAAGAAATTGACTTGGCTACATTGGCACCGCAGAAGATAGACTGGGATCTTAAGCGGGAATGTGAGAAAAAGCTCAAGATTCTTGATAAGCGCACCCAAAAGGCCATCGTGGAGCTGATACGCGATAGACTTAGAGCTGACAAGAGCTCGGATCTTGCCGAATTGGTCACAGTTGGATCAAGAGGCTTCAAAGAGCAAGACAACAGTCAAGGAGAGGATTCTCAGTCCGAATCAGAGGATGAGGGGTCTGTATCAGGCGAGATCAATAGTAGCCAAAGTGTTTATGTGTATGAACAGCGTGAGATAAGTGATGATGAAGAATATTAGTTTTTTTTTTGGAAATTTTTTATTTTATTAAAAATATTAAATAAATTTGTAAATATGAATTTTTTTAATGGGATTAAAAAAGGCTACTCGAAAAAAGATTTTTTAAATTTTTTGGCACATTCTTTAAATCATTTTTTAATCAAAATTTAATTAACATTTAATCAATTGATTTAATTCATGAATTTGAAAACGTTTTTTGTTAGAAAAAAATAATTTAAAATGGAGTCAGTGGATAACTCTAACTTGGCCAATTTGTCCAATCTGGAAATATTGAAAAACTTTGAGCTAATTAGGCAAGGTGCAGAAGCAAAAATTTACAAAGGCGTTTATCAAAATAAAGAGTGCATAATAAAAGAGCGCTTCACAAAAACCTACCGTCATCCTGATCTTGACAAAGCAATCACTAATAGACGAACAAAAATGGAGGTTAATTTGCTTCAAAAAGCAGCGTCCTTGGGCATTAATTGTCCCAAGTTGTATTTCAGTGAGAAGAACAATGGAATAATAGTGATAGAGTATGTAGAAAACTCGGTGACTTGTCGTGAGTTTATTTTAAACATGGTAAAAAAAAACTTCCCGGAAGAAGAATTGGGAGCCAAATTGAAAAACTTGTCTGTTCAAATAGGCAAAATAGTTGGTAAACTGCACTATAATTTAATTGTGCATGGTGACTTGACCACGTCAAACTTTTTGATTCAAAACCATGAAGAAGAAAATTATAAAATTGTGGTTATTGATTTTGGACTTAGCTCTAAGACTAACCAAACATCACAGAATGAAGACAAAGCTGTTGACTTGTACGTTCTTGAGAGAGCTTTGCTTTCGACTCATTCACAACAGGCAGAGTTGATTTTCAAGAATATTTTGGCAGGATATGAAACAGAATGTGGCTCAAATAAAAAACAAATTCTGGACAGACTCGAGGTGGTCAGACAAAGAGGCCGAAAGAGATCAATGGTCGGCTAAAATTATTAAGAAAATTAAATTTTTATGCATTTTGAATTATAAATAAAAATAATATCTTTAAAAATTATAAAACACTTTCTTTCTTCAATATGAAAATTGCAGAGTTTTTGCAGATTTTAAAATTTTTTGAATATTTTTCTATTTTTCAAATAGCAGATCAGATTTTGTGATAAAGAGATTAATGTTGAAGTTTTCAGAATTTAACCTTTCAATATTCAACAATTTTTCACATTTTTTACAGATAAATAAAAATAATAATTTTTTTTAAAGTTGGGGATCAATTCAAAATTTCGTTTCAATTCAAAGATTTTATATTTAAATATTAAAATTTATCTCTAAATTTATTTAAATAATCTGAATGTAACATGCTTTATATGTAATATAGATTTAAAAAATAAAATAATTAAAAAAATATTTTCTCAAACCATTGATAACATCGATTTTTAAATTAAAATTTATAAACTGATTTTTTATTGAATTTATTTTAAAATTTCTAATTTCAAAAGAAATTTTGTCTATCATTCAAAATTCAAAATTAAATTTAAAAATGAATTCCAAATATTAAATTTCGAATAAGTAAAAAATAAAAATCTCGATCTTTCCTTCAAATATTTTTGAAAAACAAATTTATTTTACTTTTTAAATATACATAACGTGTAAAGCATGCTATATTAAAATTATTGAAATAAATTCAAAGATTCATTTTAATATCATCAACTTTAAGATTCCACTAACTTCTAGTATCAAAAGAAATAGTTGGCCTAGTTTGAAATGAGATTATTTTATTTTTCAATTTTTTAAAAAATAGTATATTTTAAAATGAGTTAAAGTTATTTTAAAAAAAAGGACATTTTGTTTGTAAGAAATTAAATTTATATTATTTTGTCAGAGAGCATATTTATCAAAAAAAATTAAAAAACACAGTCGATTTTAGGTGTGTGCAACAGATACATTCTTATGATACAGCTTTTAGTGCAGGGTTTTATGTAGTTTCATTCGCAAAGTCTAGTTCTTCAAGATTCTCGATACTGAGAGGTATTACCTAGTGGATACTATTTTTTATAGTTTTATTTTATATGTATAGTTGTCTTCAAGGTGCTATTTATGTGGGTAAGGAAGATCAATGAACATATAATGTATCTTTGACGTACTCTTATTTAATGTCAAAATATTTGATGACACACTTTTTTAGAATTAAATTGTAATCAAAATTTTCTTGGAACAGTTCATTAACTTTGCAATCAAATATTCCTCTTAGATGTAGCCACGTTAAATGGGGCGAAACTATCTTTGATGTTAATTATAAAAGATCACATTTTTAAGCATTTAAGCATGCAAGAATCATTCTTTCATCTATTGGGTTTATGATGTTAGATCATAAGTGCAAAACTATGAACTTATTCTGTAAGAGTTCCAGATAATCTTTTTCGGCTAATCAACTAATAAAAAACTTGAATTTTTAATTTTATAAGCTATTTAAGTCTATTAAATATATGTATAAAATATGGCTAAAATCGGTATATAAGAAAATACTATTTTTTTCAAATCTTTGAGCGTTCTTTTTCGAACATATGTTAGAACAATTTTTGCTGAAAGACATACTTCTTTTTTCAAAACAATCAAAAAACTGTTTGACATACATTTAAGAATTTTTTATGAATTTTTTAAGTATAAAACTTTATTTTAAAAATTTTGTTTACACTATAAAATTATTAAATAAAAAAGGAATTTAATTTCAATTTTTTATCCAAACACTTGGTGCTTTTTTTTAAAATTTTATCAATTTTAATTTCTCTACATTCTACATTTAAATGAATAAGGAATACTTTTTCCTGTTAAAAAAAATTCCAGTTTACGTCAATTGCTATCTAAAAATTCTAGCAAATTTTTTTTCCTAATTTTTCAAAAAATATGAAAAAAATACTTTTCGTGGAATTTTTATTTTCACTGAATTTTACAATAATTATCGAAGATCGTTTATTTACGATATACAGTAGAAATTCGATTATATGTAATTCGGTTATATGTAAATTCGATTATATATAATTTCAAAAATCGCCACTGACACTCTTTTTGTCTTATGATTCTAGAAATTTTTAAATTTGTCCCGTTCACGATCTAATTCTTGGAAAAAGCTAATTTTCCTTAATTGATAGATAAAACCACTCTTTATACTAATTCCGCTACTATACAATGATAATGATTATACTTTCTTATTTTTTGACACCTGTTTTTTCTTGTTTTTCAATGACATCGAGTTATCAAACTGGCTCAACAACGACTCAAACTGCTCTGGATACAATTTAATGTCTGATGATGAAATTGTTGAATCAGCAAACAATTTAGCCAATTCAAATGGGGACGATCAAGACTCGAGTGATGAGTCGGATATGGAAGCAGTGCAACACCAAAGCAAACAACCTCGCGTATCAAATACGACTGCATCAATGGCTTGTGATGATTTGATCAATTTTTGCTTAGATCATGATATTGATACAACACCATTTACTTCTTTAAAAAAATTTGCTTTAAAAAACAAAGAACTAAGTGTAAAACGAAGTTCGCTTAGTCGATTTTTTAAACCTAAGTCACCCGCTAAGACTTCTGGTCCTCAAACAAGCAACCCTCAAAATATTTCTTCAATTTCCATTGTAAAACGTAGCCTAAATTTTTAGAAATTTTTACTTTTATACTTTTTTATACTATTTCAAACTTTTTTTTTAAATAAAATCTTATGTAAAAACCCTCTTTTTTAATTGTCCAAAACTTTTTCATCAGACAAAATTTGTGTCTACAGGTCTATTCGATTATATGTAAAATTCGATTATATATAAGACCAAAAAGTTTTTATGAAAAAAAAATTTTATATAATCGAATTTCTACTGTATATCGATTTTTACGATAACGATATTTAACGAAAATATGGTAAAATATATATACATTCGTTAATTTAAAAAATTTGTGTTAAAATTATGTATTAAGTACCGTAAACTCGTGACCATTACTCTTGAAACTATGTCGAAATTTGGGTTTATTCCATACGGAACTAATACCATCGAAACCATGTTATAAATTTTTTTTATTTTTTTTAGAATAAACCTTGACGCCTGACTTTAAACTAAGAGTTAGCGCAAAAGTTTGATTTTATTCTCGATGTTCGATGGTATTAGTTCCGTATGGAATAAACCCAAAATTTGACATAGTTCCAAGAGTAATGGTCACGAGTTTACGGTAATTTTTTGGCTTTTATTTTTTAGTTTTTTCTTCCTTACTCAAGCTTATAGCACTTATGAAATTCAATGTTAGTGAGTAAAATAGATTCAGGTTCCTGGCGTTCCGTAGCGTTTGCTGTTTCGTGTCTTCGTCCTTAAACTCCACCACGATCATGTCCAGTGCCCTCCTAGTGTCCTCCCCGGTATTGTCCCTCCTGGTGTTTTTGATGCGTCTGTGGCTCTTGAGCTTGCTCCTATCTATATTCAGAGCTTCCAAAATCTTCTTCACCTTCTTCTTTTCTTCTTCTTTGGTTCCGATGCCGGCTCCTGATATAATTACATTGTTCTCGATCCTCGACATTTCAGAAAGTTCTTTGCTGACACTGGCCATGAGGGCCTGCGTCTGGTCGTTCGGTTTGTTGCCGTTAACTATGCTGCTCCACGATACTGTCGGACCACCAGATGCATTCCCCTTAACCTCGTTTAGTTCGGTTCTTAGATCCTGGATCAAGATGTCTTTTGCTGCGAATTTCGTTTCGAGTTCGACAATTCTGAGATGCAATTCGTGAAGCCATTCGTCACAGGTAGCGACTGCTGCTCTACTGATTCCTTTTACTGCCGAGCTGTAGATAAGTGGGTCACTCATGAAAGGACGGAGATAGATTGGGTCCGAGATAGCAATTTAATATTTTTTTTAATTATTTTTAAATATCAACAAAATTTTTTTTTTATTGTGAAAAATTTTTTATGATTAAGTAATAAAAATTAGAGTATAATTTAAAATTAAAAAAATTTAATTTAAAAGCCAAAAAGAACTATATAAAAACATTTATTTTTATTGTCACTAGGCAGAAAAAGGCTACCTGGTGACGAATATGGTAAAATTAATAGGCAAAATAAAAAATAAATGTTTTTATATAGTTCTTTTTGGCTTTTAAATTAAATTTTTTTAATTTTAAATTTAATTTTAATTTTTATTATTTAATCGAATTTAACTTTTACTCTTAGAATAAATACAAAAATTAGAATAAAGTTTAATTTTTAATTTTTTTTAATTTCGAATTTAACTCTACAATTTTTTGAGTTTTTTACAAAATAAATTCGAAATTATTCTAAGAATAAAATCAAACTTTTGCGCTAACTCTTAGTTTAAAGTCAGGCGTCAAGGTTTATTCTAAAAAAAAATCAAAAAATTTTATAACATGGTTTCGATGGTATTAGTTCCGTATGGAATAAACCCAACTTTTGACATAGTTCCAAGAGTAATGGTCACGAGTTTACAGTAATTTTTTGGCTTTTATTTCTTAGTTTTTTCTTCCTTACTCAAGCTTATAGCACTTATGAAATTCAATGTTAGTGAGTAAAATAGATTCAGTTATCATACAGCTTTTCGAAAATTGCTCATCATTTTTCTTAAATCAACTTTAATTGGTAGATTTGATTTTTGAAAATTTTAAAATTTTGTTTTAACAAAAAGAATTTCAAAATTACTTTTTTATCAATTTTATTGCAAAAATTTAAATCTCAAAAAATATTTAAAAAAAAAATCTCATTTTTGAATCCTTAAAGATACCAAAGTTTTTAATTTATCTCGCAATATTTTCAAAATTGAAAGTTATTCAGAGAAAAAAATTAAATTCATTATACAAGAAAAATTTATTAATATCAACAATTAGTCTTTCAGTCATTTTTTATATTTTTTTATTTAATTAAAAAAATTCAACATTTAAAAAATTCCTTAATTTAAAATAGAATTTAAATAAAGCGATTTTTAGGGAGATTGCTTTTCTATAAGTCCATTTGCATCTACCGATTCAACATAATCACACAACCATGGTGATTCAACTCCCAGTAAGTATTCACACATATATGGCTCTATCAAATACAAGCTCACTGCTGCTGAATTTGCTTTGCCCCTAATACATCTACGATTAAAAAAATTAATTTTCTTTTTATAATTATAAAAATTTTAATTACTTAAATTTTACTTCAACCAATCTTTGTTTATTAGTTTCATCGCATTTATCTCCCTCCGAATAAAGTAAAGATGAATGCGTTCTCTGTATCTTTGACTCTAAAGGTCTCTTGGATGGCCTTGAATTAATCCACTTAATATGATTAGCTTCGTTCCATGTACCAAGGAGAATAGTTTGTCTTTTTTTAGTCTTTTCATCTTCATGATACTGAAGCACATGCTTACCAAAGCATATTTCAAATTTCCACCATCCAGTACCCTAATTTAGCCAAATATTTAGTTTTAATTAAATTTTTCAATTATATTTTTACTCCAGTTAAACATTCTTGTCCGTCCAAAAATGCTTTAATTATTCGCTTTTGAGCATCATCGTTGGTTACTTGACTCGATTCTTTTTCGACTTTTACCTCATCCTCTATTTTTTTATCTTCGCTTTGATTTTCTTCTTCTCCACTCTTATAATGGACAACGAATGTTTGACCAGCATTATTGGTCATCTAATATGATAATATTAAATTTCTTTAATCAATCAAAGGATTGCAAATTAAATTAAAATTTTATTTAGTAAACCGAAAAATGTAAAAGAATAATAAAATTTTATGTAATCCAATTTTTTCTTAACTTGAAAGAAAAAATTTTTTTTAAAAATATTATTTTTAGAAAAAAAATCAAAAATTATAATTAATCTTTTAATAAATTAATAATCAAAAATTCAGTCCGATTTTTTTTAAATTTTCAAGTCAAAAATTTACTTATTTAAGCTTACACTTAAAATTTTTTTAAAAAGATCATTTTTAAAAAATAACTTTCATATTATCTAATAAAAAAATTTTTGATTCAGTGTATTAAAATTTAACAAAATTTATTAAATTATTTTTTTTAATTGTTTTTACTGATTGAGTGTAAAGAAAATTGCAGTTTTAGAGTCTTATCATTTTAAGACTTTGAAAGATAATTATTCATAATCTTAATGGTACATGGAACAGTTATCTAAAGTTACCAAAATATTTTTTTCTGACTTACTTTATGTTTATCACTAAAAATTAAAATATAAATAAAAATCTTGAAGTGTTATTCGATATCTTTTGTAGAACAAAATTCTTTTTGTAATTTATTCATCTCAAATTTTATGAAAAATCTTTCCTTTAATTTTATTTTTCAAAAAAACTATCAAAATAGTATAATTTGAATGTCAGATTTTTATGCTGGAAAAAAGTATTTGTTTTGAAGGACATATTTTTTGTTGCAAAAAAATCGTTGTCAATCAATACATTAAATGCTGGTAAAATTTTTTCAAAATTAAATATTTTTGTCGAAAAAACAAGACTAACTATTTTTTTTAAAGGAATAAAAAAATCATGTTAAAAATGTTTTGAAAAAAAACTAGAAACTTTATGACAAAAATAAATTAGGAAGTAGAAATGATTTTTTTTAGTTCCTTAATAAAGTATCTAAATATAATTATTCGAGTTAAAATGGTAGTTTCATGTCTGGAGAAAAATAAGCAAAGTGTCTTTTCAGAATTTAATTACCTGAACTTTATTTCGATCAGCCCTTAGAGCCGATTGTTCAGCTTCGATTTTAAGTAATTCAACTGGCTTGGTAAAACTGCTATCATCCGAAAAACAACTGATGGATGGATGCACTTTTTCCGGAATCCTTTTAAATATTAAAATTAATGACCAGAAGTTACAATTTAATTTTTTTCTACTTGTAAACTGGATGTGCACATATCCATTTAGAAACAACAATCATTTCATAAATACAAGAACTTATTTCTTCGAATCCAACTATGTTATCATTACCAAATTCGTCACAAGCTAATTTCAAGTTGAAAGTTTAATCAAATTTTAAAATTTTTCTAGTATTACCATAAAAAATTGTAATTTCTCTCTTTGTGTCTTTTAATATTTCACATGAAGTACCATCAGTGTACTTGACAGCATATGTGGGTATTTTAACACCATTTAAATTTTTCCATGAAATGCTTGGTATTAATTTGTCATTGCTTTGTTTGAAATAGTCCGGATCTTGTTTAGTCGGGTCAAAGTAGCCAAGAAAATACTCGCCACTAATGATCACCTTGCCTGCAGTCTTTGTCTCATGATACTGTCTGACAAAATTTCCATGACACAATTCATAAATCCAATACGATTCAATCTAAATCAGAATATTAATTTTAAACATTCAATTTTTCAAATGAGGAGAATTAATAAATTATATTTTTTTTAATTTTAATAAATGAGAAAAATCTTATGTTTTTGTAGAATTTAATGATAAAAAAAATTACTCTGTATGAGCATAGTTTTCTTTGGTGAAATTCGGATAAGAGAGTTGAGGTATGAATACGATTTAAATCCGATTCGGACGATTGATCGAAATTAAGCTGATTATCTGTATTGATTGGGACAGCACATTTAAAGTTTTCATTATTGATGGTTTTAAGATTAATTAATTCTACATTTTTTTTGAATTCGTCGTCTAATGATAAAAAATTGCTTAACGAATTCCATTTAAATAAAAACTGAACATCATCTTCTAGACCGAAATTGCCCGATTTGGTATCAACAAGAAGCTCGGCTTGCACTAGAACTAGGATACTTAAAAATGGCGCAATCGATCTCATTGTGTCGATTCATCAATTTTAAAATATGAATTAGAAAAATTTTAATTTTTAATTTTAAATAATTAATCTTAATAAAAAATGCTTAACAAAAATTAGCTCAAAACTAACTTGTATTTAACTGGCTTTTATTTTGAGTCAAAAAATTTTTAAAACTTTTTTTTTTAATTGATGGAATCATTCTAAGTTCAAAGTTTTTTCGAAGTTTTTATTCTAAGTATATTTTTTTCTTACATAATGCTAAAAATATAACCAATTAAAAATTATTTGAAAATTATTTATTTAAAGTATCGTTATCATATCAAAATTTTCAATCAACTTGAATATATATTCATTTAAGATATTCAAAAATTCACCAAGAAACAATCGATTTAAGCGAAACAATAATATACTATTTTTTATTAGATATTTCTCTTTTGATTTCTGGAACTTCATCTTTTTAATTAAAAAAATAATGAAATGTTTTGAGACAAAATTAAAAAAAGTTTAAAAAAAACTGGTCGTCGACCATTGTTTACAACATTGACTATTTTGTGAACATTTAAACTTATTTTCAATAGATCTTAGAATTTATTACATGAAATTATTACATGGAAAAAAGAATGAATGAGTGAATTTTAACTCGGATTTTACCGATCAAATCATTCCCATGACTAATCATCACTGGAACTCAATTTTTTTTTATTAATTTTTAACATTTATAATTCAAAAAAATTTCTCAATACAAAATAATTAAAATCAATTTTTTTTAATTTTCAAATCTTAACAAATTTTTAGAGTCCAATTTTAAAATTTTTAATATGTAAAAAAATTTACATTCCTACCATTAATTACCAAAATTTACAGCAATTAATTTTAATCTACGAATCTATAGAAAAAAAATAATAAGACAAAAAGAAACTAAGTTTTTTGTTTTTTTATAAAAAAATTAATTATTATATAAAATTCAATATTTGGTAAAATTTTGTGATGAAAATTTATTAAAAAAAAAAAAAATTAATACTTTTAATTCTTTTTTAATTTTTTGATTTATTTGACTCTGTATTTTACTTTGATAAGTTATACATATTATCAATACAAAATTATAACTTATCTTTCGTAAAATTATGTAACAAAAGGAATGATGAATTTTAAAATAATAAAAATTTTTAAATAATAAAATTATTTAAAAATTTTGAAAAAGAAGTCAATTTTTTTTTACCAAAAACTTAATTTTTTTCAGTCATAAGCATTTTGGAGCAATTTTACTAGAATTTAAGTATTTTAATATAAGCTTACGTTCTTTTACATAAAATTACATATCTTAACCGACTAAAATTGATGTGTAATTTCGTTGGCTTACTCAAAATAATGTAAAATTACCTAAAATTTCTTCATTTATCCAATCTGGACCTTTTTTAGAAGCTTTGTAGAACATATACAAAAATTCAAGATTTTATTTTTTTGATTTGAGAGAAAAAAGAATTTAATATGGAATTAATTTGACAACTCCGTTCTTCTCGGTAAAATAATTTTAATTCAATTGGAAAAAATTGTGATGAATATTTTGGTAAATTTAAAAATTAAAAAATAAAATTTCGCAAAAATATAAAATTTTTTTTCACCTAATCTATAAAAAAATATCCCTAAATTAGCAATTTTTAATTTATCCAAATTTAAACCTTAACATACTTTTATATATATTTGATTTGTAATATCAGACAGAATTCGTTTAAAAATATAAAAAAAAAAACTATTTAATGGCAAATATTTATTCAGAAACAAGTTAATTTAAAAAGAACCAAGAAACATGAACACTGAATTCTAGCAAATGAAGGTTTATATCAAAAGAAGAGAAAAATATTTCCATTGGTAAAATATTTACATGAGAAAATAAATCTAAAGCCTAGGCCCCTTATCTCATTTTATACTTTTTGCTTTCCTTTGCTTGAGAAATTTGACCATTGAACTCGAACTCGATTTCAAAGTCAAGATCTCTGATATTTCTGGCATTTGGCGTGCATTTGAAGACACCAAATATCTCCTCGTTTTTGCTCACTGTCAACTCTTGGTTGAAGTAGAACACCGTTTGTTTCCAGTGGGTGTATGGCGAATTTGGCGATGTTGAAAATCCAACTTTTTTGTGACATGCCGAAAACTCAATGTTAAAATAAGTAACAAAGGCATGCACATAGTCTTTTCTCTGCACTTGGAGATGGAAAGGCGCATTGAATGTCAGGTCCTTGATTTGCATTTTGCGGATGTCTACCTCTTTGAGCAAGGCTGAATTTGTCACAACTTGTTTCGAGTCTACCACATCTACCAGGGGCTCATGAAGAGCGTTCTCTTTGATCGAGTTCATCTTGAACCCGTACACATTTGACCACCATTCAACCTTCTCCTGCTTGTAGTCACGGTCCTCGATGGCCACGATGTGCAGAGAGGCCTTGTCCGGAAACATTAGTCCATCCTCTGTCAGCCACTTGTCTCTGGCGTACAAAACAGTCTGGAGCATGGACTCATAGAACAAACAGTAGCCCATCCACTCGGAAATAATTATGTCCACTTTTTCAATTCCATCCGGCAGTGTCACATCTTCAACTTTGCCCCGGACTAGACTAATTGTGTTCTCAAATCCATTTTCTTTGACTATTTTTTCAGCATGCTCAATTATGCTTGAGCACTCGATGCCTATGACCTTTCGGGCGCCTGCCTTCGCTGCAAACATGCACAAAATGCCGGTGCCACAACCAATGTCCAAAACTACTTTTCCTTTGAACAAATGCGAATTGTGGTACATCGAGTTGCGGTAGGTGATGGTGCGGACTTCGTCCTTGAGCATTTCTTCGTGGATACCAAAATGAGCGTATGAATCAAAGTAGTAGTCCTTTGAAGTCATTTCGCCTACGGCAACTTTTCCATTCATGTCTCCATTTTGTTGCTCTTCTGATTGCATTTTGGTTTTTATTTTTATTTTTTTTTGATCTTCTCAAAGTAAAAGTAGTTAAAAAAACTCAGATTGGAAATAGAGGTTTTATAGATTCAAAAAGTCTAAGTAGAAAGCACATTTTTAGTTTTGAATATTTTTAATACAGAGCATGCAGGGAAAAGTTGAAAAAAATTCAAAAAATTAGTTTATTTTTTAAATAGTGCAAATTGCATTGTTTAAGAGTAGTTTCTATTTTGTCCTATGTCATAAGCTTGGGGCTGGATCTTTTCATATAATGAAATGTTACATAGAACTTTTTTTCATAGCGCAAATTAATTTAATAAACAAAAATAATTGATGAGCAAAGAATATTTTATTATTTATTTATGGAGGTTAATCGAATGATCAGTATTTTAATTATATGATCAATGTATAAGAATAAAATAGAACAGTTAATTAATAATAAACGATTTAAATTACAGATAAAACACCAGTAAAAAATAAAAAAATGATCAGTAACAATAATTTCGACAAAGAGGTAAAGTCAAACAAAAATTTGAAAATAATTTAAAATTATTTCAAAAAATTGATTAGTAGATAAAATTTTAAAAATTTTTTCATATGTTTTTTTACTAATTAATGAATTAATCTTTTAAATATTTGCGGTTAAAACAGTACGCAAATTTTTACAAAAAAATATAAGATAAAAATATCCATTTTTTTGGACAAAATTTTGCCAAACTATTTATCCATATTTTCATTTTTGATTTATTTACAAATTGTGAAGTATTAAGCTTATATTAGGTTGTTTAATAATTTTTATTGTTTTTTTCGAGAGTTTATTTATGCATTTAAAAATAAAATAAAATATTATTAGACACTAAAATAATTTCCTCCACTATAAATACACATCTCCCATCTTTCTGGCAATATTTTGATCCCTCGCTCGTAGAAGCTGGCTGGTTTTGAGATGAAATATTGACTGATATATTTTTTGATATCTTCATGAGATTAGACATTCCAGCCTAGATTCTCTCCCGTGTTCCAAGTCGCTTTTTCAACATGTGGCCTAGCGTTGTCATGTAAAAGAATCACTTCTCGCTCTCCTTTCTCCTTTAGCTCTGTAAAGCTTGCCTCAAAAGAATCAATTGTTGTGAATAATGGTCTGCGTCTATCGTTTGCTAAGGTTGCAGTAGCTCATAAAAGATGATACCCTACTGATTCCACCAAACACAAAGCATGACCTTTTTTCCATGAATTTCGCGTTTCGGAGTATATAATGGCGCTTTATCAGAATTGACCTATTGTTTATTCTTGACCGCGTTATCGAAGTAGATCCACTCTTCATCTCAAGTTACGATTTACTATCAAAAACACTTTTTTTTCTACCTAGACAAGAGACCGCCCTTTTGTATATTCTTTAATGCTTTAAATCTATTCCAAACGGGGGTCTTGTCTGTTATGTGATCAGTTGGTCACATATTACGTGAACAGTGACTTAATGTCTATTTGGTGACAAGGTATTTTTTCTGACTGGTCACATATTCACTGGTCACCTAATACGTGACCAGGCAATATTATAATTAAAATAAAGAATTTTTTTTAAAAAAGTTTTATTATTTAAGTGACCAGTTATTAAATTTATATGACCAGTTTTCTTATTTACGTGACCAATTTATATATTAATTTAGAATTATAACAATTCAATAGAAAAAATTGTTTATGCATTTTTGCGATGTGTTGCTTTACACCACGCATATTTTCATTAATTTACCGCACTCTGGGCAAGCTATTGGGTTTTCATGTTTGCTAAGAACCCTTTTTTACAGCAGAATGTGTCGCTTCAGAAACAATTGGAGCTTCTGATGCAATTATTGAAAACTTTTCTAATTTTTTTTTCGTTGGATTTATACTTAGCTTGCAAATGGCTGCACTAACCTCTTCAAAATCTGATTCACAATTTTCTTCATGATCTGAATCGGTGCCATTTTCCAAAAATCCCTCTCTTTTATTGTAATTGTTTCCGTAAGTGGATTACTTATTTCATCGCTTTCATAATTTTTAAGCCTATTTAATTCTTTCACTGAGTCTACACTGAAAATTTCCACTTCAACATCATTGCTCTCTTCATTGTTATCATCACCAAATTCAGACCCATATTCAGATCTTTTCAAAGACCCAATTATAGATTCAATATCTTCTTCATCCACGTCGTCACAATTTATATCATTTTCGTCAGGTTCAACAAGCTGAACAAAGTCTTCAACATCATGTTTAATATCATTGCGAGTAATGTACAGATTTTCAAAGTCACTTTGGCTTTAAAGACAAAAAATTAAATAAATAAATAAAATAATTTTGTTTTTATTAAATTACTTAGAACCAGTCCTAAAATACTTAGCTATAATATTCAATATAAAATTATAACACGATATTCGATCATTATTTAATTGTTATTGAATCTCCAAGTGAATTCATCCAAATAACTTTGAATTTCGGACCGTTTTGAACCTCTCATGTCCTCATGTCCAAGTAAAGTTGCAATTGAAATTATTTTATTATATTTACAATTAATTTTATTTAACTTAAAAGAAATTTATGTGACCAATTGAAAAATTTTCGTAACCAAATGATTTTTTAGGTGACCAGGTTAAAATTATTCATAAACATTTTTACCAAATAAATAATTTTGCCTGATCACATATTAGGATCAATTATTGAAAGTTAAATTGAATTCTTGTGACTTTTATGATTTAAATAATGTTCTAGAAAAGTATAGACTTTTTGCTTTTCAACATCGAGATCTGGAGAGAATGCTGTCGTTTTCATGCAAGATCATTAAAATGGAGAACTCACCTATTCAGCTCAAAGAACAATTAGTCACAAATGAGTCGCGAAAAATTGAGTACGACTTAAGAAACAAAAGTGATTTTATGGTGCCGAATTGATATTTTACATCAAAAAATTTGGTTAAAAAATTTAAAAAAAAATTTTTTTGTGCATAATTAATTTCCCATACTCTCACGTCAAAAGTGCCACCTAGACAATCACTTGATCCCTGTATTGCAAACATGCAATCAGGGTGGAAATCATTAAAAAAAATGGTGTAGTCGTTAATCGATCAATAATTCTTAAGTCTCTCCTTAGTCTTGACGCTAGTTTAGCCGAGGAAATTGTCACAGTCACCACGATTGGAATGAATATTTGGTTCATTTCTATCAAAGAAAATTTTGACTTTAAAAAACTGTTTGGAAAATCGCTTGTAATCAACGAAAATCGTTCCCTAATCGAAAATGCTGAAGAACCCGTTAGAAATGAAAAAATCTTTACGTCTAAATTTTATGGACTCAAACCAAATTTCGATAAGTACTGTATTGAAAAACATCTAAATTCTGAGGGGGTTTCAGGTATGGAAATTGTTATGGACATTTTCGACGAATATATGAGTGATCCAGAATTTAAACATATTAAAACTGGAACTATTCGCGCCAAATTGAAATTCAATATTGCACAAAATGTGAAGTATTATGAAATCGTAAAAAAAATTCCCAAAAATACTTATATTCAAGGCAACCCTGTCTCAATTGAGAGAGTCGGTGAACCCAGGTGTCGTTTCTGTCAAAGCACTGAGCACAAAGTTAAGCAATGTAAGATCAAAGGTCTGAAATGCGGCAAATGTAATGGTCGTGGTCATACTGCATCAAATTGTAACCTTGCTAAACGTATTACAGAATCAAATGCTGATCATTCTTTCGATGACGGAGAGGGAATTGAAAATTCTGTTTTAGAGGAACTGAACTCACAATTGAATACAAATACAAGCACTTACAAAAAAGACTAAATTGGACATAATATCAACTATTTTACGGGAAACTACCGCTATTATAGTGAAAATTGCCAGCAAGATACTCCAAACACTCCAATTAACCCTATGTCACCACCAAGCAAAACTCAAATTGCGGCTTCATCTCCTCTGTTACAACCATTGACCTCCAATATCCTCAAAAACGCTCTAGCTTAATCAACGCCACAGCCTTCACATGCCTTTCGTTTTCATGAGGAAAACAACTCAACAAGAGGAAGTAAAAGAGGAATGGATCTAAGTGGATCTGAGTCCAAAAAATCACCAGAAAATCCTAAGTCCAAAAATCGGCCAGGAAGATAAAAGAAAAAAAACACGAAGGAGAGTAACCTAAACGAAAATCAGCTAGAAAAAGAAGCCTCTAGACTTCTGAATTTAAGTTAAAGCAACCTTTCGCTCCAAGCTCAAGCCAATTAAATAAAGAAACAAAGCCAGAAGTCGTAAATAAAGCCAACGATCAACCTCACAAAAAAAACAAGCAAATAAATTTTACTTTTAACTTATAGTTGATCTTTTTTTTTTTTCCTTAAATATACTTTACTCATCTTACATTAAATACTTACAATCTTTCTTTATTGTATTCTATTAAACTGAAAAATGTATAAAAACTATAAAAAGCCATTTTCAGTCATGCATTGGAATTGCAATTCTTTTCGGAATAAAAAAGACCTTCTTATTTTTGAGCTAAAAAATCAGGAGCCTGACATAGTTCTTCTGAACGAAATAAAACTTAAAGAATCACAAGCTGTTTCACTGGCAGTGTGACAAAATATAGAAAGACAAAATGTAGAAAACGATTTTTTATTGGATAATATAGAATTTACCTGTAAAAAAAAATGTCGAAAAAAAAAATGTAGAAATAAAACAGTCAAATTAATTTTATTTTAATTTTTTTCTTTGTCAATTAGTAAATTATTTCCTAAACCTTCTAAAAATGCTTCAATATTCTCACTTTTATAATCTGTCACTAACCGTAGAATTCTCAAATTAGTCTCATGTTTGTCTTTTTTTAGTTTAAATTGATCACCGTTTTTAATTCTAAGCTTATCTGAATCTACCAAAAAATATTATTATAATAATATAATTAAAATTTCTATATTTTTTTACATATAGTAATGTTCTATATTTTGTCTTTCTATATTTTGTCATGTCTATATTTTGTCTTTCTATATTTTGAAGAAAATTCTACATTTTGTCTTTCTATATTTTGTCTTCCTCCCGTTTCATTCCTTAATGTTCCTGGTTATAAAAGCATCTTCAAATACAGGAATTCTTTTGGAGATGGAGTTGCGATCCTTGTGAAGGCTGGACTAGATTTTTGTCAAATTTCAGACCTCGATTTTTTTAATTTAGAAATAGTTTCGATTAGAGTCTCACTTAAAAACTTCAGTGTTAGCAAAAAAGACTTGTTTATTTTCAGTATCTATAATCCTCCAAACCAAAACAACCCCCTAAACCACCTTTTCTTCGAGTTTATTCAAAAAAATAATGAAAATTTTATTATAGCAGGTGACCTAAACTGCAAGCTAAAATCCTTAGGATCTAATGAATTTAACCAAAACGGGAAAATACTTGAAAATATTTTGGAAAATCTTAGACTATTATTAGTTAATGATGATACCCTAACTTTTACATCAAAAAGTCATGAATATATTTCAGTCTTGGATTTATTTATTGTCTCCACTAATTTGGGTCCCTCCATAAATTCCTTTTTTGTCATCGATGATGACCTAACGAGTGACCATTTTCCTATTTTCCTCACATTTGATTTTTCCGTAGTTAAAATTGAACCAATCACTAACATTAAATTTTAATATGTTAAGGCAGACTTGGAAAAATTCAAATTAGAACTAACCCAGTATAGTCTAAATATGAAAAATATAAAAAGTATTGACCTTCTCAATTCTGAATTATGTAATCTAATTATCAAAGCCAGTTATGCCTCTATTCCAAGACCATCGAGCAAATGGTTCAAAAAATCTTATCCTAGGCATATTTTAAAAATTATTTCTGATCGGAAAAAATTAAAAAGAAGCATTCAAAAGGTTTCAAATTTTTCTGAAGTTAAGCTGTTACGCAATCAATGTAATAGTTTGACAAATAAGTTACGCTTTGAGTTAGAAAAGCTAGGAAATGAAAAAATGAATAATTGTATCAAAAAATAGGCCCCCATCTATGTTCATCCCCGCCTTTTTGGAAAAAGATAAATAATCTTCAAACAAAACTTGTCAACTCCCAAATCCCTAATTTAATCTTCAATAATAAAGAATTTAAAACGGATAAGGAAAAGCGTGATCTTTTCAAAATTATTCTTAGTAAAACCTTTTCAATTGACAATTCGATACAATGGGATAAAATTAACTCAAATATAGTCGATTCTTTTGTATCTAAAAAAATATTTATCTTTTTACCCTGAGAGCCAATCGACATTTCCTAAAATTGAGTTAAGCGAAATTAAAAAAACAATAAAGAAAATTAAGAAAGACTCAGCTCCAGGTCCGGATAAAATTAGTTACCAAATGATTAGAAATCTCCCGGATTTATTTCTTAAAAAAGTCCAAGATTTATTTAATCTATGTCTATCAACATCTTGTCTGCCCTCTCAATGGAAAATATCAAGAATCACAATGATCTCAAAGAAAAAAATTCCTAATGATCCAAATAAATTTCGCCCAATCAGTGTCACAAACTGTCTAGGGAAAGTCTTGGAGCGAAAAGTTAGAAACAGACTGTACAAATTCCTCGAAGAAAACAACCTTATCGAGTTGGAACAATCTGGGTTCCGTTCGCACCGACGAACATCTGATAACCTTGTTTTCCTCACCCAAAAAATTGCTGAAACCTTAAATAGGAAAAAAAAGTATGTTCTCTCTTCTTTGACATCTCACAGGCTTTCGATAAAACCTGGCATGATGGGATTTTATATAAAATGGCTTAACTTAAAGTACCTTTGTATATCTTGGAGTGGATTAAAGATTTTTTAGAAGAAAGGCAAATTTTTGTTAGCATAAACAATTATTCAACCGAAATGGGGGAAATCCAATCAGGAGTTCCTCAAGGAGCGGTTATCAGTCCATTACTCTTTACCATTTTTATCAACGATATTTCAAAGGTCCATTCAAAAAACAAAAATTACTCCCTTCTCTTTGCAGACGATCTTGTTTCTCTCTTCATTTTCAAAAAATTTGGCAAAATTCCTTTTACAATAAACTCTTATCTTAAAAAACTTGAAGGATGGTTGATTAAATGGAAAATGAAAATGGCTGCTGAAAAATGTAGCCAAGTCATTTTCCCTGGTAACTCCTCCAAAAACCAGCATATTTGACGCAAATTTATTAAATAAAAAAAATCCCCTACGAAAAAAATCCAATTTTTTTAGGAATAACATTTGATGAAAATTTGTGTTTCAATTCACAAATTGATTTTATAAGAGCACGATGCGTTGATCGAATAAATATTATAAAAATCCTTTCAAGTAAATTTTGGAAGTTGAAAAAAGACACCCTTCTAAATATTTACAAAACATTAATTGGCTCGGTAATTGACTACAGTTTTTTTATTCCTACTTTAACGTCAAATTCCAATCTTTCTAAGATCCAAACCATACAAAACATCTCAATTAAGTCCATCTACCACTTTCCTTTCGATACCCCGTCAGATTTATTAGATAAGTTTCTTGAAGAAATAAAGTTTGACAAAACCGAAGTCCGCCTCCACAAACTTTTCGTTAAGTACATTAAAAAATGCTTTATTTTAAAAAACAAAATTATTCTTGGGCTAGTAAAAGACTATGTCAGTGCCTTTGTTAACAGCTCAAGAATATGCAGTAACAAAACACCACTCTGTGGTATCTGGAATGAGATAAATGAATGGATGATTGAAAATGGGTTTTCTACTTAAACTCGTTTCTTTTTTCTTTTTTTTTAAATCATTTAAAATTAACTAAAAATTATTTATTTATTGAATTTATTAACGAAAAACTATTAAATAAAAAAAACAGAAAAACAATGGCGAAAGGAGTTATATTACTCAGAGCCATTTAAATTTTGAAATAAACTTTAAAAAAAAAAAATATGGTGCCAAAATCGAAATCAAAAAGTGGTGAAAACACATTTGGTTATGTGTACACAAAATTGGCTTACAAATTCATTAGTAACAGAATGGTTCTCAAATTTAGCACCTTTAAAATGTCAATATTCAACAACATCAACCTAATTTTTAATGATCCATTAAAACTTTTTGATAAACTTAATTTAATTTGTAAAATTTGTTTGTTATTTTGATATTATGATAATTGATTAAAATTTTATTTTTGTTAAAAAGAAATTTTATTTCATATAATAAATTTAGAGTTAATCACTCTTTATTCTAGGCAAGGGTACTAGCCTGTTGATTAAACTTGATATATATACAAGTAAGTTTTTATTAAACAATTAAAAAATAGTTAAATATGTTAGGATTTGTTGTCGTTTCTCATGTGAACTACTCTACCTTATTTTCTTTTCCTAAAAATGTGCTGGTACATGCAACATTTATAAAGGACGAATTAATCAATTTGTCTACATTAACACCTTGGAAAACAATCTTTTATTATGCTTGAATTCCTATTTGAACCAGACGGCCCTTGGGTTTTTCAGCAAGATGGTGCTTCGGCACATTCTGCTCACTCAGTAAGCGATTGGTTCAAAGAACAGAACATTGATGTTCTGCCATGGTGTGCCCGTTCACCAGATCTCAACCCAATTGAGAAATTATGGTCATACATGGATGCTTAAATAGTTAAAAATAAAGTTTACTCTATTAAGGAGCTTCTATTGAGCATTTAACCCTAGAAGTACCAAACGAGTCAAATGACTTTTTTCGATTTCTAATCTCTCATATCTAAGACAATATATAAATGATATTATGAATTCATAATAAAAAAAAGGTGTAATTTTGCAAAATTAATAAAAGATTTCATGTTTTTTTTTTCGCAAAATCATCCATTAACTTC
Source organism: Brachionus asplanchnoidis (assembly GCA_025491095.1). Taxonomy (NCBI): domain Eukaryota; kingdom Metazoa; phylum Rotifera; class Eurotatoria; order Ploima; family Brachionidae; genus Brachionus; species Brachionus asplanchnoidis. Next base: position 109,861 of record JAILYF010000067.1, read on the forward strand.
AATTTTCCAATTAAATAAATTAATTCGTTAATCAATAAAAAAGTATGAATTCAGCTAAAAAATCAATGGATCAGTCATAAAATATTGATAAAAAGTATACAGATCTTTAAAAACTGAATCAAACCCTATTACTTGAACGAAGATGAGAAAATTAATCAATCTAACATATAATAAAATTATAATTTGATTGAGGATTTGGAATTTTCATCACAATTTTATATTTTTTTCATCAACATATCTGTGGCATTTGAAAAGAATTTGGTACGGCGCCGCTTATGGTACAATTTTTGGTCGCGGCAATTAAAATATCCACTGTTTAAGGCTTGGTATTGGTATAAGGTGATGTCGGAAGAATTTAAATAATGGCATACTTTCGTGAAGCAAAACCTTAATCTGTTATCCGGAGAGTCATTTTTAATATCTGGGGGCTATTGCGAGGAGATGCGGCAAATTAATTTTTGGAATTTAATGCGGCATTAAACCATTTAATTTTTTTAAAAAAAGTGGGTACAAATTAAAAAAAATTATAAATTATTTTTTTGTTAAATTTTTTTATGCTTAAAAAAAGAGAGGAAGATCGTTAGGGTAAACATAAAAGAAACTATATAAGTATCGGTACAATTTTTAAAAATACAAATTTATTAAATAATTATTTCGTATTCTATCAAATTTGTAGCCGTTTTTAAACTGATTTAATATAATTTAAATATACATTTAATAAAATTTTCTATCATGAATATTATAATAGACCTAATTTATCTAACTGTCTCATTCTAATTAGGAGAAATCAAATAAAGATATTAATAATTAAAAATAAAATTTTTCCTGCTTTTTTATAATGTAATTTTTGAGTAAATATTGGTAAATGTTGCCAATTTAAACAGTGAACGCTCATATAGTTAATTAAGAAAAAATATCTTCAAATTTTAATTATTAATTTTTTAAGTAGTCCTGAACGGTTTGATCTCTTTTTTTTAAAAATGAAGCTTAAAAAATCCGAAACATTGATATTATGGCTTTCGATTTCATTTTCTTCTTTATCAAATGCTCATTTGGTCAAAAGGCACTATATTGGGTGCTTCAAAGATTCGCATAGTCGTGACTTAACTGGACCATCTTTTTTCAGCCGTAATCGCATGACATTGAATATTTGTCAGAAATTATGTTCTGATATAAATTTTCAATATTTTGGCGTTCTCTTGGTTAAAATTTTAAGGATTATTTTCGATTTTATTAGACTCTTGGCGTGAATTATCTTTTCGATTATACCCTTGGCAACTTTTTAATTTCTCTTGTCAAACAAGTTTCTGTCAAATTGTCTAAATCTAAGATTTGTTGTGCGTATGTAATTGAAAAACTTTAAAGGATGACTCATTAAAGCAATTTTCTATTTTGTACTGTACATTAAAATTTTTGCATAATTTCGATGTACACTTTTTTTGTACTTGCTCCCAAACAATTTGTGCATTTGACCATTCTTTTGGTTTTCATTTTTGAACTTGGTTAAGCTTGCAAAAATTCGAAGCAAGATTTTTGATACCAAATCTCAAAATAATATCCAACGAAGAATCGTCGGCATTTTTTTAATGAATCTTTTTTTTTAAAGTTTAGTTATTAATTTTTTTTATTTTGTTAAAAAATTTAAGCTTAATTTCAGTTTCAATCTACTTTAAGACTCTAGACTTTAAATTTATTTTTTGATATATTGAACAAATGGTGTTTAAAAAGATTGTGAAGTTTCAAAAACAAAAAAAGTTTAAAAAAGTCACTTAAACAGATTCATGAAGCATTAAGCTTAAGACTGAATTTTTAATTTAAAATAAATAAACTTTATATTTTTGTTTGACTTTGCCCAAGTTTTGTTTGAGTTTCCCAGATTTGGGACTATTTTGTTTGACTTTTACAGATTTTTGTTTGAATTTATCCTCACCCAATAATTTCATGTTCTTTTCTCTCTTTTCTTTATTTCTTGAGCTGTACCATTCGCCATTTCAATATCATTTTCTGAATCCGAGACATAATTCGGAAAATTTGAAGCCATAGTCACTGTGATTTTGATTTCTTTATAATTAATGTCTATTGTTCAAATCTTTAAGTATTTATATCAATAACTTTTGATATTAAAGATTGGTTAATTCAACTGATTACTTTTTATGTTCGCACAATCAAGGACTTTTACTTTTTTTCAATTTTTCCCTTTAGTTTTTTAAATCAATCATTTTTCTCTATTTTTTATTAACATTAAGCCGATTTCTTTTTTATCTGTTTTTAGATCCTTTTTAATCTCAAATTTTTTTGTTTTAAATTTTTTTATTCCAAACTTGAGAGTTAATTTTTCCCTCCTTATTTATAAAGCCTAAAAATTTTGGTTCCAAAATTTTTTTTTAATTTTTTCATTTCGAACGACTACAGATCAATCTTTTTCATTTATCGGTTTAAATACTAAGCTTTCTAAAGTCCTTCGGAATCTAACTTTGATTACTTATAAATATTTTTTAATATTAGAATATTTTTTCAACTTTCTTGTTAACTTTTTTTTAGTTTACTACACTAATAACTTTTTGATGGATCTACTTACAAAATTGTTCCGAAGCTAGGCCTTTAATTATTGTGTTTAGTATTCCTTTTCTTTTTATTGTTTTTTAATTAAAATTTTTTTATTTTTTTTTTATTTTTTTTAAACAAAATAGAATATGTTTAGTTGTAGTAGTTTTGACTATAAGCTGGCTAGCCAGCGAGTGTGCTGATAAGGCACACTAAGACAGCTGATGTGATTGATTGCTGCTCATCTAGCAATCAATGCCTGCTTTAAAGCTGTTAACATTTGGGGCTTCAACTAATTGATTTGGCAGCGAGTTCCATATGCAAGCGGTTCTGTTGATAAAAAGTCATCTTTTTGTTGGAGCCTCTAAATTTCTTTCTGATATTTGAAGCAGTGACCTCTTCCTTGGTTTTTAAGACATTAAAACTTTTTTTTTTTTCAACCAATTCTATTCCACGTACGAATTGTACAATTGAATAAGATCACCTCTTTTTCTTCTTTCCACCAGATTTGGAATGTTCAAAACATGCAATCTGCTTTCATACGGTTGTTTCTAATAGAAGAAACAAATTTGTGCGATTGAATAAAGATAAAATAACAGATGTGTTATTGAATTAAATTTAAAAATAAGACATTTTAATATAAAAATTTATTTAGGATTAAAACTTAATTAGTCAAAGCTTTGATTTAATAAATCTTGATCATAGTAATTCCATATTTCGGATATCCAATTAATGCCACCCATTTTTTGCAATAATAAAAACTACAATGCACTAATGGTCGCTACCTAAAACCATACACATAAACCGCGCCCTACCGTACCAAATAATTTTCATATGCTACTAATATATTGGTGAAAAAGCAGAATTCTCATTTTGTATTTTTTGACTTATAGAAAAATAATCAATTTAACATATAATAAAACTATAATTTGATTGAGGATTTAGAATTTTCATCACAATTTTATATTTTTTTCATCAACTTATCTGTGACATTTAAAAAAAATTGGTACGGCGCCGCTTATGGTACAATTTTCGGTCGCGGCAATTAAAATATCCACTGTTTAATGCTTGGTATTTGTATAAGGTCCCAAGAATTTAAATAATGGCATACTTTCGTGAAGCAGAACCATAATCTGTTATCCGGAGAGTCATTTTTAATACCTGGGGGCTATTGCGAGGAGATGCGGCAAATTAATTTTTGGAATTTAATGCGGCATTAAACCATTTAATTTTTTAAAAAAAAGTGGGTACAAACTAAAAAAAATTATAAATTATTTTTGTTATTAAATTTTTATTTTTAAAAATAGTAAAGTAAAAAAAAAATTTTTTTATGCTTAAAAAAAGAGAGGAAGATCGTTAGGCTCAACATAAAGGAAACAATACAAGTATCGGTTCAATTTTTACAAAGCAAAATTTTTTAAATAATTATTTCTTATTCTATCTATTCTATTTGTAGCCGTTTTTTTAACTGATATATTATAATTTAATCATTCATTTAATAAAATTTTCTATCATGAAATATTACAAAAGACCCAATTTATCTAACTGCTTCGTTCTAATTAGATTATTAATAATTTAAAAAATATATTTTTTGCTTTTTTTTAATTTAATTTTTGAGTAAATATTGGTAAATGTTGCCAATTTAAACAGTGAACGCTCATATAGTTAATTAAGAAAAAATAACTTCAAATTTTAATGATATAGGAATTTTTTAATTGAGACAAAATTTTAATTATTAATTTGTTTAAGTAGTCCTGAACGTGATCTCTTTTTCAAAATGAAGCTTAAAAAATCCGAAACATTGATTATATGGCTTTTAATTTCATTTTCTACTCTTTCAAATGCTTATCTGGTCAAAAGGCTATATATTGGGTGCTTCAAAGATTCGCATAGTCATGACTTAACTGGACCATCTTTTATCAGCCATTATCACATGACATTGAATATTTGTCAGAAATTATGTTCTGATAGAAATTTTCAATATTTTGGCGTTCAATACAGGTAATTGACTAAAAATGAATTAATTTATTAGATTTAATTTTTAAGTGTACTTTGCTTTTGTGGGGATAATTTTGGAAAATATGGTCCTTCGAGATATTGTTCCCATAGATGCTCTGGAAATTGGGGACAAATATGTGGTGGATGGTGGAGAAATAGCATTTATTCTCTTGATTGTAAGACTATTTTTTTTTAATCATTTGCTTTAAAAAAAAAATTGAAAAAGCTTTTTTATAAAAAAAGTTATGCAATTTAAATTCATATAATAAAGTTAAGGGATGCTTAGTTTTTTAATGTTCTAAATTTACGCATTAAATTGTAAATTTTGGTAATTTTTTTAAATTGAAAATCCATATATTTTGCATTAAATAAGTTAAAATTTTAATATTTAACGAAAATTATTGTAAAAACTAAAATGGCCAAAATATTGAAGAATTTTGGCGTTAATTTTAAATGAAGAATTTTTTAGAGTGCTGATTTGTTTTGATAATTTTACCAGAATTTATGTGAATTTAACAAAATTTTGGTTTATTAAAAAAATTGTACCACCTGAAATCTTTCTTAAAAAAAGTATTTTTTTTTAGATTATGCTTTTTGCATTAAAAACCCATTGGGGTAATAAAATTTCAAATTGATTTTAACATAGTTTTTTAAAAGTCCGAAATTAAAGTTTAAGTCATAAAAAATATTTAAAATCAAAAAAGTGTAGTATTTGAAAAAATTTGAATATTTTTGGCATTTTTAGAATTTTAAAAAATTTTGGTAAGTAACATTCAATTATTTTTAGCCTAAATCAAAAGTAATATAAAAAAATTTGGCAAACCATTTGGCTTTACGAGCTATTCTGTATTTATAGGCAATGTAAAATGCAGTATAAATTGAACAAATTTATTATCAATCATAAAAATAATAATTGAAATTGAGAAAAATTGCAGCACCCCGTGTTGCAATTTACTAATCAAAAACCAATTCTTTCCTTAAGCCTAAAAAAAAATCATCGATAAAATTTAATTTGATTTTTAATTAAATTGATATAACAGAGAAAATTATGATATAATCTTATATGATTTTATTTTAGAATTAAAGTTGTTGCAATTTTTTGTAAATTTTTTAATCTTGGGTCTTACAAAAACACTTACGTCCACTTTTTTTTACAAAGCAAAACTATTTTTAAAAGTTTTAACATACCATTTAGTTTGGAATTTTTGTTAATTTTTTAAAAATTAAATTCGTTTTTATTTCAAGGTTTTTAATTTACAGAAAAGACTTTTTTAATTTTGTAAACAACATGATACCCTACTAATCCTCATGCTTCTTGAAGAGAATTTTAAGAGCTTTCCAAAAATATGTCTAGTTTTGGTCCAGAAAGTAAAGTTTTTGAGATATTTCAAAATTTTTTGTAATAAATTTATAAATTTAATAAAGATTTTAAATATTCGATATTTTCTGTTTTATTACAGTGCTGCTACGATACCTTGAATTCACGATATTTTACCATATTTACAATAAAATATGATAATCTAAAAAAGGGTTTTTTTCGTAAAATAACGATAATTTTGTGAAATTCAGTGAAAAAAAAATTCCAAAATTTCTCGAAAAAAAACGATTTTTATTTATTTAGAAATTTTGGATTTTTTTTTTCACTGAATTTTACAATAGTTATCGGTAATTTACGATAATTATCGTTATTTTACGAAAAATACCCTTTTTTAGATTACCAAATTTTACTGTAATTATGGTAAAATATCGTGAATAAACCATAATTTACGTAAAATATAGTGAATTCAAGGTATCGTAGCAGCACTTGTGATTAATTAAAATAGAAATGATGTTTTAATTTTTTATATGAGGAAATGTATAAAAAAAAATAAATGAGGTGAAACTTTTTATATTTAATTTTGCTCTTTTTTTGTCATCCACATAACATGTTCTTACGAAGATAAACTATACTCTTAATTAATTTATTGCCATCAAAGGTATTTTTTTGTCAGTCTATTAATTGATGGCCAATTTAAAGCATTTTTTTCATTTGTTGACTTTTTGAATTGAGTGAGATATATCTTAGGGCTGGTCTAAGTAACTCTGTTCCATTAGTTGTCAAACTGGTTGAGAATATAAAGAAGGTTTGGAAACAAGATATATTGAATACCAAACTCCATTGTGTAATTGCTACCTAGCTATTTCTTATTTTTTCCCTGAACAATTAAGCATTTAAAAATATGTATCCTGTATTTCTCTATTTCAATATACCTAATTTTAATTTACTTCGATTTCAATCTATTTTTTTTTAATCTGAAGGAGCTTAGCTCGGTAAGAAAACAAATAAATAAATAAACGTAGAAGAAAATTTTTATTTTTGTTTTATAAATTTTTTTAATAAAGAAAAGATTTAGTTAATAAGCGACACATTTCGCTGTAAATCAAGTCAAAATTTAATTACAAAAATAAAATGATAAATTGGGAGGCTTTTGAACCTTCAAAATCAATCTGAACGGGTTCAAATCCCAATTTAAAATATATAATTTTTTGAACAATAATTTCATGTACCTGCATTTAATTTTCAGCAGTTATTTTGCTTCTCATTTATCTAATTTAAAAAAAAGGCTTATTAAATAGATTCAATGATTAAAATCCAAAAAGACAGATTTCTTTTATGTAAAATTGAAAATAATCTTATTTAAAAAAAAAAGTTACAAAAGTTTCGTTTATTTTGAATAAAATTTGTATGAAGTTTTTTTAATTGTTTGTGTTTGAATTACATATGCTATTAAAAAATTTTTTTTATATTTTTTATAGTAAAAAATTTAAGACTATATTAGCAAGAAATTTTTACTGATCTCTCTTGACCAATATTTAAAATAGCGTTGGTAATTGACTCCAATCGATTGATAAAATTTAAAAATCGACTATTTCCTTTGGGTTGATAAATTTTTTTTAAACAATTATTAAGTCGATTAAATTTTTTTAGTTGATTATTAAATTGATTAATTTTTTTATTTACTAAAAAATGTAAAAATGATTGAAAATGATTTGCAGCTTCTCCTTTGGTAATTTTTAATTAAAATTTCTTTTATAATAAATCATGTTGTTAATAAATAAAAAAGAAATTTATTCTTACATTCAAAAAATTTGATCTTCCTAATTTTACATTTTTTAGTAATCAACTAAAAAAATTAATCGACTTAAAGTTAGTCGATTGTCAACACTAATTTAAAATGAAAAAAATTCATTTCATTACTTCAAATTAAAATTCAGTTTTAATATTAAAAAAAAATTCGGTTATAAAATTCTCTTTTATTCTGATAACTTAATAAAATAAGTTAAATGTTTAGCTAAAATAATTAATATCTTGAGAAGGATAAAGACTGTCTAGCATATATAATTCAATTTTTGCTCCTTTAGGAACATTTTGTTCATTTAGACATTTATTAAAATCTAAAAGTTTGCCGTCAAATATCAATGCTTGTCGATTTGTTGCTACTGTGAATATCTCGTAAAGCTTATCTTGAAGCGTAAGTAGTTTTTCTTCCGGATTTACAATAATTCTAACTTCTTTGTTTTCGTCATAAACAAAAATTTCCATTGTCAAGTTTGCCATTACCTTTAAAATAAATTTTTTAAAATTACCGTATTTCCTCAAATAAAAGTAACCACAAATAAAAGAAACTTGCTTGTATTTCAGTCAAAAATTTTCGTTTATTTAAGTTATTTTTCTATAGAGAATATGTGTCTTGTTTAAAAGAAAATTTATGAATCATCTCTCATGTAAAACATGCATTTTTCTTGTTTTTAATAGGAGAAAAAAATAGCTATTAATTTCTTTGAATTGAGTCACATTTTGGGAGTGAAAAATTTTCGAATAGAAGAAATCCCTTGATTACCGAACTTTCTTATATTTGATGAAATACGGTATTTAGTAAAATTAACTATTCTTTTAAATTTTTACATTAATTATAATTTAATCCTTTTTTTTTATTTTTTTTTTCATCTTAAGTACTTGTTTTCAAACCTATAAGTATTATTATTAGTTTTATTTTTCTGTCTGTAATAATTAATACTCATAAATTAAAACAGTATTTGAAAACAGTTTACTTAATTCATTTCAAACTAAAATATGGCTGAAAAAATAATTTATTATTTGACTATAAACGAAAGAATTTTTTTTTCTCCTAGCAATCTATTTAAATTTAAATTTATTAGAATAAATGAAAGAATTTTTTTGTAATTTAGTGGCTATAGCAGAAAAAAAAATTATACATTTTGGATACAATTTTATAAAAAAAAAAGTTTAGGTAAAAATTTAAAAATAATTCGGTAAAAAAATTGAAATTAGCTATTTGCAATTGTAAATAGACAAATAAAAAAGTTGTCTCTAAATTTAGTTATAAGCAAAGAATTTTTAAGCAACCATATTCAGGCAGAGAGTGGGCCCGGCACTTGTACTCGATCAATAATTGTGTATACCATCAAAAAGGTAATACAATTCTGCTAGATTCTGCTAGCTAGATTCCAGTGTTTGATGTTTTTATATTTACTTGAGAAAATTTTTTTCTCCAGGAGAATTACACCACTCGAGACTAAATATTTTTATTGCTCTGTATGTCATCTAAAATTTTTATTTTAATATTGATAAATAGCAAGATTGTTAGATTCAAAAGATTCAAATATAAAAAACAGTGCCGATTTGATACGTGGATTTCTGTTAATTTTACGTAAATTTACGTAAAAAAAGTTATAGTATGATAAAATAATATGAATATTTTTATTTTAATTTGACTAAAACTTCATTTTGGATTTATTTTACCAAAATTACTAAAAAATTCCACTCTTTTCTTTTTCTTGTTTCACACTGTTCTTATGATTTAAGCAAAGTAAAATTTTTGATCAAATTTCAAGCGCTCAATCTCGCTCAAAAATTTTTAGATGAGCAATAAAATTTCATCGCAGATTTTTAATTTTTTTAACATTTCAAAGCTTCAATTTTAAACTTTTGAAAAAGGATTGTAATTTCTAAAAATGCAATAAAATTTAATTGCGCATTTAAAAATGTTTGAGCAAGATTGAGCGCTTGAAATTTGATCAAAAATTTTACTTTGCTATGATTTAACTTTATTTTCCGTAAAATAACACAAAAGTATCACTACTGTTAATATTTTAATTTTTCTTATCAAGAATCCTTATTCTGTATTTAAAACGATAACAATAATAATAATAATATGTTCTTTCTATCCTAGAGGATAATGGGGAGACGCTCATCTCCTTTTCCAGTACTTATTTTAGAAACGCCTCCGACCTGACTCAGAGGTTCCTGCATCGAGTTGATCATCTACACCCCTATTAATACTCAATCGAAACTGGTTCCGCTTTTTTATGATGAAAGGGGTTTAAACATTTATCCCGTACTGTAGGAATATTTTGAAGAATTTTTCACTCTTAGCGGCATTTAAACCCTCGATACTCTGTTTTCATGACTAACACACAAACCATTTGGCTTTACGAGCTATTCTGTATTAATAGGCAATGTAAAATGCAGTATAAATTGAACAAATTTATTATCAATCATAAAAATAATAATTGAAATTGAGAAAAATTGCAGCACCCCGTGTTGCAATTTACTAATCAAAAACCAATTCTTTCCTTAAGCCTAAAAAAAAATCATCGATAAAATTTAATTTGATTTTTAATTAAATTGATATAACAAAGAAATTTATGATATAATCTTATATGATTTTATTTTAGAATTAAAGTTGATGCAATTTTTTGTTAATTTTTTAATCTTGGGTCTTACAAAAACACTTACGTCCACTTTTTTTTACAAAGCAAAACTATTTTTAAAAGTTTTAACATACCATTTAGTTTGTAATTTTTGTTAATTTTTTAAAAATTAAATTCGTTTTTATTTCAAGGTTTTTAATTTACAGAAAAGACTTTTTTAATTTTGTAAACAACATGATACCCTACTAATCCTCATGCTTCTTGAAGAGAATTTTAAGAGCTTTCCAAAAATATGTCTAGTTTTGGTCCAGAAAGTAAAGTTTTTGAGATATTTCAAAATTTTTTGTAATAAATTTATAAATTTAATAAAGATTTTAAATATTCGATATTTTCTGTTTTATTAATATATTAAAATTGAAATGATGTTTTAATTTTTTAATTGAGGAAATGTTTAAAAAAACTTAGATGAGGTTAAACTTTTTATATTTTTAGATTTTTGCTTTTTTTGTCATCTACGTAACATGTTCTTTAAAAAATGAACTATACTCCCTGAAAAAAAAACCTAACAAATTTTTTTGATCGCTTTTGAAATTCTCTACAAGAATAAAGGTGGTGGAATTAGTCATGAAAATTCCTGATTATTTGAAGGTCAGGTTTATAAATAAGTAAAACAAAGTTTTTTTTAAAAATAATATTGAAATTAAGAAAACTAACATCATATTCAAAAAGCTCAGAAAACTCTGAACTGCTATTTCATATCAAAATTTTTGACTCAGCGTTATATTATGAACCTTAATTTTAGCTTTTTACAAAAGTAAATATTTTTGTTAATTTTTTGCATTATAAGAAATATAAATTTTAGTTGTTTTTTGTTTTAATTTCTCAATTAAAGAAAAAACACCAAGAATTTTTTGGAAGAGTGAAGTTGAGATCAAAAGATCAGAAGCAAAATTCAGATAATGAAATTTTGTTAAGAGCTCAAAAAATATGCGTCAAAAATCTAGATAAAAAAATAAAAGCATTTCAGCAATTGGCGGCTAATGATAATACTATAATCCAATAACCAATTTCTTATTCTTCTTCATCTGATTTTCATATCAGATTTTAGTCTCACATTCATATCATATCATATCATTTGAAGTGACTTTAATTATAAAAAAGAAAGTATGAAATTGGAGCTATTTATATGAATTGAGATTAAATCTTAACTGATTGTGAAATTAAAAATTAGCCCCCAAACATTAGATGTTTTAATGCATAAGATTCAGTTTCGAACATTTCCTCTCTATTTTAGTTTTTTAAAATTTTATAAATTAAAAATTAAGCAAGGTTAGGCAAAATGAATTTTCGTTTCGATCATATAGATATATATTTTTTTAATTAAAGATACATCAGAAACAACTACAACTTCAACAAAGAGGACTACTAAAATGTTTGCACCTTTAAATAACACTCATGAAAATGAAGGCTATCAGTCATTCAAGCCTTTATGTAAAATTTGTAAAAATTATCAAAAGCCTGTTAAAAAATTCAACTTTTTATCTAGTGAATTGGACAATTTGTCCTAATGAGACAACAATGGGAAAGACTGAAAACTTGATGCTGAACTTTTTTTCAGATGGAAATTTTACATTATTTGTGGAAGACATTGAGAAAAATTTGATTTCTTTCAATGTGAGTGGTAACAACTCCATCGAGATTTCACAGAATTTTACTTCACTTGGAGAATTTTATCTAGAAGCATTTGATTTAAACTTATTTTCTTTATCTAGATGTAATATAACTGTGAAGGAAAATGAAAATTTTATAACTGGAGAACTGGAAAGCTTTGAATTGGATTTAGACGATATTGATGTCATTTTAGGTTTGTTAAAACAAAAAGGTGACATTAACAATTGCTTAAAAAATTGCTCTAACAATGGAAAATGCAAATCTGCTTCAAATAATACAATTAAATGTTTTTGTAATGAACATTTTACAGGCGCTGATTGTAGCTTTGACATGAGACCATGTTCTTCGAAACAATGTTTAAACAATGGAAAATGTGTTGAAATTAATTCCACTTCATTTGAGTGCAATTGTTCTGATAATTATTTTGGCAATAGATGCCAGTTTTTAAGAAATGATTTATGTGCAAACAAAACTTGTTCTTCTCATGGATATTGCCATTTTAGTGAAGAGGAAACCAAAGTTAAGTGTAAATGCTTCAAGTACTACACTGGTGAAGATTGTGAAATAGAGGCAAACGAGATCAAACAGATAAAAAAGACAATTAAAATCACAACTATTATTGCACTAGTTGTAATTTTTTTAACTGTGGCTTTTTTCGTTATTATGGACATTAGTGGAAAATTTGAAAAGAAAAACACAAAATCAAGCAAAAAAATTCAAAACAAAATGTACAAGCCAGTGTACGTTAATTAGTATTCATCAATCAAAAAAAATCAATCAAATAAAACCGAAATAATTTAATAATAGAATTCAAAATAAAATTTATTCAAACTTAAATTTAGAAATAGGATTTTAGCTCTTTTATGTCAGAATTAATAAAAAAATATCATCTTTTTAATTTTCACAATAATCAATTATTCAGTAGTTAATTACTTTATTTTATCAGATGCGCAATATACGAAATTAAAAAAAAAAAACTTATGATTTTGTCTTAATTCAAAATGTTTTAGTGTTTGGTTAGTCAATAAATATTTTTTTTGATGATAATTTTATTGAAAAAAGAAGATAAAAAATTTATGTTATTGATGAGATAAAAAAAATTCTCATAAGATTCAGGGAATAAAAATAAATTTTGTTCAAAGGTAGATTATCCTTTTTCGAAAATTATTTAAACTCGAATTTTTCACAAAAAAGATTTATCAAGTTCACTATCTTTTCTTACAGATGATGTTAATCTTAGAGTTATACAGTATAGTGCAAAAGTTTAAAATTTTTATTTTTGTTAACTAAATAATTGTTTTTATTTTTATAATAGATAGTGAAATAGAAAAAGCTGCTTTCATTTATTTCATAATTGTCATCAATCCAAAAACATAAAACCAAAAAAAATATATAAAAATATAAAATGGATACAATTAATTAAAATTAAAGACGGTTCAAAAGTTTAAAATTTTTAAAGACTAATATTTAAAATGACCGCCTTTAGCCTTATAACAAACAAAAGCTCTTTTTCGTATAGATTCAATCAATGTTGTACACACTCATCGCAATCTCTAACCACTCTTTAAGTAAAACTTCTTTAAAGACTAGAAGCACCAAATATTCTTAATACAACAAGCACCAAAGCGAGTCACTTGACTCTTTTTTTTTTAAATCTAATGTATAAAAAAATTAATTAATTGGATACGTCTATTCAAAACTTAATTTTTATTGAGTGAAAATAAAAAATTATCAAAAGAAAGGTATCAAACAAAAAATTGATCTTTTATTGAATTCTTTTCTTTTTGAACCCATTTCACGACTTTCTTGTAAAATACACAAACTATAATTTGTGTTTTTTTTTATTTTCTCATCTTCGTTCAAGTAATAGGGTTTGAGTCAGTTTTTAAAGATTTGTATACTTTTAATCAATATTTTATGACTGATCCATTGATTTTTCAGCTAAATTCATACTTTTTTATTGATTAACGAGTCTCGAAACGAGTCTCGTTTTGATATTTCTAGAAGTAAATGGATGATTTTGCGAAAAAAAATCCATGAAAACTTTTATTAATTTTGTAAAATTTACCCTTTTTTTATTATGAAAATAAAATTCCTAATTCATATCATTTAAATTGCCTTAGAATTAGTTTTGGTAACCGTACAAACGGACATTGAAGCGGACAAAATTTTTTTTGACCGTGAACAAGACCGCCTAGACGGACGGTTATAATGGCGGCGGCCATTTTGGCGGCCAGGCCCGCGGCCAGAAATTTAGACCGCGAAGTTGGCTGGGCAAATCATAGACGGACGGCCTTATTTTGGCCGCGTCTGGACCGGCCAGGCTTGGCCGCCGCCCAACACTACTTAGAATTAAGAGATTAGAAATCAAAAAAAGTCATTTGACTCGTTTGGTTCTTCTAGGGCTAAATGCTCAATAGAAGCTCCTTAATAGAGGTAACTTTATTTTTAACTATTTAAGCATCCATGTATTACCATAATTTCTCAATTGGATTGAGATCTGGTGAACGGGCACACCATGACAGAACTTCAATGTCTGTTCTTTGAACCGATCGCTTACTGAGTAAGCAGTATGAGCCGAAGCACAACTTGCTGAAAAATTGATTTCCCTGATCTTATCATTTAGGTGATGAAACATCTTGTTACGACCTACATAGCTAGCGCTTTCTGATGATATTTTTCTTGTAAAACAGGGATTAATTTTTGTGGGGCAGCTAACAGGAGTCCTTTTTCTCCATTGAAATAGAGTATCGAGTCTTTGAGTGTGAACCTAATGAAGAAGTTCGAGTTTTTGTCTTTTAAAAGACTGTTCAAAATAGAATGTAAGTAGGGATTAGTGTTCGGGCGGCGGTCCTGAAAATACCGGTCCTGAACGGACGGTCTAGACTGTTTGAGGGGCCGGTCTTTCTAAACGGTCTCAAAAAGACCGTCTAATAAGACCGGTCTTTGGACAGTCCGTCTAAAATAAGACCGGTCTTCAGGTCCGTCCGTCTGATGGGGACCGTTCGAATTGTAGCAGTCTAGCAAATAGACTGGTCTTCACCGGTCTTGTAAGAGAAAATTAATTTATTTAATTTTTTTTGTTCTGGATATCTTGGAGATTTTAAATAAAATGTATGCTTAATTAATTAATTTTGTAATTCATATATTGTTAAAATATTTGAAAAGACAACATAATTTAAGATAGTGTGATAAAGCAGTAAAAAAATTTTTTTCTTTTAATATATTTACTCAAAAAATTAATTAGTTTTCGTTATTAAACAATGATTCATTTTCGTATAGAACATTACATATTTGACTCTTTCAGGTGAAATTTTATTGCTACGATCACACACTTGATTGCCATTTAATGAAAAAAGACGTTCTGACGGTGAACTAGAGGCCATTGCTCCTCCATAAACCAAAAATAATTCATATCAGATAGGGTATTTAGCACTATTTTTTTTCCAAAACTCAATACAATCCGAAGCTTTTAGTTCATTATTGTATGCTTAAATTACTTTCATCAACGCTTTCAAATTAAAAGCTTGATCATTCTCTTCGTCCAAAGAATCACTCACATTAAAGCTCTTTTTACCATTGGGCACCTTCTGAATCGTTTCTTGATTTGAACTTTTATTTTAATATATTTGTATAATTTCCGTAAGAGAAATACAAAAATAGCTCAGCTTTTTGAACATAAGTAGAGCTTTGGTTTCCAGCTATTGAAATGAATAAATGCTTATTATTTAAAAGATTTTATTTTTGACAATAAAAATCGACTAAATGTCTAAAATGAAATTTACGGTTATTTTCTTTGTTGTTTGATTTTTTCATTTTTTCATCTATTTTTTTAAAAGACATTAGTTACTTTGAGAAGTATTACATGAGCTATACATCTAATTCTATTAAAATCAACAATTTTTGCCATAAGTATCATTGAATTAACATTATCAGTTGTCATAAAACGAATTTTGTCTCGAATCGTAAATTCATTTAAGATTTCAATGATGTATGATGCCATGTTTTCAAACGAATGTCCATCGATTATGTTTCTAATCGCCAAACAAATCGATTTATAAGATAAGTTATTGTCTAAATAGTGCGCCGTGAAACTAATATATGAAAAGTTTTTGAGTACATGTCCAACAATAGCTTGTTAAGCAAAAATTTCTAACATTTGAAATTTTTTTATCAACATCACGTTTTTTTTCATTAAAATAAAAATTTGTTAGTTCTGACAGCAGCTTCCTAGATGGAGGTTTATAGTCCGGATTGAGATATTTGCAAAATTCCTTAAAATATTTATTTTCTACGTAAAGAAACGGTAAAGCAGAACTAATTATAAACATCAGTAAAATGTAGTTCATATTGGTTAACTCATATAGGCATGACGAAATAGTAGACAAATTCGCAACGAATTTTCTATAATATCCACATAATCCCAAATACTTACTCGCACTTAGATTCAGGAACAGGTATCTCCAAAATAGCTTTTACTTTCTGTGGTCAAGGGCTTATACCTGCACTACCTTGTGGCCTCAATTTTTCAAGCCTCTTTTACAAAAAGAGCATTTTGAACCCTTAATTCTCAAGTAGAATTCCGCATTCTTTCGAACACAGATTTTAATAGCTCCATATGAGCGTCAAAAGTGCTCGAGAAGATGATAATATCATCAAGATAAATCAGATAACCAAACCATTTTAATCCTGCGAACGCGATGTCAATATATCCTTAGGAAGTGTAAGTCAGATCAAATGGCATGACCTTCAACTCGTACAATCCGCAATGGATGATGAAAGCTGTTTTCTCTTGGTCCTCCTGTGCAACAGGAACTTGATAATATCCAGAAACAAGGTCCTAAGATGAAAATAAACTACATCTTCCAAGGCTGTTTAAAGTGTCATTGATTCTAAAACCAGCAATTCTAAAAGATAGGAATCATCTTCAATGTTAAAATCTAACTTAACTCTGAAGTTAATTTCTGTTAACGAAGTGTATCCTAGTTTAATTTTCAAAGGGCTTGCTAATTTCCTAAATTTGATACTTCCTGGTCTGCAATTTAAAGAATTTTATTCAAACATTCTTTCTTAATCATGCTTTTGCTAGCTCCTGTTTCGAGGACATTCGATTCATTAACACCAAATATTTTAGCAGACATTTTAATTAGGCTGCTGGAATTTAGGTCAAAGGAGATGAATTTGAGAATTTTGATTTCTTTTATTTCTCCTAAAGAAGAAGATTGTAGAACTGGAGTAAATGGTTCATGGAATAAAACTGGGTCAAAGAAAAGCTTTATGCACATTTCTAAATTATTTATTAAATTTGAAGTTTGGGGAGCTGCTGTAATGACTCTATAACAATAACTCTATTCGGACAATATGGTCTTATATGTCCCTTTTGATGATAACGGTAGCATTTGCAGTTTTCGTTAGGATTAGTTGGAGCATTTAGAGCGAACTTACCTTGATAAGGTCCATTTGAGTGTTTCAAATTAAAATTACTGTTTTTATTATTATTCTTAAAACGTTTATTTTTGAATCTTAGGTTTTGATCTAATCTATTATCCCCTATTGCTTTTAATTCGATCATTGTGCCAATTTTAAATTTTGTTAATTAAGTTGGAATAATGTTGCTTCGTTAAATAATTTATTGATATTGGTATAAAGTTGAACGATTGCTTTCTAATTCCTTAGAATCATTACTTTTCTCCTATTTCTCCTTTTCTCCTAACTCCTATTTACGGTTCAGAGCAGACTGTGTGCCCTTTTTGGTATCAACATAAGTCTTTGTTTCTTTTGTTTCATTCAATAAGAGATGATCTTTCTTTTAAGGACCTTAATCAACCTCACATATTTCTGCGAAACGGAGTCCCTCTTGTTAATTATTAGGCTTGCGTATGAGAACCATTGAAGCTTGATCGATTTGGTATCTACGTATAAAACTTTCTAATTTTAGTTTCTCTAAAACTTCTAGATCTTGTATAGTGGGGTATGCTTTCTTTACTATTTGAAAAATCTTTAAACTATAGTAAACTAGTGATTCAGAAAAACCGCGTTTGAACTTGCTTGATTCGTGAAGATAATGTTCTTTATTAGTTTTGCAAAACAGCTTGCGCATTTTGGAAACTAAGCTTCTCGAAAGTATCAACATCATTCTCATTAAGTCCTTCCATGCACTCTCTTACTTTGGATCCCATATAAGCCCTAAAAAGTTATTTTCCAAATCGCTGAGTCGATGAGTTTTTGCTCGGAACTCTGCCAATCACTGATCTAGATCCTCTTCCGTTTTTCCATTATATAGACGAATACTAATATTGCTTGCCAGATACTTGCGTACAAACGGTTGGGTAATATACGCAATTTCATCGACTTCGTGGTTGCTAATGTCTTTTCTTTGCTGCATGTCTCTTTCAACCTCTTCATTACGCCTTCCTGAATTGTCAGATTTAACAAATTTCCTGGGTCTACCTGGTTGTCTCCGACCAACATTTTCAATCTCTTCACCACTTCTTTCTCTATCTATTTTCTCCGCGATTCATTTAGTGGCAGCGCCACTAAACGAATCTTACTTGCCTTACTTACTTGTCTTACTAATCTTACTTATTTGCTTACTTACTTATCGCTTACTTGCCTTTTAAAATTCATTGAAAATAATGAAAATAAAGGTTTGTGTTTAAAGCTCTTTATTATAACTCTAAAGCTCCCAAGAATTACACCAAAAAAGTCTTCAGTTATAGACATACTTAAGTTTTATATCTCTCAGCCACCAATTAAAGTAATTAATAAAATATAAATAATAACTAGGGAATAATAACTAAGAAGTGTAAAAATAGTTACGAACTAACCAGTTCATTTAGCCGCTAACACGATAGTCTAGAAGACATGTTGTCTTATGTTAAATATTTATTTCGTTGCGTATTAATTTAAAGGAATGTTTTGGTATTAAATTCTTATGTTTACGTATATTCAGCTTTAAATGGAATCTGAGTGTGCAGACCAAACAGACAAACAAAATTTGCAATTGACATTAAATTTTATAAGAAAAAACCTTTTACCATGATATTTAGTTGTTAAGATATTGTGATATCAAGTTTTTTTTTCAAAATTAAATGTTCTAATTAATTTATTATGATCAGAATCTTAAGCATCAAAATAAAAAATTATTAATTATAATTATTTTTAAAATTCATTAAAAAAAAATCGAATTTTTTCTTGACTCGTTTAAACTGTTTTTTTCTGCTAATATTGTTTTCAAAAATTTTTTAAAAATTTTAATTACAATCTAAGATTACTTTATATGTACTTAAAAAATATCCGTTTGCATGATTTTTAAGTAACTCAGAAATTGAAATTTTAACTTTTTAAGAAATCAATAGAAAAAAAATTTTAAAAAAATATACAAATAAAAGCATAAGCTTAAAAAATATTTTTTCATATTTAAAAAAAAAAAAAAACTCTAATAAAAGATATAAAATTGAAATAATTCTATTTATTTGCTATTTAAAAATGCGTAGTCAATTTCATTTCATCAAATGCTATAAAATGATAGATAAAATTAAAAAATAATTTATAAAAAAAATTTAAATGATGAAAGTAGTGTTAGAGATCTTTTTCTGTATTTATTGAATAAATATTGGTAAATTTTTGAAATTTAAACCACATACGTTTATTTAGAAAATTAAGAAATAAATATCTTTAATATTTTCTGATATTGAACGTTTTTAATCAAGCCAAATTTTTAAATTTTGATTTTTTTTTTAAAGTCTTAAACGATTTAATCACTTAATAAAAATTAAGCTTAAAAAAACCGAATCATTGATATTATGGCTTTTGATTTCATTTTCTACTCTATCAAATGCTTATCTGGTCAAAAGGCATTTAATTGGGTGCTTCAAAGATACGCATAGTCGTGACTTAACTGGGCCTTTTTTAAAATTCCTTTTATGACATTGAATTGTTGTCAGAAATTATGTTCCGATAGGAATTTTAAATATTTTGGCGTTCAAATCAGGTAATTGACTAATGATGAAAAACTCTACATTTAATTTAATTTTTTTAAGTATAGAATGCTTTTGTGGGAATAGCTATGGAAAATATGGTCATTCGCACGATTGTACCTCTAAATGCTCTGGAAATTGGAAACAAACATGTGGTGGAAGGTGGAAAAATAGCATTTATTCTCTTGATTGTAAGACTATTTGAATCATTGGCTTTAAATATTCATTTTTTATATTCTTAGTTTTTTTTTAAGGCAATATCTCCTCGATAATGTTTAATATATTATCTTTTTGAAATTTTTCCTCATAATATTAACCTTTATAATCATTTGAGGACAATCATGGTATTACGGTTAAGTGTTTACAAAAAATTAATGTTAAATCACTTATTATTCACAATATTTAAAGAATTGCTGGAAATGACCTTTAAGTACCCTCTAATAAAAAATTTACTCGATTTACTTGAAACAAAAAAACTACCATTTGTACATTTTTCAAAAAATTCCATAGAGAAAATTTTCTTTGAAATCATGTTACATTATTTTTAAATAAACTTTTAAAAAAGCTTCTGACTGAGTACACTTTGTATTGTTTTTTGTACCAAAATTCACAATGTCATTTTTTAAGAGATATTAATTTTCTTCAATCAAAGTTCAATGTTTTTCTTTATTTAATAATTTCAGTAAATTTGTAATTCAAAATGTTTAAAAATAAATTGAACAAATTAGTGTTTCAAATCTAAAATATTTTTTGAGAAATTTTAACTATTTTTTGTTTCGAGAACGATCCGAACACATAATTTTACTCTTCATCAGATATTTTTACTTTTTATTTTAATTTGACCAAAAATTCATTTTAAATTTATTTAACCAAAAATTGTGTTTTTTTTTCACGCCGTTCTTGATATTTAACTTTATTTTTCGAAAAATAACACAAATGGTATTTTCATATCATTACTGTTATAACAATTTTTTTTAAACATATCAAATGGATTCAATGTAATATAGGAAAATTTTTTGAGTTTATCTTTTTATTTGATTTATTAAAATAAAACAGATTTTTTAATCTTTTATTCTTTTTAGTTAAAAAAAATTGTTATATTTTCAAAAATAATTAACAAAAAAATTAATATAATACAATTTTTATTTTTATTTTTAATATAAAATCTGAAAATAGCATAGTTTGATGATGAAAAAGTTTTTTCCTGTAAATCCTTTCCAAAGATTTATATATAAGCAAATAAAATAAATTAACAAATATAAAAACTATTTGTTAATGCAAAAATTTATTTGATATATATATAAATTTATACAGTTGAAGTAAAATAAGATAAAAATGTATAGGCCTACAATAAAAATTATAACAAATAAATTAGATAAATTAATTTTTAAAATTTTAAATGATAGAAAATATATAAATTGTTTTCATTTATCAATTCTATTAATTAAAAAAAAAAACAACTGATAGAATAATATAATATATAATAAAATATGGAAAAAAACAAAAAGTTTCTTTTCGTTTCTTAACAAAAACTTTTTTCAAAAAAAAAAACGGTAATATATTGCTGCTAGGTATAGCTCCTTTCAATTATAAAAATTTCAATATCAAATATTATCCGGAGAGTCATTTTTAATACCTGGGGGCTATTGCGAGGAAATACGGTAAATTAATTTTTGGGATTTAATACTAAAATTAAACCATTTTATTTTTAAAAAAAGTGGGTACAATAATTAATTAAAAAAAATTATAAATTATTTTTTTTATTAAATTTTAATTTATAAAAAAAGTAAAGTTAAAAATAAATTTTTTATGTTTAAAAACAGAGTGGAAGACCGTTAGGCTCAACATAAAGGAAACAATATAAGTATCGGTACAATTTTTAAAAAGCCAAATTTATTAAATAATTATTTCTTATCTATCGAATTTACAGCCGTTTTTTAACTGATTTAATATAATTTAATCATTCATTTAATAAAATTTTCTATCATGAAATATTAAAAAAGACCCAATTTATCTAACTGCCTCATTCTAATTAGGAGAAATCAAATAAAGATATTAATAATTTAAAATTTTTTTTTGCTTTTTGTTAATGTAATTTTTGAATAAATATTGGTAAATGTTGCCAATTTAAACAGTGAACGCTCATATTGTTTATTTAGAAAAAATATATTCAAATTTTAATGATATAGGAATTTTCTAATTGAGACAAAATTTTAATTAATTTTTTTAAGTAGTCCTGAACGTGATCTCTTTTTAAAAATGAAGCTTAGTAAAAACGAAATATTGATATTTTGGCTTTCGATTTCATTTTCTACTTTATCAAATGCATATTTGGTCAAAAGGCACTATATTGGGTGCTTTAAAGATTCGCATAGTCGTGACTTAACTGGACCATTATTTGTTAGCCATTATCACATGACATTGAATCTTTGTCAGCAATTGTGTTCCGATAGGAATTTTCAATATTTTGGCGTTCTCTTGGTTAAAATTTTAAGGATTTTTTTCAATTTTATTTGACTCTTGGCGTGAATTATTTTTTCGATTATATCCTTGGCAACTTTTTCAATTTCTCTTGTCAAACAAGTTTCTGTCAAATTGTCTAAATCCAAGATTTGTTGTGCGTATGTAATTGAAAAACTTTAAAGGATGACTCATTAAAGCAATTTTCTATTTTGTACTGTACATTAAAATTTTTGCATAATTTCGATGTACACTTTCTTTGTACTTGCTCCTAAACAATTTGTGCATTTGACTTTTCTTTTGGGTTTCATTTTTGAATTTGGTAAAGCTTGCAAAAATTCAAAGCAAGATTTTTGATATCAAATCTCAAATTAATATCCAACGAAGAATCGTCGGTATTTTTTGTTTTAATGTTTTTTTTTATTTTAAAGTTTAGTTATTAATTTATTTTATTTTGTTAAAAAAATTTAAGCTTTAATTTCAGTTTCAATTTACGTTAAGGCTCTAGACTTTAAATTTATTTTTAGATTTATTGAACAGATGGTGTTTAAAAAGAATGTGAAGTTTTAAAAACAAAAAGAGTTAAAAAAAGTCACTTAAACAGATTCATGTAGCATTAAGCTTAAGACTGAATTTTTAATTTAAAATAAATAAACTTTTTATTTTTGTTTGACTTTGCCCAAGTTTTGTTTGAGTTCCCCAGATTTGGGACTTTTTTGTTTGACTTTTACAGATTTTTGTTTGAATTTATCCTCACCCAATAATTTCATGTTCTTTTCTCTCTTTTCTTTATTCCTTGAGCTGTATCATTCGCCATTTCAATATCATTTTCTGAATCCGAGACATAATTCGGAAAATTCGAAGCCATAGTCACTGTGATTTTGATTTCTTTATAATTAATGTCTATTGTTCAAATCTTTAAGTATTTATATCAATAACTTTTTTAGCAGGGAGTTCCTAATGCTAGCGGTTCTGTTAAAAAAAAAGTTATCTCTATGTTGGAGTCTCGAAATTTATTTGTGATATTTGAAGCAGGTGACCTCTTCCTTGGTTTTAGTGACATTAAAATTTTTGCTTTTTTTCAACCAATTCTATTCCATGCATGAATTGTACAATTGAATAAGACCACCTCTTTTTCTTCGTTCCACTAGATTTGGAATGTTCAAAGCCTTCAATCTGCTTTCATATGGTTTGTTACTAATTGAAGAAACAAATTTGTACTATTGAATAAAGATGAAAGATCAGATGTGTTATTGAATTAAATTTATAAATAGGACATTTTAATATAAAAATTAATTTAGGGTTAAAATTATGTCGAAATCGGTAAAAAAATATCGGATATAAATCAAAAGAAGAATAAGAATTAAAAATTAACTGACATGTTCTTTCTTCTAAAAAATAATTTGATGGTACAAAATGGTCAGCATTTGTACCATCATCATATTGGACCATCTCTTTTAAAATTAAATATTCATGGATTAACTTATCTTATACTTTGTGCAAATTTGAGCTATCTACGAGACCACATTAGTCAAAGTTTTGCTTTAATAAATCTTGATCAAAGTTATTCCATATTTCGGGTACCCGAAAAAAGTTTTATAGCGATGTTTCATAAATGAATTTAACACTAATTGGATAAATTTTAAATTAATACATTTACAAATCCATATAAGTTAATTAATTGATTTTTAATTAGTGATTAATGATGTGCGTCTAAACTTATGTGCAAAAATTTTTGACTCAAATTTTTATAGCCTTTATTTAATTTTAATTTTTCAGCTAAGTGTAAATTCGAATTATCATGTTTTTTATATCCGTTTGAAGGGTAGAGTTAGCTTAATCGATTTTAATTTAATATATTTCTAAAACAAAATTTAGTATTTTTATGTCTAACGAAATAAACGTATATAAAGGATACAGATATACAAATAAATAAATAATAAACGTATGAAAAAAACTTGTGCGTCTAAACTTTTGTGCAATACTGTATATTGATGAAAAAATAGAATTCTTATTTTATAAAACGATTAGAAATAAAATAACTAAATTAATCAATCTAACATATAGTTATAAAACAATAATTTGATAAAGGATTTAAAATTTTCGTCATTTTTTATTTCGTCAATTGTTATTTTTTTTTCATCAACATATTTGTGGCTTTTGCAAAAAAAAAGTTTGTACGGCGCCGCTTATGGTACGATTTAAAGAGAATTAAAATGAATTGGAAATTTATTGTTCAATTTTTAATTACTTATTTGACATTATTTTTTAAATATAATATACATAATATTTTTGATAAATATACAAAAAATATATAAGACTGGTTAAATAATTCAAAATTAACATGCAAAAAAAAGCAATTTTTAATCTGATATAAAAATACAACATTAATTTAATAAGTTAACTAAACAAAGTCTTATTTGTCAGAAAAAAGAACTTTTTTAAAGAGTCAATAATCTGAAATTTAAAAATCTGTTAAAAATTCTTTTTTCATAATCTTCTCTAAACATAATAAAGAAAATATTGACTTTAAAATAAAAAATATATTAAATAAAAATAAATTAAAATTGAAAAGTTCTTAGGTAAAAAATTTGAATCAAAATTCCACCATCAATGGTTTATGAAATAAAAAAACGTTGTAGTTCAGGCTTAAATTTAATAAATATTATTTTATATCACATCATAGTTTGATAGTGTGGCACTATTAAATAAATTAAAAATTGATTTAATTGAACTAAAATACTATTTAAATATAAAAAGAGAGAGAGACAGGGAATGGGTTACATGAGGTATTACAATAGTTTATTTTACTATTTTAATTCTTTTATTTAATTTGATTAATTTGATACTAAATTAAAATTTTATAAATTCCTTACTATAAAGCAAAACCTATATTATTTTCCACGTTGTTTAAAATAAAATGGGTTCTCTAGTTTACTTAACAACTAACCAATAAATCATGAAGTTATTTTAACTTAAAAATTGCGTGTTTAATACAATAAAACTACAATCCTAGTCAAGAAAAATTAATAACTGATTTTTTGATGTATATAATGCTTTCTAAATATTACTCAAACATAGATTCAAAGTTTACGTAAGGTTCAAATAGTGACACCTTCTATTTTTTTTTAAATACAGTATGTGTCAAAAGTTTAGAAATTGATTATTTTATTTATCTTAAATTGTTTATTTGTTGTATTTTACGAAAAATTGAGTGCAAAAGAAAAAAAATAAAAGCACTAATTTGTAGATTTTTTTTCTCTACAATTTGATATATGACACTCGGCATAAAAATATAATTAACTTTTAAATATTTATAATGAAAAAACTTCCTCTAAAAAATAAAAAATTAAAGTCGGTGCAAAAGTTTAGAAATTCGGGTAATCCAAAGGTTTTAGCAACCATTGCTACCTTTTTTTCACACCTTTATGATTAATTCTTAAATAGCTTATAATTTTGAGTAAATTGTGCTCTTAAACTGATTAAAATAAATACTCTCCAACTACTTAGGTCCTTTCAAAATAACTTAACCAAAAAATCTTAATTTTGCCAAAAAATTACCAAAAAATGGGTAAAAAAAACGTCTCTAGCCCACTAAAATGGCAGATCGTGGGTCTGCTAAAAAGTGGAGATAAAAAGCAAAATGGGATAGCCAACATGTTAGGTGTATCTCCTAAATGTGCCTCTTCAACTAAAAAACAATATGAAGAGACTGGTACTGTGTCTGATCGAAACCGTTCTGGTAGACCTCGGAAGCTGACTTTTAGGGATGAAAATTACATTTTTAGAGATATTAGAATAGACCCTACATATAGCTATCAAAAACTCGCCACTGATTTAAATTCTAAGACTCAAGGGGTTAGGATAAGTAAGTCTACTGTAATGAGATTTCTCAAAAAAAAAGGTTTAGAGTCCCATACAGCGGTCAGAAAATCCCTTTTAACCATAAAAGATAGACAAAAAAGATATAAGTGGTGTAAACAGAGATTTAATTGGACAGTTAATAATTGGTCCAGAGTTATTTTCAGTGACGAGTCCAATTTTGAGGTCTTCAATCGTAAGTCAAGAGTAATCGTAAAAAGGTTAAAAAATGAAAAGTTTCATCTGAAGTTCTGTATACCAAGGTTACAAAACGGTGGAGGGTCAGCTGGTATCTGGGGATGCATTTCCTACAAAGGCACTGGTATAAGCAACATTTATACAGGACGAATTAATCAATTTGTCTACATCAAAACCTTGGAAAACAACCTTTTACTATCTGTTGAACTGCTATTTGAGCCAGACGACCCTTGGATTTTTCAGAAAGATGGCGCTTCGGCACATACTGCCCACTCAGTAAGGGACTGGTTGAAAGAACAGAACATTGAGGTTCTGCCATGTTGTGCCCGTTCACCAGATCTCAATCCAATCGAGAACTTATGGTCATACATGGATGCCAAAATGGTAAACACAAAGGTAACCTCTTTCGAGCATTTAAAAGAGGTTTTACACAAAGAGTGGTTAAGATTCCGACTGAGTACGTACAAAAGTTGATTGAATCTATGCCAAAAAGAGTTTTGGCTTGTTATACCGCCAAAGGCGGTCATTTTAAATATTAAATTGTAAAAATTTCTAAACTTTTGAACCGTTTTTTTTTTTTTTTTAATTTATTGTATCCATTTTTCTTTTGGATTTTTTTTTGGGATTTTTTTTTTCACTTAATTTTTTTTTTGATATTATGATCTTGGATTGATGACAAATAAAAATTTGAAAAAAAAACGCTTTTTTTTATTTTCCCGCCTATTATATATGCAAAAACAATTCTTTTGTTAACGAAAAAAAAAAATTTCTAAACTTTTTACACATACTGTATTTCTTTAGTAATACAAGCGTGGGGGTTTAGACGGACTGCTCGGAAGCATCTGCTTCCTTTCAGCCCCCATTTGTGCTCGCCTCTTTATAAAAAAAAAATCGTAAACAAAAGTAAATAAAAAAAGTAAAAGTAAATAAAAAGTAAACGATAATTCTTTTTCAGTAGCTGTAAAAAACATAAGACAAAATTAAAATTTAAATAAAAAAACAAAACAAGATTATGAATCTCATTTTTTCTTTTTTGTGCTTATTTTTTTTAGATTGAGCACATTCGTGTTTATTTTGCTTTTTTTTCAAAAGAGTTTTTCTAAAGAGTTTTTAGTTTTTATATTTCTTTAGTATCTAACACTGAATGAATTCTGATTTGGTGATTAAAGAGTTTCATTGTAAAATCAGTGAGTTAATCAGATGTTTTTTTTAATTACCTTCACGGATTCTTCAATGAAACATAATTAAGGTTTTGACTGACGATCTGCTATACCTGGGGGCTATTGCGAGTAAGTACGGTAAATTAATTTTTGGGATTTAATCCTGCATTTAAACATCTTATGAAAAAAATGGGTACAAATTAGAAAAAACTATGAATTATTTTTTTTTTGAATTTTATTTTTTAAAAAATAGTCTCGGCTCTTAAATTGAAGTAAAAAAATATTCAAAAATTCAAAATTTATTAAATAATTATTTCTTATTTAATCGAATTTGTAGCCGTTTTTTTAAACTGATTTAATATTATTTAATCATTCATTTAATAAAAATTCTTACCATGAAATACTAAAATAGGCCCAATTTATCTTACTACCTCATTCTAATCAAATAAAGGTATTAATATTTTAAAAAAATTTAATATTTGCTCTTTTTTATGAAATTTTTGAATAAATATTGGTAAATGTTGGCAATTTAAACAGTGAATGCACATATTGTTTATTAAGAAAAAGATTTTTTAAATTGAGCTAAAGTTTAATAATTAATTTTTTTTAAAAAAGTTCTGAACGATTTAATCCTTTTTTAAAAATGAAGCTTAAAAAACACGAAACATTGATATTATGGCTTTTGATTTCATTTTCTACTATTTCAAATGCTTATCTGGTCAAAAGGCAATATATTGGGTGCTTCAAAGATACGCATAGTCGTGACTTAACTGGACCATCTTTTTTCAGCCGTCACATGACATTGAATCTTTGTCAGAAATTATGTTCTGATAATCCTTTTAAATATTTTGGCGTTCAAAACAGGTAATTAACTAATAATGAAGAACTCTTCATTTAACTTTATTTTTAAGGGTACTTTGCTTTTGTGGGGATAGCTATGGAAAATATGGTAATTCGAATCGTTGTTCCTTAAGATGCTCTGGAAATTGGAGACAAAGATGTGGTGGAAGGTGGAAAAAATAGCATTTATTCTCTTGTTGGTAAGGCTATTTTAATCATTGACTTAAAAATATAAAGAAACATAAAAAAAGAAATTTTAAAATCTCAATTTTGAAATCTCAATTTATAAAATGAAGTAAAGGGATGATTTGATTTTTATTTTTTTTTAATTTACGCATAAATATGGTGAATTTTGGTAAATTTTAAAAAGTAAAAATCCATATATTTAACATTAAATAAGGTAATTTTTTAATATTTTACGAAATGATGTAAAAACAAATATGTCCAAGATATTGAAGAATTTTGGGGCTTATTTTTAAATGAAGAATTAATTAGAGTACTGATTTGTTTAGATAATTTTACCAAAATTTGCGTGAATTTACCCATATTTTGGTTAATTAAAAGAAAAATTTAACCATCTGAAATCTTTCTTTAAAAAAAAAGATTTTTTTTTAGATTAGGCTTTTTTTTATTAAAAATTCGTTGGGGTAATATAAATTTCAAATTGATTTTAACAAAGTTGTTTAAAAGTAGTGTTGGTAACCGGACAAACGGCCATTGATGCGGCCAAAATTTTTTTTGACCGTGAACAAGACCACCTAGACGGACGGTTATAATGTCGGACGGCCACTTTGGCGGCCAGGCCGGCGGCCAAAAATTTGGACCGCGAAGGTGGCCGGCCAAATCATAGACGTTGAAATTTGCGATCAGACCATATCCTGAAAAGTTAAAGATTTGCCAAAAGTTTTATTTTATAAGAAAATCCCAAATTTAAAAAAAAAATTGATTTTTCTTGAAAAGGCCAAATTTTTGAAATTTTTCTTCGTTAAAATTTTATGAAAAAATATTAGAAGTTTAAATGTAATATTTGATAATTTTTGTTTCTCCATATTAGAAACTTGAAGGAACATCAAAATCTTTTTCAATGAAATTTTTTGCCGCTGATTTTGTCTGACCGCCAAAGTGGCCGTCCGTTTTGTGTTTGGCCGCGTCTTGACCGGCCAGGCTTGGCCGCCACCTAACACTATTTAAAAGTCAAAAAAGATATTTATCCTTATTTGTCTCTTTTTTTTTTCATCTACGTAACATGTTCTTACGAAGATGAACTTAGTTACTGGAAAAAAACTAAACAAATTTTTGGAACGCTTTTGAAATTCTCTGCAAGAAAAAAGGAGGCTAGTTTGGGAAACAGTCGTGTAAAATTGCTGATAATTTGAAGGTCAGGTTTCTTTATGAGTATAACTAAGTTTTTTTTTAAAATAATATTAAAATTAAGAAACTAACATCATATTCAAAAAGCTTAGAAAAATCTAAACTGAATGGTATTTCATATCAAAATTTTCGACTCAGTGTTTTATTAGGAGCCTTAATTTTAGTTTTGTAGAAAAAAAATATTTTTGTTATTTTTTTGCATTATTACAAACATAAATTTTAGTAGTTTTTTGTTTGAATTCATAAATTTAAGTAGAAACACCAACATTTTTAGAAGAGTGAAGCTGAGATCAAAAGATCAGAAACAAAATTCAGTTATTGAAATTTGGTTAAGAGGTTAAAATTGATTGCTATTAATAAAAGTAAAAGTTGATTAAGAAGAAAAAAAATAGTTAAATCAAAATTTAGTTTGTTCAAAAAATCTGCGAAGTCTCTGAAATATGCACGCTTTAAAAATCTAGATAAAAAAATAAAAGCATTTGAAGTGACTATAATTATAAAAAAAATTATGAAATTGGAGCAATTTATATGATTTTAGATTTAATATAAACTGATAATGAAATTAAAAATGAGCCCCCAAACCTTCGAGTGATAATTTAATGCATAAGAATTAGTTTCGAGCATTGCCTCTTTATATTAGTCTTTTAAAATTTTTATAAATTAAAAAAAGAAAATGGATAGGCAAAATGGAATTTTCGTTTCGATCATAGAAATATTTATTTTAATTTAAGTTACAACAGAAACAACTACAACTTCAACAAAGAGAACTACTAAATTATTTGCGCCTTTAAATGACACTCTTGAAAATGCAGGGGACCAGTCATTCAAGCCTTTATGTAAAATTAGTTAAAAATTATCAAAAGCTTGTTAAATAATTCAACTTTTTATTTAGTGAATTGGACAGTTTGTCCCAATGAGACAACAATAGGAAATACAGAAAATTTGATGCTGAACTTTTTTTCAGATGGAAATTTTACATTATTTGTGGAAGACATTGAGAAAAATTTGATTTCTTTCAATGTGAGTGGTAATGACTCCATCGAGATTTCACAGAATTTTACTTCACTTGGAGAATTTTATCTAGAAGCATTTGATTTAAACTTATTTTCTTTATCTAGATGTAATATAACTGTGAAGGAAAATGAAAATTTTATAATTGGAGAACTGGAAAGCTTTGAATTGGATTTAGACGATATTGATGTCATTTTAGGTTTGTTAAAACAAAAAGGTGACATTAACAATTGCTTAAAAAATTGCTCTAACAATGGAAAATGCAAATCTGCTTCAAATAATACAATTAAATGTTTTTGTAATGAACATTTTACAGGCGCTGATTGTAGCTTTGACATGAGACCATGTTCTTCGAAACAATGTTTAAACAATGGAAAATGTGTTGAAATTAATTCCACTTCATTTGAGTGCAATTGTTCTGATAATTATTTTGGCAATAGATGCCAGTTTTTAAGAAATGATTTATGTGCAAACAAAACTTGTTCTTCTCATGGATATTGCCATTTTAGTGAAGAGGAAACCAAAGTTAAGTGTAAATGCTTCAAGTACTACACTGGTGAAGATTGTGAAATAGAGGCAAACGAGATCAAACAGATAAAAAAGACAATTAAAATCACAACTATTATTGCACTAGTTGTAATTTTTTTAACTGTGGCTTTTTTCGTTATTATGGACATTAGTGGAAAATTTGAAAAGAAAAACACAAAATCAAGCAAAAAAATTCAAAACAAAATGTACAAGCCAGTGTACGTTAATTAGTATTCATCAATCAAAAAAAATCAATCAAATAAAACCGAAATAATTTAATAATAGAATTCAAAATAAAATTTATTCAAACTTAAATTTAGAAATAGGATTTTAGCTCTTTTATGTCAGAATTAATAAAAAAATATCATCTTTTTAATTTTCACAATAATCAATTATTCAGTAGTTAATTACTTTATTTTATCAGATGCGCAATATACGAAATTAAAAAAAAAAAACTTATGATTTTGTCTTAATTCAAAATGTTTTAGTGTTTGGTTAGTCAATAAATATTTTTTTTGATGATAATTTTATTGAAAAAAGAAGATAAAAAATTTATGTTATTGATGAGATAAAAAAAATTCTCATAAGATTCAGGGAATAAAAATAAATTTTGTTCAAAGGTAGATTATCCTTTTTCGAAAATTATTTAAACTCGAATTTTTCACAAAAAAGATTTATCAAGTTCACTATCTTTTCTTACAGATGATGTTAATCTTAGAGTTATACAGTATAGTGCAAAAGTTTAAAATTTTTATTTTTGTTAACTAAATAATTGTTTTTATTTTTATAATAGATAGTGAAATAGAAAAAGCTGCTTTCATTTATTTCATAATTGTCATCAATCCAAAAACATAAAACCAAAAAAAATATATAAAAATATAAAATGGATACAATTAATTAAAATTAAAGACGGTTCAAAAGTTTAAAATTTTTAAAGACTAATATTTAAAATGACCGCCTTTAGCCTTATAACAAACAAAAGCTCTTTTTCGTATAGATTCAATCAATGTTGTACACACTCATCGCAATCTCTAACCACTCTTTAAGTAAAACTTCTTTAAAGACTAGAAGCACCAAATAATCTTAATACAGCAAGCACCAAAGCGAGTCACTTGACTCTTTTTTTTTTAAATCTAATGTATAAAAAAATTAATTAATTGGATACGTCTATTCAAAACTTAATTTTTATTGAGTGAAAATAAAAAATTATCAAAAGAAAGGTATCAAACAAAAAATTGATCTTTTATTGAATTCTTTTCTTTTTGAACCCATTTCACGACTTTCTTGTAAAATACACAAACTATAATTTGTGTTTTTTTTATTTTCTCATCTTCGTTCAAGTAATAGGGTTTGAGTCAGTTTTTAAAGATTTGTATACTTTTAATCAATATTTTATGACTGATCCATTGATTTTTCAGCTAAATTCATACTTTTTTATTGATTAACGAGTCTCGAAACGAGTCTCGTTTTGATATTTCTAGAAGTAAATGGATGATTTTGCGAAAAAAAATCCATGAAAACTTTTATTAATTTTGTAAAATTTACCCTTTTTTTATTATGAAAATAAAATTCCTAATTCATATCATTTAAATTGCCTTAGAATTAGTTTTGGTAACCGTACAAACGGACATTGAAGCGGACAAAATTTTTTTTGACCGTGAACAAGACCGCCTAGACGGACGGTTATAATGGCGGCGGCCATTTTGGCGGCCAGGCCCGCGGCCAGAAATTTAGACCGCGAAGTTGGCTGGGCAAATCATAGACGGACGGCCTTATTTTGGCCGCGTCTGGACCGGCCAGGCTTGGCCGCCGCCCAACACTACTTAGAATTAAGAGATTAGAAATCAAAAAAAGTCATTTGACTCGTTTGGTTCTTCTAGGGCTAAATGCTCAATAGAAGCTCCTTAATAGAGGTAACTTTATTTTTAACTATTTAAGCATCCATGTATTACCATAATTTCTCAATTGGATTGAGATCTGGTGAACGGGCACACCATGACAGAACTTCAATGTCTGTTCTTTGAACCGATCGCTTACTGAGTAAGCAGTATGAGCCGAAGCACAACTTGCTGAAAAATTGATTTCCCTGATCTTATCATTTAGGTGATGAAACATCTTGTTACGACCTACATAGCTAGCGCTTTCTGATGATATTTTTCTTGTAAAACAGGGATTAATTTTTGTGGGGCAGCTAACAGGAGTCCTTTTTCTCCATTGAAATAGAGTATCGAGTCTTTGAGTGTGAACCTAATGAAGAAGTTCGAGTTTTTGTCTTTTAAAAGACTGTTCAAAATAGAATGTAAGTAGGGATTAGTGTTCGGGCGGCGGTCCTGAAAATACCGGTCCTGAACGGACGGTCTAGACTGTTTGAGGGGCCGGTCTTTCTAAACGGTCTCAAAAAGACCGTCTAATAAGACCGGTCTTTGGACAGTCCGTCTAAAATAAGACCGGTCTTCAGGTCCGTCCGTCTGATGGGGACCGTTCGAATTGTAGCAGTCTAGCAAATAGACTGGTCTTCACCGGTCTTGTAAGAGAAAATTAATTTATTTAATTTTTTTTGTTCTGGATATCTTGGAGATTTTAAATAAAATGTATGCTTAATTAATTAATTTTGTAATTCATATATTGTTAAAATATTTGAAAAGACAACATAATTTAAGATAGTGTGATAAAGCAGTAAAAAAATTTTTTTCTTTTAATATATTTACTCAAAAAATTAATTAGTTTTCGTTATTAAACAATGATTCATTTTCGTATAGAACATTACATATTTGACTCTTTCAGGTGAAATTTTATTGCTACGATCACACACTTGATTGCCATTTAATGAAAAAAGACGTTCTGACGGTGAACTAGAGGCCATTGCTCCTCCATAAACCAAAAATAATTCATATCAGATAGGGTATTTAGCACTATTTTTTTTCCAAAACTCAATACAATCCGAAGCTTTTAGTTCATTATTGTATGCTTAAATTACTTTCATCAACGCTTTCAAATTAAAAGCTTGATCATTCTCTTCGTCCAAAGAATCACTCACATTAAAGCTCTTTTTACCATTGGGCACCTTCTGAATCGTTTCTTGATTTGAACTTTTATTTTAATATATTTGTATAATTTCCGTAAGAGAAATACAAAAATAGCTCAGCTTTTTGAACATAAGTAGAGCTTTGGTTTCCAGCTATTGAAATGAATAAATGCTTATTATTTAAAAGATTTTATTTTTGACAATAAAAATCGACTAAATGTCTAAAATGAAATTTACGGTTATTTTCTTTGTTGTTTGATTTTTTCATTTTTTCATCTATTTTTTTAAAAGACATTAGTTACTTTGAGAAGTATTACATGAGCTATACATCTAATTCTATTAAAATCAACAATTTTTGCCATA
The DNA here is from genome assembly GCA_025491095.1 of Brachionus asplanchnoidis. Classification (NCBI taxonomy): domain Eukaryota; kingdom Metazoa; phylum Rotifera; class Eurotatoria; order Ploima; family Brachionidae; genus Brachionus; species Brachionus asplanchnoidis. The sequence goes on from JAILYF010000067.1 coordinate 144,585, forward strand.
AGTATCATTGAATTAACATTATCAGTTGTCATAAAACGAATTTTGTCTCGAATCGTAAATTCATTTAAGATTTCAATGATGTATGATGCCATGTTTTCAAACGAATGTCCATCGATTATGTTTCTAATCGCCAAACAAATCGATTTATAAGATAAGTTATTGTCTAAATAGTGCGCCGTGAAACTAATATATGAAAAGTTTTTGAGTACATGTCCAACAATAGCTTGTTAAGCAAAAATTTCTAACATTTGAAATTTTTTTATCAACATCACGTTTTTTTTCATTAAAATAAAAATTTGTTAGTTCTGACAGCAGCTTCCTAGATGGAGGTTTATAGTCCGGATTGAGATATTTGCAAAATTCCTTAAAATATTTATTTTCTACGTAAAGAAACGGTAAAGCAGAACTAATTATAAACATCAGTAAAATGTAGTTCATATTGGTTAACTCATATAGGCATGACGAAATAGTAGACAAATTCGCAACGAATTTTCTATAATATCCACATAATCCCAAATACTTACTCGCACTTAGATTCAGGAACAGGTATCTCCAAAATAGCTTTTACTTTCTGTGGTCAAGGGCTTATACCTGCACTACCTTGTGGCCTCAATTTTTCAAGCCTCTTTTACAAAAAGAGCATTTTGAACCCTTAATTCTCAAGTAGAATTCCGCATTCTTTCGAACACAGATTTTAATAGCTCCATATGAGCGTCAAAAGTGCTCGAGAAGATGATAATATCATCAAGATAAATCAGATAACCAAACCATTTTAATCCTGCGAACGCGATGTCAATATATCCTTAGGAAGTGTAAGTCAGATCAAATGGCATGACCTTCAACTCGTACAATCCGCAATGGATGATGAAAGCTGTTTTCTCTTGGTCCTCCTGTGCAACAGGAACTTGATAATATCCAGAAACAAGGTCCTAAGATGAAAATAAACTACATCTTCCAAGGCTGTTTAAAGTGTCATTGATTCTAAAACCAGCAATTCTAAAAGATAGGAATCATCTTCAATGTTAAAATCTAACTTAACTCTGAAGTTAATTTCTGTTAACGAAGTGTATCCTAGTTTAATTTTCAAAGGGCTTGCTAATTTCCTAAATTTGATACTTCCTGGTCTGCAATTTAAAGAATTTTATTCAAACATTCTTTCTTAATCATGCTTTTGCTAGCTCCTGTTTCGAGGACATTCGATTCATTAACACCAAATATTTTAGCAGACATTTTAATTAGGCTGCTGGAATTTAGGTCAAAGGAGATGAATTTGAGAATTTTGATTTCTTTTATTTCTCCTAAAGAAGAAGATTGTAGAACTGGAGTAAATGGTTCATGGAATAAAACTGGGTCAAAGAAAAGCTTTATGCACATTTCTAAATTATTTATTAAATTTGAAGTTTGGGTAGCTGCTGTAATGACTCTATAACAATAACTCTATTCGGACAATATGGTCTTATATGTCCCTTTTGATGATAACGGTAGCATTTGCAGTTTTCGTTAGGATTAGTTGGAGCATTTAGAGCGAACTTACCTTGATAAGGTCCATTTGAGTGTTTCAAATTAAAATTACTGTTTTTATTATTATTCTTAAAACGTTTATTTTTGAATCTTAGGTTTTGATCTAATCTATTATCCCCTATTGCTTTTAATTCGATCATTGTGCCAATTTTAAATTTTGTTAATTAAGTTGGAATAATGTTGCTTCGTTAAATAATTTATTGATATTGGTATAAAGTTGAACGATTGCTTTCTAATTCCTTAGAATCATTACTTTTCTCCTATTTCTCCTTTTCTCCTAACTCCTATTTACGGTTCAGAGCAGACTGTGTGCCCTTTTTGGTATCAACATAAGTCTTTGTTTCTTTTGTTTCATTCAATAAGAGATGATCTTTCTTTTAAGGACCTTAATCAACCTCACATATTTCTGCGAAACGGAGTCCCTCTTGTTAATTATTAGGCTTGCGTATGAGAACCATTGAAGCTTGATCGATTTGGTATCTACGTATAAAACTTTCTAATTTTAGTTTCTCTAAAACTTCTAGATCTTGTATAGTGGGGTATGCTTTCTTTACTATTTGAAAAATCTTTAAACTATAGTAAACTAGTGATTCAGAAAAACCGCGTTTGAACTTGCTTGATTCGTGAAGATAATGTTCTTTATTAGTTTTGCAAAACAGCTTGCGCATTTTGGAAACTAAACTTCTCGAAAGTATCAACATCATTCTCATTAAGTCCTTCCATGCACTCTCTTACTTTGGATCCCATATAAGCCCTAAAAAGTTATTTTCCAAATCGCTGAGTCGATGAGTTTTTGCTCGGAACTCTGCCAATCACTGATCTAGATCCTCTTCCGTTTTTCCATTATATAGACGAATACTAATATTGCTTGCCAGATACTTGCGTACAAACGGTTGGGTAATATACGCAATTTCATCGACTTCGTGGTTGCTAATGTCTTTTCTTTGCTGCATGTCTCTTTCAACCTCTTCATTACGCCTTCCTGAATTGTCAGATTTAACAAATTTCCTGGGTCTACCTGGTTGTCTCCGACCAACATTTTCAATCTCTTCACCACTTCTTTCTCTATCTATTTTCTCCGCGATTCATTTAGTGGCAGCGCCACTAAACGAATCTTACTTGTCTTACTAATCTTACTTATTTGCTTACTTACTTATCGCTTACTTGCCTTTTAAAATTCATTGAAAATAATGAAAATAAAGGTTTGTGTTTAAAGCTCTTTATTATAACTCTAAAGCTCCCAAGAATTACACCAAAAAAGTCTTCAGTTATAGACATACTTAAGTTTTATATCTCTCAGCCACCAATTAAAGTAATTAATAAAATATAAATAATAACTAGGGAATAATAACTAAGAAGTGTAAAAATAGTTACGAACTAACCAGTTCATTTAGCCGCTAACACGATAGTCTAGAAGACATGTTGTCTTATGTTAAATATTTATTTCGTTGCGTATTAATTTAAAGGAATGTTTTGGTATTAAATTCTTATGTTTACGTATATTCAGCTTTAAATGGAATCTGAGTGTGCAGACCAAACAGACAAACAAAATTTGCAATTGACATTAAATTTTATAAGAAAAAACCTTTTACCATGATATTTAGTTGTTAAGATATTGTGATATCAAGTTTTTTTTTCAAAATTAAATGTTCTAATTAATTTATTATGATCAGAATCTTAAGCATCAAAATAAAAAATTATTAATTATAATTATTTTTAAAATTCATTAAAAAAAAATCGAATTTTTTCTTGACTCGTTTAAACTGTTTTTTTCTGCTAATATTGTTTTCAAAAATTTTTTAAAAATTTTAATTACAATCTAAGATTACTTTATATGTACTTAAAAAATATCCGTTTGCATGATTTTTAAGTAACTCAGAAATTGAAATTTTAACTTTTTAAGAAATCAATAGAAAAAAAATTTTAAAAAAATATACAAATAAAAGCATAAGCTTAAAAAATATTTTTTCATATTTAAAAAAAAAAAAAAAACTCTAATAAAAGATATAAAATTGAAATAATTCTATTTATTTGCTATTTAAAAATGCGTAGTCAATTTCATTTCATCAAATGCTATAAAATGATAGATAAAATTAAAAAATAATTTATAAAAAAAATTTAAATGATGAAAGTAGTGTTAGAGATCTTTTTCTGTATTTATTGAATAAATATTGGTAAATTTTTGAAATTTAAACCACATACGTTAATTTAGAAAATTAAGAAATAAATATCTTTAATATTTTCTGATATTGAACGTTTTTAATCAAGCCAAATTTTTAAATTTTGATTTTTTTTTTAAAGTCTTAAACGATTTAATCACTTAATAAAAATTAAGCTTAAAAAAACCGAATCATTGATATTATGGCTTTTGATTTCATTTTCTACTCTATCAAATGCTTATCTGGTCAAAAGGCATTTAATTGGGTGCTTCAAAGATACGCATAGTCGTGACTTAACTGGGCCTTTTTTAAAATTCCTTTTATGACATTGAATTGTTGTCAGAAATTATGTTCCGATAGGAATTTTAAATATTTTGGCGTTCAAATCAGGTAATTGACTAATGATGAAAAACTCTACATTTAATTTAATTTTTTTAAGTATAGAATGCTTTTGTGGGAATAGCTATGGAAAATATGGTCATTCGCACGATTGTACCTCTAAATGCTCTGGAAATTGGAAACAAACATGTGGTGGAAGGTGGAAAAATAGCATTTATTCTCTTGATTGTAAGACTATTTGAATCATTGGCTTTAAATATTCATTTTTTATATTCTTAGTTTTTTTTTAAGGCAATATCTCCTCGATAATGTTTAATATATTATCTTTTTGAAATTTTTCCTCATAATATTAACCTTTATAATCATTTGAGGACAATCATGGTATTACGGTTAAGTGTTTACAAAGAATTAATGTTAAATCACTTATTATTCACAATATTTAAAGAATTGCTGGAAATGACCTTTAAGTACCCTCTAATAAAAAATTTACTCGATTTACTTGAAACAAAAAAACTACCATTTGTACATTTTTCAAAAAATTCCATAGAGAAAATTTTCTTTGAAATCATGTTACATTATTTTTAAATAAACTTTTAAAAAAGCTTCTGACTGAGTACACTTTGTATTGTTTTTTGTACCAAAATTCACAATGTCATTTTTTAAGAGATATTAATTTTCTTCAATCAAAGTTCAATGTTTTTCTTTATTTAATAATTTCAGTAAATTTGTAATTCAAAAAGTTTAAAAATAAATTGAACAAATTAGTGTTTCAAATCTAAAATATTTTTTGAGAAATTTTAACTATTTTTTGTTTCGAGAACGATCCGAACACATAATTTTACTCTTCATCAGATATTTTTACTTTTTATTTTAATTTGACCAAAAATTCATTTTAAATTTATTTAACCAAAAATTGTGTTTTTTTTTCACGCCGTTCTTGATATTTAACTTTATTTTTCGAAAAATAACACAAATGGTATTTTCATATCATTACTGTTATAACAATTTTTTTTAAACATATCAAATGGATTCAATGTAATATAGGAAAATTTTTTGAGTTTATCTTTTTATTTGATTTATTAAAATAAAACAGATTTTTTAATCTTTTATTCTTTTTAGTTAAAAAAAATTGTTATATTTTCAAAAATAATTAACAAAAAAATTAATATAATACAATTTTTATTTTTATTTTTAATATAAAATCTGAAAATAGCATAGTTTGATGATGAAAAAGTTTTTTCCTGTAAATCCTTTCCAAAGATTTATATAAGCAAATAAAATAAATTAACAAATATAAAAACTATTTGTTAATGCAAAAATTTATTTGATATATATATAAATTTATACAGTTGAAGTAAAATAAGATAAAAATGTATAGGCCTACAATAAAAATTATAACAAATAAATTAGATAAATTAATTTTTAAAATTTTAAATGATAGAAAATATATAAATTGTTTTCATTTATCAATTCTATTAATTAAAAAAAAAAACAACTGATAGAATAATATAATATATAATAAAATATGGAAAAAAACAAAAAGTTTCTTTTCGTTTCTTAACAAAAACTTTTTTCAAAAAAAAAAACGGTAATATATTGCTGCTAGGTATAGCTCCTTTCAATTATAAAAATTTCAATATCAAATATTATCCGGAGAGTCATTTTTAATACCTGGGGGCTATTGCGAGGAAATACGGTAAATTAATTTTTGGGATTTAATACTAAAATTAAACCATTTTATTTTTAAAAAAAGTGGGTACAATAATTAATTAAAAAAAATTATAAATTATTTTTTTTATTAAATTTTAATTTATAAAAAAAGTAAAGTTAAAAATAAATTTTTTATGTTTAAAAACAGAGTGGAAGACCGTTAGGCTCAACATAAAGGAAACAATATAAGTATCGGTACAATTTTTAAAAAGCCAAATTTATTAAATAATTATTTCTTATCTATCGAATTTACAGCCGTTTTTTAACTGATTTAATATAATTTAATCATTCATTTAATAAAATTTTCTATCATGAAATATTAAAAAAGACCCAATTTATCTAACTGCCTCATTCTAATTAGGAGAAATCAAATAAAGATATTAATAATTTAAAATTTTTTTTTGCTTTTTGTTAATGTAATTTTTGAATAAATATTGGTAAATGTTGCCAATTTAAACAGTGAACGCTCATATTGTTTATTTAGAAAAAATATATTCAAATTTTAATGATATAGGAATTTTCTAATTGAGACAAAATTTTAATTAATTTTTTTAAGTAGTCCTGAACGTGATCTCTTTTTAAAAATGAAGCTTAGTAAAAACGAAATATTGATATTTTGGCTTTCGATTTCATTTTCTACTTTATCAAATGCATATTTGGTCAAAAGGCACTATATTGGGTGCTTTAAAGATTCGCATAGTCGTGACTTAACTGGACCATTATTTGTTAGCCATTATCACATGACATTGAATCTTTGTCAGCAATTGTGTTCCGATAGGAATTTTCAATATTTTGGCGTTCTCTTGGTTAAAATTTTAAGGATTTTTTTCAATTTTATTTGACTCTTGGCGTGAATTATTTTTTCGATTATATCCTTGGCAACTTTTTCAATTTCTCTTGTCAAACAAGTTTCTGTCAAATTGTCTAAATCCAAGATTTGTTGTGCGTATGTAATTGAAAAACTTTAAAGGATGACTCATTAAAGCAATTTTCTATTTTGTACTGTACATTAAAATTTTTGCATAATTTCGATGTACACTTTCTTTGTACTTGCTCCTAAACAATTTGTGCATTTGACTTTTCTTTTGGGTTTCATTTTTGAATTTGGTAAAGCTTGCAAAAATTCAAAGCAAGATTTTTGATATCAAATCTCAAATTAATATCCAACGAAGAATCGTCGGTATTTTTTGTTTTAATGTTTTTTTTTATTTTAAAGTTTAGTTATTAATTTATTTTATTTTGTTAAAAAAATTTAAGCTTTAATTTCAGTTTCAATTTACGTTAAGGCTCTAGACTTTAAATTTATTTTTAGATTTATTGAACAGATGGTGTTTAAAAAGAATGTGAAGTTTTAAAAACAAAAAGAGTTAAAAAAAGTCACTTAAACAGATTCATGTAGCATTAAGCTTAAGACTGAATTTTTAATTTAAAATAAATAAACTTTTTATTTTTGTTTGACTTTGCCCAAGTTTTGTTTGAGTTCCCCAGATTTGGGACTTTTTTGTTTGACTTTTACAGATTTTTGTTTGAATTTATCCTCACCCAATAATTTCATGTTCTTTTCTCTCTTTTCTTTATTCCTTGAGCTGTATCATTCGCCATTTCAATATCATTTTCTGAATCCGAGACATAATTCGGAAAATTCGAAGCCATAGTCACTGTGATTTTGATTTCTTTATAATTAATGTCTATTGTTCAAATCTTTAAGTATTTATATCAATAACTTTTTTAGCAGGGAGTTCCTAATGCTAGCGGTTCTGTTAAAAAAAAAGTTATCTCTATGTTGGAGTCTCGAAATTTATTTGTGATATTTGAAGCAGGTGACCTCTTCCTTGGTTTTAGTGACATTAAAATTTTTGCTTTTTTTCAACCAATTCTATTCCATGCATGAATTGTACAATTGAATAAGACCACCTCTTTTTCTTCGTTCCACTAGATTTGGAATGTTCAAAGCCTTCAATCTGCTTTCATATGGTTTGTTACTAATTGAAGAAACAAATTTGTACTATTGAATAAAGATGAAAGATCAGATGTGTTATTGAATTAAATTTATAAATAGGACATTTTAATATAAAAATTAATTTAGGGTTAAAATTATGTCGAAATCGGTAAAAAAATATCGGATATAAATCAAAAGAAGAATAAGAATTAAAAATTAACTGACATGTTCTTTCTTCTAAAAAATAATTTGATGGTACAAAATGGTCAGCATTTGTACCATCATCATATTGGACCATCTCTTTTAAAATTAAATATTCATGGATTAACTTATCTTATACTTTGTGCAAATTTGAGCTATCTACGAGACCACATTAGTCAAAGTTTTGCTTTAATAAATCTTGATCAAAGTTATTCCATATTTCGGGTACCCGAAAAAAGTTTTATAGCGATGTTTCATAAATGAATTTAACACTAATTGGATAAATTTTAAATTAATACATTTACAAATCCATATAAGTTAATTAATTGATTTTTAATTAGTGATTAATGATGTGCGTCTAAACTTATGTGCAAAAATTTTTGACTCAAATTTTTATAGCCTTTATTTAATTTTAATTTTTCAGCTAAGTGTAAATTCGAATTATCATGTTTTTTATATCCGTTTGAAGGGTAGAGTTAGCTTAATCGATTTTAATTTAATATATTTCTAAAACAAAATTTAGTATTTTTATGTCTAACGAAATAAACGTATATAAAGGATACAGATATACAAATAAATAAATAATAAACGTATGAAAAAAACTTGTGCGTCTAAACTTTTGTGCAATACTGTATATTGATGAAAAAATAGAATTCTTATTTTATAAAACGATTAGAAATAAAATAACTAAATTAATCAATCTAACATATAGTTATAAAACAATAATTTGATAAAGGATTTAAAATTTTCGTCATTTTTTATTTCGTCAATTGTTATTTTTTTTTCATCAACATATTTGTGGCTTTTGCAAAAAAAAAGTTTGTACGGCGCCGCTTATGGTACGATTTAAAGAGAATTAAAATGAATTGGAAATTTATTGTTCAATTTTTAATTACTTATTTGACATTATTTTTTAAATATAATATACATAATATTTTTGATAAATATACAAAAAATATATAAGACTGGTTAAATAATTCAAAATTAACATGCAAAAAAAAGCAATTTTTAATCTGATATAAAAATACAACATTAATTTAATAAGTTAACTAAACAAAGTCTTATTTGTCAGAAAAAAGAACTTTTTTAAAGAGTCAATAATCTGAAATTTAAAAATCTGTTAAAAATTCTTTTTTCATAATCTTCTCTAAACATAATAAAGAAAATATTGACTTTAAAATAAAAAATATATTAAATAAAAATAAATTAAAATTGAAAAGTTCTTAGGTAAAAAATTTGAATCAAAATTCCACCATCAATGGTTTATGAAATAAAAAAACGTTGTAGTTCAGGCTTAAATTTAATAAAAATTATTTTATATCACATCATAGTTTGATAGTGTGGCACTTTTAAATAAATTAAAAATTGATTTAATTGAACTAAAATACTATTTAAATATAAAAAGAGAGAGAGACAGGGAATGGGTTACATGAGGTATTACAATAGTTTATTTTACTATTTTAATTCTTTTATTTAATTTGATTAATTTGATACTAAATTAAAATTTTATAAATTCCTTACTATAAAGCAAAACCTATATTATTTTCCACGTTGTTTAAAATAAAATGGGTTCTCTAGTTTACTTAACAACTAACCAATAAATCATGAAGTTATTTTAACTTAAAAATTGCGTGTTTAATACAATAAAACTACAATCCTAGTCAAGAAAAATTAATAACTGATTTTTTGATGTATATAATGCTTTCTAAATATTACTCAAACATAGATTCAAAGTTTACGTAAGGTTCAAATAGTGACACCTTCTATTTTTTTTTAAATACAGTATGTGTCAAAAGTTTAGAAATTGATTATTTTATTTATCTTAAATTGTTTATTTGTTGTATTTTACGAAAAATTGAGTGCAAAAGAAAAAAAATAAAAGCACTAATTTGTAGATTTTTTTTCTCTACAATTTGATATATGACACTCGGCATAAAAATATAATTAACTTTTAAATATTTATAATGAAAAAACTTCCTCTAAAAAATAAAAAATTAAAGTCGGTGCAAAAGTTTAGAAATTCGGGTAATCCAAAGGTTTTAGCAACCATTGCTACCTTTTTTTCACACCTTTATGATTAATTCTTAAATAGCTTATAATTTTGAGTAAATTGTGCTCTTAAACTGATTAAAATAAATACTCTCCAACTACTTAGGTCCTTTCAAAATAACTTAACCAAAAAATCTTAATTTTGCCAAAAAATTACCAAAAAATGGGTAAAAAAAACGTCTCTAGCCCACTAAAATGGCAGATCGTGGGTCTGCTAAAAAGTGGAGATAAAAAGCAAAATGGGATAGCCAACATGTTAGGTGTATCTCCTAAATGTGCCTCTTCAACTAAAAAACAATATGAAGAGACTGGTACTGTGTCTGATCGAAACCGTTCTGGTAGACCTCGGAAGCTGACTTTTAGGGATGAAAATTACATTTTTAGAGATATTAGAATAGACCCTACATATAGCTATCAAAAACTCGCCACTGATTTAAATTCTAAGACTCAAGGGGTTAGGATAAGTAAGTCTACTGTAATGAGATTTCTCAAAAAAAAAGGTTTAGAGTCCCATACAGCGGTCAGAAAATCCCTTTTAACCATAAAAGATAGACAAAAAAGATATAAGTGGTGTAAACAGAGATTTAATTGGACAGTTAGTAATTGGTCCAGAGTTATTTTCAGTGACGAGTCCAATTTTGAGGTCTTCAATCGTAAGTCAAGAGTAATCGTAAAAAGGTTAAAAAATGAAAAGTTTCATCTGAAGTTCTGTATACCAAGGTTACAAAACGGTGGAGGGTCAGCTGGTATCTGGGGATGCATTTCCTACAAAGGCACTGGTATAAGCAACATTTATACAGGACGAATTAATCAATTTGTCTACATCAAAACCTTGGAAAACAACCTTTTACTATCTGTTGAACTGCTATTTGAGCCAGACGACCCTTGGATTTTTCAGAAAGATGGCGCTTCGGCACATACTGCCCACTCAGTAAGGGACTGGTTGAAAGAACAGAACATTGAGGTTCTGCCATGTTGTGCCCGTTCACCAGATCTCAATCCAATCGAGAACTTATGGTCATACATGGATGCCAAAATGGTAAACACAAAGGTAACCTCTTTCGAGCATTTAAAAGAGGTTTTACACAAAGAGTGGTTAAGATTCCGACTGAGTACGTACAAAAGTTGATTGAATCTATGCCAAAAAGAGTTTTGGCTTGTTATACCGCCAAAGGCGGTCATTTTAAATATTAAATTGTAAAAATTTCTAAACTTTTGAACCGTTTTTTTTTTTTTTTTAATTTATTGTATCCATTTTTCTTTTGGATTTTTTTTTGGGATTTTTTTTTTCACTTAATTTTTTTTTTGATATTATGATCTTGGATTGATGACAAATAAAAATTTGAAAAAAAAACGCTTTTTTTTATTTTCCCGCCTATTATATATGCAAAAACAATTCTTTTGTTAACGAAAAAAAAAAATTTCTAAACTTTTTACACATACTGTATTTCTTTAGTAATACAAGCGTGGGGGTTTAGACGGACTGCTTGGAAGCATCTGCTTCCTTTCAGCCCCCATTTGTGCTCGCCTCTTTATAAAAAAAAAATCGTAAACAAAAGTAAATAAAAAAAGTAAAAGTAAATAAAAAGTAAACGATAATTCTTTTTCAGTAGCTGTAAAAAACATAAGACAAAATTAAAATTTAAATAAAAAAACAAAACAAGATTATGAATCTCATTTTTTCTTTTTTGTGCTTATTTTTTTTAGATTGAGCACATTCGTGTTTATTTTGCTTTTTTTTCAAAAGAGTTTTTCTAAAGAGTTTTTAGTTTTTATATTTCTTTAGTATCTAACACTGAATGAATTCTGATTTGGTGATTAAAGAGTTTCATTGTAAAATCAGTGAGTTAATCAGATGTTTTTTTTAATTACCTTCACGGATTCTTCAATGAAACATAATTAAGGTTTTGACTGACGATCTGCTATACCTGGGGGCTATTGCGAGTAAGTACGGTAAATTAATTTTTGGGATTTAATCCTGCATTTAAACATCTTATGAAAAAAATGGGTACAAATTAGAAAAAACTATGAATTATTTTTTTTTTGAATTTTATTTTTTAAAAAATAGTCTCGGCTCTTAAATTGAAGTAAAAAAATATTCAAAAATTCAAAATTTATTAAATAATTATTTCTTATTTAATCGAATTTGTAGCCGTTTTTTTAAACTGATTTAATATTATTTAATCATTCATTTAATAAAAATTCTTACCATGAAATACTAAAATAGGCCCAATTTATCTTACTACCTCATTCTAATCAAATAAAGGTATTAATATTTTAAAAAAATTTAATATTTGCTCTTTTTTATGAAATTTTTGAATAAATATTGGTAAATGTTGGCAATTTAAACAGTGAATGCACATATTGTTTATTAAGAAAAAGATTTTTTAAATTGAGCTAAAGTTTAATAATTAATTTTTTTTAAAAAAGTTCTGAACGATTTAATCCTTTTTTAAAAATGAAGCTTAAAAAACACGAAACATTGATATTATGGCTTTTGATTTCATTTTCTACTATTTCAAATGCTTATCTGGTCAAAAGGCAATATATTGGGTGCTTCAAAGATACGCATAGTCGTGACTTAACTGGACCATCTTTTTTCAGCCGTCACATGACATTGAATCTTTGTCAGAAATTATGTTCTGATAATCCTTTTAAATATTTTGGCGTTCAAAACAGGTAATTAACTAATAATGAAGAACTCTTCATTTAACTTTATTTTTAAGGGTACTTTGCTTTTGTGGGGATAGCTATGGAAAATATGGTAATTCGAATCGTTGTTCCTTAAGATGCTCTGGAAATTGGAGACAAAGATGTGGTGGAAGGTGGAAAAAATAGCATTTATTCTCTTGTTGGTAAGGCTATTTTAATCATTGACTTAAAAATATAAAGAAACATAAAAAAAGAAATTTTAAAATCTCAATTTTGAAATCTCAATTTATAAAATGAAGTAAAGGGATGATTTGATTTTTATTTTTTTTTAATTTACGCATAAATATGGTGAATTTTGGTAAATTTTAAAAAGTAAAAATCCATATATTTAACATTAAATAAGGTAATTTTTTAATATTTTACGAAATGATGTAAAAACAAATATGTCCAAGATATTGAAGAATTTTGGGGCTTATTTTTAAATGAAGAATTAATTAGAGTACTGATTTGTTTAGATAATTTTACCAAAATTTGCGTGAATTTACCCATATTTTGGTTAATTAAAAGAAAAATTTAACCATCTGAAATCTTTCTTTAAAAAAAAAGATTTTTTTTTAGATTAGGCTTTTTTTTATTAAAAATTCGTTGGGGTAATATAAATTTCAAATTGATTTTAACAAAGTTGTTTAAAAGTAGTGTTGGTAACCGGACAAACGGCCATTGATGCGGCCAAAATTTTTTTTGACCGTGAACAAGACCACCTAGACGGACGGTTATAATGTCGGACGGCCACTTTGGCGGCCAGGCCGGCGGCCAAAAATTTGGACCGCGAAGGTGGCCGGCCAAATCATAGACGTTGAAATTTGCGATCAGACCATATCCTGAAAAGTTAAAGATTTGCCAAAAGTTTTATTTTATAAGAAAATCCCAAATTTAAAAAAAAAATTGATTTTTCTTGAAAAGGCCAAATTTTTGAAATTTTTCTTCGTTAAAATTTTATGAAAAAATATTAGAAGTTTAAATGTAATATTTGATAATTTTTGTTTCTCCATATTAGAAACTTGAAGGAACATCAAAATCTTTTTCAATGAAATTTTTTGCCGCTGATTTTGTCTGACCGCCAAAGTGGCCGTCCGTTTTGTGTTTGGCCGCGTCTTGACCGGCCAGGCTTGGCCGCCACCTAACACTATTTAAAAGTCAAAAAAGATATTTATCCTTATTTGTCTCTTTTTTTTTTCATCTACGTAACATGTTCTTACGAAGATGAACTTAGTTACTGGAAAAAAACTAAACAAATTTTTGGAACGCTTTTGAAATTCTCTGCAAGAAAAAAGGAGGCTAGTTTGGGAAACAGTCGTGTAAAATTGCTGATAATTTGAAGGTCAGGTTTCTTTATGAGTATAACTAAGTTTTTTTTTAAAATAATATTAAAATTAAGAAACTAACATCATATTCAAAAAGCTTAGAAAAATCTAAACTGAATGGTATTTCATATCAAAATTTTCGACTCAGTGTTTTATTAGGAGCCTTAATTTTAGTTTTGTAGAAAAAAAATATTTTTGTTATTTTTTTGCATTATTACAAACATAAATTTTAGTAGTTTTTTGTTTGAATTCATAAATTTAAGTAGAAACACCAACATTTTTAGAAGAGTGAAGCTGAGATCAAAAGATCAGAAACAAAATTCAGTTATTGAAATTTGGTTAAGAGGTTAAAATTGATTACTATTAATAAAAGTAAAAGTTGATTAAGAAGAAAAAAAATAGTTAAATCAAAATTTAGTTTGTTCAAAAAATCTGCGAAGTCTCTGAAATATGCACGCTTTAAAAATCTAGATAAAAAAATAAAAGCATTTGAAGTGACTATAATTATAAAAAAAATTATGAAATTGGAGCAATTTATATGATTTTAGATTTAATATAAACTGATAATGAAATTAAAAATGAGCCCCCAAACCTTCGAGTGATAATTTAATGCATAAGAATTAGTTTCGAGCATTGCCTCTTTATATTAGTCTTTTAAAATTTTTATAAATTAAAAAAAAGAAAATGGATAGGCAAAATGGAATTTTCGTTTCGATCATAGAAATATTTATTTTAATTTAAGTTACAACAGAAACAACTACAACTTCAACAAAGAGAACTACTAAATTATTTGCGCCTTTAAATGACACTCTTGAAAATGCAGGGGACCAGTCATTCAAGCCTTTATGTAAAATTAGTTAAAAATTATCAAAAGCTTGTTAAATAATTCAACTTTTTATTTAGTGAATTGGACAGTTTGTCCCAATGAGACAACAATAGGAAATACAGAAAATTTGATGCTGAACTTTTTTTCAGATGGAAATTTTACATTATTTGTGGAAGACATTGAGAAAAATTTGATTTCTTTCAATGTGAGTGGTAATGACTCCATCGAGATTTCACAGAATTTTACTTCACTTGGAGAATTTTATCTAGAAGCATTTGATTTAAACTTATTTTCTTTATCTAGATGTAATATAACTGTGAAGGAAAATGAAAATTTTATAATTGGAGAACTGGAAAGCTTTGAATTGGATTTAGACGATATTGATGTCATTTTAGGTTTGTTAAAACAAAAAGGTGACATTAACAATTGCTTAAAAAATTGCTCTAACAATGGAAAATGCAAATCTGCTTCAAATAATACAATTAAATGTTTTTGTAATGAACATTTTACAGGCGCTGATTGTAGCTTTGACATGAGACCATGTTCTTCGAAACAATGTTTAAACAATGGAAAATGTGTTGAAATTAATTCCACTTCATTTGAGTGCAATTGTTCTGATAATTATTTTGGCAATAGATGCCAGTTTTTAAGAAATGATTTATGTGCAAACAAAACTTGTTCTTCTCATGGATATTGCCATTTTAGTGAAGAGGAAACCAAAGTTAAGTGTAAATGCTTCAAGTACTACACTGGTGAAGATTGTGAAATAGAGGCAAACGAGATCAAACAGATAAAAAAGACAATTAAAATCACAACTATTATTGCACTAGTTGTAATTTTTTTAACTGTGGCTTTTTTCGTTATTATGGACATTAGTGGAAAATTTGAAAAGAAAAACACAAAATCAAGCAAAAAAATTCAAAACAAAATGTACAAGCCAGTGTACGTTAATTAGTATTCATCAATAAAAAAAAATCAATCAAATAAAACCGAAATAATTTAATAATAGAATTCAAAATAAAATTTATTCAAACTTAAATTTAGAAATAGGATTTTAGCTCTTTTATGTCAGAATTAATAAAAAAATATCATCTTTTTAATTTTCACAATAATCAATTATTCAGTAGTTAATTACTTTATTTTATCAGATGCGCAATATACGAAATTAAAAAAAAAAAACTTATGATTTTGTCTTAATTCAAAATGTTTTAGTGTTTGGTTAGTCAATAAATATTTTTTTTGATGATAATTTTATTGAAAAAAGAAGATAAAAAATTTATGTTATTGATGAGATAAAAAAAATTCTCATAAGATTCAGGGAATAAAAATAAATTTTGTTCAAAGGTAGATTATCCTTTTTCGAAAATTATTTAAACTCGAATTTTTCACATAAAAGATTTATCAAGTTCACTATCTTTTCTTACAGATGATGTTAATCTTAGAGTTATACAGTATAGAGGAAAAGTTTAAAATTTTTATTTTTGTTAACAAAATAATTGTTTTTATTTTTAAAATAGATAGTGAAATAGAAAAAAGCTGCTTTCTTTTATTTCATAATTGTCATCAGTCCAAAAACATAAAACCAAAAAAAATATATAAAAATATAAAATGGATACAATTAATTAAAATTAAAGACGGTTCAAAAGTTAAAAATTTTTAAAGACTAATATTTAAAATGACCGCCTTTAGCGTTATAACAAACAAAAGCTCTTTTTCGTATACATTCAATCAATGTAGTACACACTCAGTCGCAATCTCTAACCACCTTTTAAGTAAAACTTCTTTAAAGACTAGAAGCACCAAATATTCTTAATACAACAAGCACCAAAGCGAGTCACTTGATTCGTTTTTTTTTAAATCTAATGTTTAAAAAAATTAATTAATTGTATACGTCTATTCAAAACTTAGTTTTTATTGAGTGAAAATAAAAAATTAGCAAAAGAAAGGTATCAAACAAAAAATTGATCTTTTATTGAATTCATTTCTTTTTGAACCCATTCCACGACTTTTATGTAAAATACACAAACTATAATTTGTGTTTTTTTTTAATTTTCTCATCTTCGTTCAAGTAATAGGGTTTGAGTCAATTTTTAAAGATTTGAATACTTTAAATCAATATTTTATGACTGATCCATTGATTTTTTAGCTAAATTCATATTTTTTTATTGATTAACGAAGTAAAATTAATTAATTTAATTGGAAAATCAAAACGAGTCTCGTTTTGATATTTCTAGAAGTAAATGGATGATTTTGCGAAAAAAAATCCATGAAAACTTTTATAAATTTTGTAAAATTTACCCTTTTTTTATTATGAAAATAAAATTCCTAATTCATATCATTTAAACTGCCTTAGAATTAAGAGATTAGAAATCTAAAAAAGTCATTTGACTCGTTTGGTACTTCTAGGGTTAAATGCTCAATAGAAGCTCATTAATAGAGGTAACTTTATTTCTAACTATTTAAGCATCCATGTATGACCATAATTTCTCAATTGGATTGAGATCTGGTGAACGGGCACATCATGACAGAACTTCAATGTCTGTTCTTTGAACCGATCGCTTACAAAGCAGTATGAGCCGAAGCACCATCTTGCTGAAAAATTGATTTCCCTGATCTGTTAATACTTTTGTTGGACATCCATGTCGCGTATTTATAACAGAGTTGAATTTTCTAGCCACCTCTTCAGCCTCTAAAGTACGCAATAGACAAGAATCTACCCAATTTGAAAATAGATCAACAAAAACTAAAATATACTTAAAACCATTCTCCGAATTCTTAAGTGAACGAAGAATATCCAAACACACAATCTCAAATGTATATGAAACCTAAATTGGTTGTAACATTCCATTTTTAACTGGTTGACTCGGTTTAACCCGATTACAACTTAAACAAGCGCTTACCCATCTCATTATATCTGAATACATACCCTGCCAGTGAAACTTATCTTTTAGGTGATGAAACATCTTGTCACGACCTACATGAGCTAGCGCTTTCTGTTGATATTTTTCTAGTAAAACAGGGATTAATTTTTGTGGGGCAGCTAACAGGAGTCCTTTTTCTCTATTGAAATAGAGTATCGAGTCTTTGAGTGTGAACCTAATGAAGAAGTTCGAGTTTTTGTCTTTTAAAAGACTGTTGAAAATAGAATGTAAGTAGGGATTAGTGTTCAGGCGGCGGTCCTGAAAATACCGGTCCTGAACGGACGGTATAGACTGTTTGAGGGACCGGTCTTTCTAAACGGTCTCAAAAAGACCGTCTAATAAGACCGGTCTTTGGACTGTCCGTCTAAAATAAGACCGGTCTTCAGGTCCGTCCGTCTGATGGGGACCGTTCGAATTGAAGCAGTCTAGCAAATAGACTGGTCTTCACCGGTCTTGTAAGAGAAAATTAATTTATTTAATTTTTTTTGTTCTGGATATCTTGGAGATTTTAAATAAAATGTATGCTTAATTAATTAATTTTGTAATTCATATATTTTTAAAATATTTGAAAAGACAACATAATTTAAGATAGTGTGATAAAGCAGTAAAAAAATTTTTTTCTTTTAATATATTTACTCAAAAAATTAATTAGTTTTCATCATTAAACAATGATTCATTTTCGTATAGAACATTACATATTTGACTCTTTCAGGTGAAATTTTATTCCTTCGATCACACACTTGATTGCCATTTAATGAAAAAAGACGTTCTGACGGTGAACAAGAGGCCATTGCTCCTCCATAAACCAAAAAGAATTCATATCAGATCGGGTATTTAGCACATTTTTTTTTCCAAAACTCAATACAATCGGAAGATTTTTGTTCATTATTATAAGCTTTAATTTCTTTCATCAACGCTTTTAAATTCATAGCTAGCCCATTATCTTCATCAGAAGAATCACTCATATTAAAGCTCATTTTATCATTAGACACTTTCTGAATAGTTTCTTGATTTGAACTTTTCTTTTATAATATTTGTTTAATTTCCGGAAGAGAAATTCAAAAATAGCTCAGCTTTTTGAACATAAGTAGAGCTTCGGTTTCCAGCTATTGAAATGAATAAATGTTTATATTATTTAAAAGATTTTATTTTTGACAATAAATAGACAAAATGTCTAAAATGAAATTTACCGTTATTTTCTTTGTTGTTTGATTTATAAATTTTTTCATTTATTTTTTTAAAACACATTAGTTACTTTGAGATGTATTACATGAGCTTTACAACTAATTCTATTAAGATCAACAATTTTTGCCATAATTATCATTGAATTAACATTATCAGTTGTCATAAAACGAATTTTGTCTCGAATCGTAAATTCATTTAAGATTTCAGTGATGTATGATGCCATGTTTTTCCTGACGAATGTCCATCGATTATGTTTCTAATAGCCAAACAAATCGATTTATAAGATAAGTTATTGTCCAAATAGTGCGCCGTGAAACTAATATATGAAAAGTTTTGAGTTGATGTCCAACAATAGCTTGTTAAGCAAAAATTTCTAACATTTGAAATTTTTATATAAACATCACGTTTTTTCTCATTAAAATAAAAATTTGTTTGTTCTGACAGCAGCTTCCTAGATGGAGGTTTATAGTCCGGATTGAGATATTTGCAAAATTCCTTAAAATATTTATTTTCTACGCAACGAAACGGTGAATCAGAACTAATTATAAACATAAGTAAAATGTAGTTCAGATCAATAACTTTTTCTGTTTTATCTTTATTTTTTACGTCGATATTATGTTCGTTTTAAAGGTGATCACTCATTTTTCCAGTTGAATTATCATTCATAAAAATCTTTTTTCCAAAGATTCGTTTTATGTCTTTTTTCTTGAATTGACAAATAACCATACGCTTTGTTTTATTTGATTTTTTAACTCACTTACTTGCACTTCGATTCAGGATCAGGTATCTCCAAAATAGCTTTTACTTTCTGTGGGTAAGGGCTTATACCTGCAGCACTTACCTTGTGGTCTAAATATATCAAGTCTCTTTTACAAAAAGAGCATTTTGAACCCTTGATTCTCAAGTTGAATTCCGCTTTCTTTCGAACACAGATTTTAATAGCTCCATATGAGCGTCAAAAGTGCTCGAGAAGATGATAATATCATCAAGATAAATCAGACAACCAAGCCATATTAATCCTGCGAACGCGATGTCCACATATTTTTGGAAAGTAGCTGGAGCGTTAGTCAGTTCAAATGGCATGACCTTCAACTCGTACAATTCGCAATTGATTATGAAAGCTGTTTTCTCTTGGTCCTCCTGTGCAACAGGCACTTGATAATATCCAGAAACAAGGTCCTAAGATGAAAATAAACTACATCTTCCAAGGCTGTTTAAAGTGTCATTGATTCTAAAACCAGCAATTCTAAAAGATAGGAATCCCCTTCAATGTTAAAATCTAACTTAACTCTGAAGTTAATTTCTGTTAACGAAGTGTATTCTAGTTTAGTTTTCAAAAGGCTTTCTAAATTCCTAAATTTGATACTTCCTGGTCTGCAATTTAAAGAATTTTATTCAAACATTCTTTCTTAATTATGCTTTTGCTAGCTCCTGTGTCGAGGACATTCGATTCATTAACACCAAATATAGTAGACATTTTAATTAGGCTGCTGGAATTTAGGTCTAAGGAGATGAATTTGAGAATTTTGATTTCTTTTATTTCTCCTAAAGAAGACGATTGTAGAACTGGAGTAAATGAATCATGAATAAAACTAGGTCAAAGAAAAGCTTTATGCACATTTCTAAATTATTTATTAAATTTGAAGTTTGGGGAGCTGCTGTAATAACTCTAAAGTCTTTTTGTTTTTAAAACTTCAGATTCTTTTTAAACACCATCTGTTCAATAAATCTAAAAATAAATTTAAAGTCTAGAGCCTTAACGTAAATTGAAACTGAAATTAAAGCTTAAATTTTTTTAAACAAAATAAAAAAAGTTAATAACTAAACTTAAAAATAAAAAAAAAATTAAAACAAAAAATACTGACGATTCTTCGTTGAATATTAATTTGAGATTTGATATCAAAAATCTTGCCTTGAATTTTTGCAAGCTTTACCAAATTCAAAAGTGAAACCCAAAAGAAAAGTTGAAGTTTGGGTAGCTGCTGTAATGACTCTATAAGAATCACTCTATTCGGACAATATGGTCTTATATGTCCCTTTTGATGATAACGGTAGCATTTGCGGTTTCGTTAGGATTAGTTGGAGCATTTAGAGCCAACTTACCTTGATCAGGTCCATTTGAATGTTTCAAGTTAAAATTACTGTTTTTATTATTATTCTTAAAACGTTTATTTTTGAATCTTAGGTTTTGATCTAATCTATTATCCCTTATATTGTTTTTAATTCGATCATTGTGCCAATTTTAAATTTTGTTAATTAAGTTGGAATAATGTTGCTTCTTTAAATAATTTATTGATATTGGTATAAAGTTGATCGATTGCTTTCTAATTCTTTAGAATCATTACTTTTCGAATCTCCTATATTCGGTTCAGCCGACTTTGTGCCCTTTTTGGTATCATTGTCATTAAAAGTTTGAACAAATAAATAAAGTTTTCACAATCAACTTATAATATTTAAAAGCGACATCTTTTAAATATTATAAAGTAACTTCGTTTTCAAGATAGTTGTCTTTGGGTATGACATCCCCTTTTCTTTTTTAAAATTTTTCTTTTATAAAGGAAAATTTGAACTAAATATTTATTTTTCTTAAAAACGAAGTATTACAAAACTAAAATAGAATAGAAATAAAAAAAAAAAATTAAAAATATAAAATTTTAAAAAAAACTTTTAAGTTTTTTGTATGCTGCATCAATGAGTTTCATGCGTTCTCCATCATAATTTCCCTTGTCTGGATGGTATTTCAAACTAAGTTTGACGTACTGGTTTCTTATTATTGCTAATGTAAAAATCTTCTTTTAATTCTAAGATCTCCGAGCAATTCTCACCAGTTGGTAGTTTAATTTTTAACTTTGATCCGCATGATTTTCTTCGCTTTCTTTTGTCTGACTCGCTATGTTTTTCGTGTTGATCATTGTTTGTTTTTTCCTGATTTTCTTTTTCATTGTCTTTTTGTCTGTTTCCTTTTTCCTATTTTTCCCTTTTTTCTTTTATCAAAATTGCTCTTCTTTGCTTGTAATTCAGATTTATGTAAATGTCCTGCTCTTGCTTAAATTTTCGTTCTCCTTCTTTGATTTATGCTTTAACAAATTCACTTAATTTTGAAACTTCTTTTTGTTTTGTTTTCTTTCCCATATTTCTTTGTTTAATCTCATCTTTCATTGCCTTCCGATTTGCGTATGTATTTGGTGAAGGACTTCTTTTCCTTTCGTAGTTCGGGAGTTTCGTAGTCATTCGATATTTGTTTATTAATTCCTTCTCTTTTTGTATTTTCCAAAGCTTTGATTTTGAAATTGGCATTTTCGTAATTCCGTTGAAACTTAAATCTTCACATAAATGTTGGATATATTTATACTCGTTTAATTCTAGGCCTAAGATTATATGAATAATTTGGCTTTACTAAATCCATTGTAGTATCATTGCCAAATCTTACATGTTTTTTAACTTTCGATTGACTGCAGTAGTTTTGTTTTTTTAAAATGCTTTTTGGTTCGTTAGTTCGATAACTTACAAATTTTCGGCGTGCTTCAATCTGTTTATATGTACTATTTTGTTTTTTTCCTTTTTCTTGTTCTTTTTCGGCGTTTAGATCATTGATAATTCGTTTTACTTTAAATGGTCCTATCCATTTGTTTCTATTGAGCTTATGAATTAGACCTTGCTTAATTGCGGGGGAATTTATTCTTACCAGATCGTTTTTCTTGAAATTTACCTAGCTACGCTTTTCGTCGTAATGTGTTTTTCGTCGAACGTTTACCCTTTCGATCCTTAACTTTGTTTCGTGCCATATTCTATTAAAATCTTTTAATTGGATAATTGCATGTTTATCTAATTGGATTGGTAGTCTAGCATCCCTACAATATAGTAATTCAAACGGCGTTTTTCCGGTGGTTTCATGGTGACTAGTTTTGTATGCAAATAATGCTACATTGATATATTCGTCCCAATTGGTTTGATGGTCGTTACAATACGTGCTAAGTATTTGGCAAATAGTTTTATTAAAACGTTCAGTTTGTTTGTTTGAAGATGATATGGTGTTGTAGCCAGTTTCTTTATTCTCATGTAGTTACAAATTTCTTGAACTAGATTCGACATGAATTGTCTACCCTGATCTGATAATAATTTTTCCGGTGCTGAATGCCTTGTAATTATTTCCTCGACAAAAATTTTTGCTATTGTCGCTGCATCAATCTTTTTTATTGGAAAAGCTTCTACCCATTTTGACAGGTAGTCTGTAAATATAAGTATGTTTTTGTTGTTTCTTGGTGTTTCCGGAAGAGGGCCTAATATATCCACCCCTAGCATATCGAAAGGCTTGTTGAAATTGTTAATTGGCACTAGTGTAGCTTTTGTTGGATGTGGATTTTTAGTCATAGCACAAGTTTTACATGAGTTAATCCATTCTGTCATGTCCTTGGTCGTATCAGCCCAGAGATATTTTTGTCTTATTTTGGCATATGTTCTATTTAACACCTAAATGTCCTCCGCTGACTTCTCCATGGCATTCTTTGAGAATTTTTGGTACTAGACTTCTTGGTATTATCATTTTTGCTTGATATTTTTTATAATTTTTGAATAATATTCCATTTTTCAGAAAATATCGTTTACTTTTACCATATTTATTCAATCTCTTAAAGATTTTCTCTAAATTTTCATCCTGTTTTTGCAAGCTTGAAATATTTGCTTCTTTTTCTACACAAAATACTTCGATTCTGGACAATGCGTCAGCTTTTTTATTTGCAGATCCTTTTTTATATTTTATTTCTTTGTCATATTCTGCGAGCTGGAGTCTCCATTTTTGTATACGTGTTGATTTAATTTTCATGTTTTCGAGATAAGCCAAAGGATTATGGTCAGATTCAATTGTGAATTTGCGCCCGTAAAGATATTGTTTAAATTGTTCGCATGCCCATGCGATACCCAAACACTCTAACTCAATTGCCGGATAATTTCTTTCTGATGGCTTCAGATTTCTACTCGCATATGCTATGACTTTTTCATTACCATTTTTGTCATATTGATAAAGAACTGCTCCTAATCCAACTCCCGAAGCGTCTGTTGCAAGGTAAAATCTTGTATTAAAATCTGGAAACGACAAAATCGGAGGACTGATCAGATGATTGATTATCTTTTTAAAACTATCTTCACATGTTCTTGTCCATACGAATTCCGTATTTTTCTTTAAAAGTCTATTTAATGGTTCCGCGAGATTACTGTAACTCGGAATAAATTTTCTATAATGTGAAGCAAAATCTAAGAATCGTTTAATTTCCTTTGGATTTTTGGGAACTGGATAGTTTTTAACCTTTTTAATTTTTTCTTCATCGGGTTTAATTCCATCGGGAGATATAATGTATCCCAGGAATTTTACCTTCTTTACCCCAAATTTGCACTTGGTTGTTTTTAATTTGAGATTAGCTTCTCGAAGTCGAGTAAAAGGTTTCTCCAAATGTTCTAAATGTTCTTTAAATGTGGAACTAAATATCATTATATCGTCAATATAAACAAGCACATTATGTAAATCCCCTAAAATAGTCTCCATATTACGTTGAAATGCTGCCCCTGCGTTACTTAGACCAAAAGGAACGACCTCAAATTGATAGAGCCCTTTATTCGTAATAAAAGCTGTTTTTTCTTTTGATTCTTCTTCAAGTGCCATTTGCCAATATCCACTTACTAGATCCATTGAAGAGAAAAATTTTGAATTTCGTAGCTTGTCGATAGTTTCCTCAATTAGTGGTAACGGGTAATTGTCTTTTACGGTAACTGAATTGAGTTTGCTAAAATCGATGCAAAATCTTTCCGAACCATCATTTTTTTTTACGAGAACAATTGGTGATGCCCATGGACTTTTTGATTTCGAGACTATCCCATGTTTTAGCATATCATTTACCATTCTATCGATTAATTCCTGCTTCGCATACGGCACTCTATAGGCTCTTTGTTTTATTGGTACATTGTTTCCTGTGTCTATTTTGAACTTGTTTTTATCACAATAACCGATGTCTCCTTCTCCTTTTGATAAGACATCTTTAAATTTATTTATTAAATCTAGAAGACTCTTTTTTTCTTCTGCTGAAAGGCATGTTTCGGACCAGTTAATCAAATTTTTCAAATCTACTTTGTCATAATTCCCATTCTTCCATGGAACCTCTATTTTTCTATCGATTTCTTCAACGTGAGCTATCACAGTTTGGGGGTTAATTTTTATATCATATGGATTTTTGTTTAAAATAATTAATGGAATTTTTCCTTTATTACTTTTTGTTACATAATCTGGGACTGTCCATTCTGTTGATTTGTTTACTGCTTCAATGTAAATAGTCTTGTTTGATTCGAACGGTAAATTTAGCCATATTGTCTTCTGAGAGTTAGCTTCAATACAAGCCGGTGATTTTATTGCCCAACATGCTTCTCTTTGGTTCTTTTTTACGATCAACGGGCAGAATGTCCCCCCGATACATAAACGTTTTTTGCTAAAATCAATAAAAGCTCCCTGACTTAAAAGCATATCAGTGCTAAGAAGAAGATTTGTTGCGAAATTATCGATTACTTCGCACTTTTGAATAAAACAATAGTTTCCAAAGCTAATTTTTGCATTTGCATCCCCTTTTGAGATTAGCTCGCTGCCGTTTGGTGAGACCCACTTGTCCTTGATTGCTTGTTGTAATGGCTTCATATTTAATTGTTTAGCTAATACTGAGCTTATCATTGTTTTTGCGGCTCCGCTATCTAAAGTGGCTAAGATTTTTGTTCCATTGATAGTGACTTTTACGTATGTTGCAGTTATGTCATTGTGAGGGTTTGTACTTGAGTGATAGAGCACTGGAAGACCCCACGGACTTCCAGTGTTTTTTAATTTAAATTTTTGTTTTTGTTCTCATAGGGATAGTTAAAAGTGTTTCTCTTCCTTAGGAAACAATTTTTTGCTATATGTCCCCTCTTTTGGCAAACATAACATTTTCTTTGAGGTGATACTGATCTACTACTGCTTCTACTTTGATTGTACTTCCGGTTTGAATAGTAACTCTTTGACCTATTCCGTCTATTTGAAAATTCCTCCCTATTAGCTTCTCTACTTTTTCTAGGATCCTCCGCGTTAGTTTTATTATCGTTATATCGATCTGTGTCAATCTTGTTAAGTGTCATCGTGCTTAGTCTTAACTCGAGTGATTTTTCTATTTTACCCGCCAATTCTACCGCTTCTTCGTAGTTTTTCGGTTCCGTTGTGCACATAATACTCTGTATTTCCGGTATTATACCTGTCCTGAAACGACCCAATAATGCCTTGTTGGCATCTTCGCTTGCGCTCGATTTAAATGCTTTATTGAAAGCTTTTTTCAAAGTTGCCGAATAGTCGTCAATTGTTTCTCCATTTTTCTGTGTTTTGTTAAAAAATTCTTGTAGATATGCTATATTGTTTGATCTGTCCATTTTATCTATTATTTTAAATTTCACTCTTTCGTATACATTTTTACTTTCTTGAGGCATATCATACCATGCATTAAGGGCTTTGTCTTTCAACCATACAGGTAATTTTCTCCCTTTTTCCTCTCTTGACCAACCATTCGCGAAAGCTATTCTATCATACTTGTTAAACCATTCATCCACATCATCCTCATTTCCTGTAAGTGGTTCAATATTGTTAATGAAAGTTGTATTAAAATTTGTCTTTTTTTCGACAGTATCACTTCCTCCACACATGTGTTGCTTTAACTCATCAAGAACATCGCAATCCACGAATATTTCGTGTTTTTGATGATTTTCAATAATTTTTTGTTCATGGTCAGTTAACTTGGACACATCTACACTCGTGAAGTATTCTTCTACGAATGTTCTAACAGTTTCAAATTTAAAACTTCGTTGTACTTTTGTAGATTACTGAAATCTTTTACTTTATCAGTTTTAAAACGCTTAAAAGCTGCTTCGTCAAACGTTCTACCCTCTCTGCAATACCAAGCGAGAGTTTTGAATAACGCCTTAGAACCAACGAACTTATCCATTTGAATAACGATTAGTTTGTGTAATTTTGAAAACAAATCGCCGTCACTCTGGAATTGTAATCCTACCTAACTAGTTTAGAGTTGGAAAAAGTCCGGTTATACCCTTTAGGTACCACCTGTTAGGGTGTTTACCGCGAACTCAAACTTTCTCTTTGAGTTTTTTCTTTTGTTGGTTGCAAACACCGCTGCCACCAATTATGTCACGCCAATAAATGGATGACACAAGCAAGGATAAATAAAAGACAGTTTTATTTCACTTGCCAGTTAGTAGAATATATATTATATATCTGCTTTGGTAGCTGGCTCGTACATTTATTTATATTGAAAGTTTGAACAAATAAATAAAGTTTTCACAATCAACTTATAATATTTAAAAGCGCGACTTTTAAATATTATAAAGTTACTTCGTTTTCAAGATAGTTGTCTTTGGGTATGACATCATCATAATTCTTTGTTTCTTTTGTTTCATTCAATAAGAGATGACCTTTCTTTTAAGGACCTTAATCAACCTCACATATTTCTGCGAAACGGAGTCCCTCTTGTTAATTATTAGGCTTGCGTATGAGAACCATTGAAGCTTGATCGATTTGGTATCTACGTATAAAACTTTCTAATTTTAGTTTCTCTAAAACTTCTAGATCTTGTATAGTGGGGTATGCTTTCTTTACTATTTGAAAAATCTTTAAACTATAGTAAACTAGTGATTCAGAAAAACCGCGTTTGAACTTGCTTGATTCGTGAAGATAATGTTCTTTATTAGTTTTGCAGAACAGCTTGCGCATTTTGGAAACTAAGCTTCTCGAAAGTATCAACATCATTCTCATTAAGTCCTTCCATGCACTCTCTTACTTTGGATCCCATATAAGCCCTAAAAAGTTATTTTCCAAATCGCTGAGTCGATGAGTTTTTGCTCGAAACTCTGCCAATCACTGATCTAGATCCTCTTCCGTTTTTCCATTATATAGACGAATACTAATATTGCTTGCCAGATACTTGCGTACAAACGGTTGGGTAATATACGCAATTTCATCGACTTCGTGGTTGCTAATGTCTTTTCTTTGCTGCATGTCTCTTTCAACCTCTTCATTACGCCTTCCTGAATTGTCAGATTTAACAAATTTCCTGGGTCTACCTGGTTGTCTCCGACCAACATTTTCAATCTCTTCACCACTTCTTTCTCTATCTATTTTCTCCGCGATTCATTTAGTGGCAGCGCCACTAAACGAATCTTACTGGCCTTACTTACTTGTCTTACTAATCTTACTTATTTGCTTACTTACTTATCGCTTACTTGCCTTTTAAAATTCATTGAAAATAATGAAAATAAAGGTTTGTGTTTAAAGCTCTTTATTATAACTCTAAAGCTCCCAAGAATTACACCAAAAAAGTGTTCAGTTATAGACATACTTAAGTTTTATATCTCTCAGCCACCAATTAAAGTAATTAATAAAATATAAATAATAACTAGGGAATAATAACTAAGAAGTGTAAAAATAGTTACGAACTAACCAGTTCATTTAGCCGCTAACACGATAGTCTAGAAGACATGTTGTCTTATTTTAAATATTTATTTCGTTGCGTATTAATTTAAAGGAATGTTTTGGTATTAAATTCTTATGTTTACGTATATTCAGCTTTAAATGGAACAACACATTAAACGTGGAGTATTTGGTAAATGTTTTGTTAAAAGCATATGATATATTTCTATTCAAATGTTGTGCATATTCATTTTTAGAAAGTGTGTTCCTCGTTTAAAATTTTTTTTAAATAATTTCTTTAAGTTGTTATTTTTTGGTGTATTTTCTTTTCAAAGTGTACTTTATCATTGAAGGTTCGCCAATATACTTTACATTAACAAAGCACTTAGCATAATGTTGCAGTATTTTTTTAAACTTTTTATAAACTTTAATTTTAATTTATTAAAATATGATGAATTTTTGTTCAATTTGTATTTGAAATTCAAAATACATGATAATAAAAATTAAAAAAAAATACACTTTTATATTTTGCCGCCTATTATGTACGTAAAAGCTATTCTTATTCTTGAGAAAAATATTTCTTTACTTTTGCATTATACAGTTTATAAAAAATATTGGTACTGCACTGAGTGTGCAGACCAGACAAACAAAATTTGCAATTGACATTAAATTTTATAAGAAAAAACCTTTTACCATGATATTTAGTTGTTAAGATATTGTGATATCAAGTTTTTTTTTCAAAATTAAATGTTCTAATTAATTTATTATGATCAGAATCTTAAGCATCAAAATAAAAAATTATTAATTATAATTATTTTAAAAATTCATTAAAAAAAAATCGAATTTTTTCTTGACTCGTTTAAACTGTTTTTTTCTGCTAATATTGTTTTCAAAAATTTTTTAAAAATTTTAATTACAATCTAAGATTACTTTATATGTACTTAAAAAATATCCGTTTGCATGATTTTTAAGTAACTCAGAAATTGAAATTTTAACTTTTTAAGAAATCAATAGAAAAAAAATTTTAAAAAAATATACAAATAAAAGCATAAGCTTAAAAAATATTTTTTCATATTTAAAAAAAAAAAAAAACTCTAATAAAAGATATAAAATTGAAATAATTCTATTTATTTGCTATTTAAAAATGCGTAGTCAATTTCATTTCATCAAATGCTATAAAATGGAGATATAGACAATGAAAATATTTAAAAGTAAATCCTTTTTTTACTTTTTGTACTTTTTCTAATTATTTTATTTTGCCCTGGTACTTTTTGTACTTTTTGTACTTTTTGTACTTTTTCTAATTTATTTATTTGACCCTGTTACTTTTTGTACTTTTTATACTTTTTCTAATTTATTTATTTGGCCCTGGTACTTTTTGTACTTTTTGTACTTTTTCTAATTATTTTATTTGGCCCTGTTACTTTTTGTACTTTTTGTACTTTTTGTACTTTTTGTACTTTTTGTACTTTTTCTAATTTTTTTATTTTGCCCTGGTACTTTTTGTACTTTTTGTACTTTTTGTACTTTTTCTAATTATTTTATTTGGCCCTGTTACTTTTTGTACTTTTTGTACTTTTTGTACTTTTTGTACTTTTTGTACTTTTTGTACTTTTTGTACTTTTTCTAATTTTTTTATTTTGCCCTGGTACTTTTTGTACTTTTTGTACTTTTTCTAATTATTTTATTTGGCCCTGTTACTTTTTGTACTTTTTGTACTTTTTGTACTTTTTGTACTTTTTCTAATTTTTTTATTTTGCCCTGGTACTTTTTGTACTTTTTGTACTTTTTCTAATTATTTTATTTGGCCCTGTTACTTTTTGTACTTTTTGTACTTTTTCTAATTATTTTATTTGGCCCTGTTTCTTTTTGTACTTTTTGTACTTTTTGTACTTTTTGTACTTTTTCTAATTTTTTTATTTTGCCCTGGTACTTTTTGTACTTTTTGTACTTTTTGTACTTTTTCTAATTATTTTATTTGGCCCTGTTACTTTTTGTACTTTTTGTACTTTTTGTACTTTTTGTACTTTTTGTTCTTTTTGTACTTTTTCTAATTTTTTTATTTTGCCCTGGTACTTTTTGTACTTTTTGTATTTTTAGTCCTTTTTCTAATTATTTTATTTGGCCCTGTTACTTTTTGTACTTTTTGTACTTTTTGTACTTTTTGTACTTTTTGTACTTTTTGTACTTTTTCTAATTTTTTTATTTTGCCCTGGTACTTTTTGTACTTTTTGTACTTTTTGTACTTTTTCTAATTATTTTATTTGGCCCTGTTACTTTTTGAACTTTTTGTACTTTTTCTAATTATTTTATTTGGCCCTGTTACTTTTTGTACTTTTTGTACTTTTTGTACTTTTTGTACTTTTTCTAATTTTTTTATTTTGCCCTGGTACTTTTTGTACTTTTTGTACTTTTTGTACTTTTTCTAATTTATTTATTTGGCCCTGTTACTTTTTGTACTTTTTGTACTTTTTGTACTTTTTCTAATTATTTTATTTGGCCCTGTTACTTTTTGTACTTTTTGTACTTTTTGTACTTTTTCTAATTATTTTATTTGGCCCTGTTACTTTTTGTACTTTTTGTACTTTTTGTACTTTTTGTACTTTTTCTAATTTTTTTATTTTGCCCTGGTACTTTTTGTACTTTTTGTACTTTTTGTACTTTTTCTAATTATTTTATTTGGCCCTGTTACTTTTTGTACTTTTTGTACTTTTTCTAATTATTTTATTTGGCCCTGTTACTTTTTGTACTTTTTCTAATTTTTTTATTTTGCCCTGGTACTTTTTGTACTTTTTGTACTTTTTCTAATTTATTTATTTGGCCCTGTTACTTTTTGTACTTTTTGTACTTTTTCTAATTATTTTATTTGGCCCTGTTACTTTTTGTACTTTTTGTACTTTTTGTACTTTTTGTACTTTTTCTAATTTTTTTATTTTGCCCTGGTACTTTTTGTACTTTTTGTACTTTTTCTAATTTATTTATTTGACCCTGTTACTTTTTGTACTTTTTATACTTTTTCTAATTTATTTATTTGGCCCTGGTACTTTTTGTACTTTTTGTACTTTTTGTACTTTTTGTACTTTTTGTACTTTCTGTACTTTTTCTAATTATTTTATTTGGCCCTGTTTCTTTTTGTACTTTTTGTACTTTTTGTACTTTTTGTACTTTTTCTAATTTTTTTATTTTGCCCTGGTACTTTTTGTACTTTTTGTACTTTTTGTACTTTTTCTAATTTTTTTATTTTGTCGGGTTCATTTTTAGGCCTGTTAATTTATGGCCAATATTATTATCCTATTAAATTTAACAAATCATTAGAATTTTATTTAACATTATTATGCAATCATAAATTAAATAAAATTATTTCAACTAAAATTAAATTTATGATTTTTTTAGATATTAAAAAAAGTGCGTTCAGCCACGATATTTTTTAATGATTTTTTGCATCTTTTACATTTAACTTTTCTTGCAAAAGAATGTATACTAGTTATAATAGAAAAAACAAACATAAGCTTAATTAAATAGAAAGTCATCAATTTTATAAATTTTCAATTTTTCAAAACGATATTTCCCTGACGCCCTGTCGATCTGATAAAAATTAGATTGCAAAGTTTATCTCTTTTGTTTAGTTTATCTTAAAATCCAATCCAATTCTTAAAATTCAATTTAGATCAATGTTTATTTTTTTTCTTTTTTTTAGAATATTCATTTAGTAAATAAAATGAATAAGAAAATTCAGCAGAATTTAGCTAAAGATGATTTGAATATATCTCAAATTCAGAAGAAACTTTATACAATTAAAATGGATGCGGTTTTTGATGGCGAATTAGAAGTGTTCTTAAGCAATTTAAGGTTTTTTGATATACAATTTCTTTAATCACATTTTTTTTAGTTTTTTTTTAAAAAGTCCTAAATTAAAGTTATTAAATTAAAGTTCAAGTCTGGACTTTAAGTCATTTTACTTGACTTGAAATCTTTTTGAAGTCATTTAAAAGACTTAGAAAAAAAATGGCAAATAACTTATTTTTATTTATAATTTATATTTGAATTTTTACCGTTTCGGCCACATAAATTATTTTGCTAATCCATAACTTATTTCAAGGTCTTTGAATAACTTTGTTTTTATTTTAAATTTAGTCAAGACAAAGACTTTATAATAAAAAGAAAAAAGAATTCGATACTAGTTACTTGACTCGACTTTATGACTTTTCAATTAAAAAAATTCTGCTATTAAACAATTTTTGATTTTTTTTTCTTTTAACAAGTACACGTAATGCGGTCTCAAAAGAATTTGTTGTTTGTCCTCTTTTGACAGGTATTGCCCATTTACTTGGAAAATCATATGTTACTGCATTGGTTAACTTAACAGAACCAAGCATCTTTTACTCAACATTAATAGCAAACCCATCAAGTGGCAAAAGTACTGCTATGTCAATGATCAAAAAATCAATTTATGAAATTGAGGAATATGAAAATCTCCCGAGGACAAAATCAAATTTAATTAATGGTAATTTAATAAATATTTAATTTATTTTATAATAGTGAAAAATTTTTTATAAACTTTTCGGATCTACTAGAGTTAAAACATTTGAATAAAACTGGTGATGACTTTTTTTTTAAATTAAAGTCATCACCAGTCGTATACATATGTTCAAAGCTGCCATTTCATAATTTGAATTTAAGTTAAGATTGCCGCAACATTAATTTTTGTCACACAGGAAAATAATAGACAATAAATTGAAATTAATTTAAAAAATATACAATTAAAAAATATTATCAATGACTAGACTTAAAAAAATTTTGTGACTTACAAACAATCTGAACTAAAAAATTTACTTTTAAATAAACAAAAAATCAGTGCGAGACTAGTTTCAATGGCAGCAAGTCAAAGCCATGACTTTTATAAGGCTTAAAGGACTGTTTTTCTTATCTTATGTAGAAGTCTGATATAAAAATATTAAATCTTAATTAATAATTAAGTTTTAATTTAGCTGGGACAGTAGAAGCATTGATTTCGCATTTACAATCGAACCCTTGCGTCGTGAGCTTTTTCGATGAATCTTCCACATTTATGAGCTCTTTTGGCTTATACAAAGGTGGTGATGGAAAATTTGACCGCAGTGTATATCTAGAATTGTATACAGGCCCTATCGCTTATGATAGAACACTCACAGGAAGTAGAATTGTGGTTGAAAGGCCACGATTTAATGTGTGCTTGCTAGGTAAATTAAAAATGGCAAAACAAAATAAATTCTTAGAATTAAGTATTTTTAATAGCAAAATTAAAAGTTTGATCATAATATTTATAAAAAAGCGATTAGCTTTCAATTCATTTTTTTCAACTTACAATCCTTTTTCTAATATTCAATTATAAAAGCTTTGAAATGATAAAAAAATTTGAAAATCATTGATGAAATTTGATTACGCTTTTAAAAATTTGAATAATAAAATTTAATCAAAAATTTGTCTTTGCCATTAAAAATATTAATTTTAAGAATTTAAGCTGGAATTAATTATTAATAAGAAAATCAGGTTGATATTAAATGTTTACTAAACATTTAATATCAATCTAATTATAATAAAATAATTTTTTTCCTATGCGTGATTATTTTCATATGAATCGATTTTATTAAAAAATAAACAATAACACTCAAGATTTTTATATATGATTAATTAATTAATTAATTAATTAAGTCAGATAGGTATTATATTAATTTTATTAAAGGTCACATGAGTGACTACGTCGAATTTGTTAGACAAGAAAGGTATGCTAGAGATGATGGTCTAATACAAAGATTTCATTTATGTGTTCCAGAACCAGTTTATTATAAATCACGAGAAATTATTGAGGCACCACCTGTTAATTATTCACTTACTGTGTTACTTTTTATTATATATAAATTAAATATGAAAACAGTTAACTATAAATTGGATGAGAAGGCCACAGAGCTTTTTTGTAAAATATATGATAACTACAAAGAATTCGCTGCAAATTTTGGTACAAAATTTGATATGTTTCTCACGTAAACAATTCATTGAATTTTTTGGTTTTAATATATTAATAATTTTTTCTGAAGTGCTCTCTGTGGTAAAGCTGCCTCACAAATTCTCAGAATATCTTTATTTATTCATATGTTCAAAAAAGCATTCTCCATTGTTAAAGAAGAAAAGAAAATGGATAATCTTGCTATCAACACTCATTCCTTAAACAAGAAACTTGATTCAGTGATAACCTCCCTCTCTAAGATAACTGAAAAATACAATATAATCAGTGAAGACAGCTTAAAGAAAGCACAAAATTTAGTGGACTACTTCAATAAAATCAAAATTTGTATAGCCGATTATCCAAATGTAAACTATCAAGAAAGTTTTTTGAAAATTTTGAAAGCGATTAATGAAAACACAATTGAGAATTCAGATATAATTTTTACTAAACAGTTTATTGATATAAGCAAAAAGATAATTCTTTATAAAACTAAAGATGGACAAACTAGCTCATTTACAACAAATAATATAAACCAAATCCTTTCATCAGCTTACACTGTAAGCGATGTTGTGGAAGTAGCTACTAAATTAGAAAAATATGGTATCATAAAATTAGAACAGAGAAAAAGTATTTTTAATTCTGGTGGAAAAGTAACTTAAATTTATTTACTAAAATATCATATAAATCTTATTTATTTTTCTTAAAGGGTAATACGTTTATAAGCAAATTATCAAGGCAGGAGATAGAAAGCAATGATTTAGCAATGAACATCTTACACAAGCTAAATATAAATGTGACAGATAATTTTAATAACTTGACAGGTGAAATTTGAAATAAAATTAATAAATAAATTTTAAAAATTTGATAGGTAAAAGCATAATTTTAAAATGATTGCTCTTATGGTAAAATGACCATATTTAAAAAAAAAAATAAAATTAAAAATTTTTATTTAAGTTTTTAGATATTTTAATATCTCTTTTCAATTATTGATCTATTTTTTAGATAATGCAACAAAGGAGAAAAACAGAATGCAAAATGAGGAAAACTATATCACCCCTTCAAAATGTAAAAAAAACAATAAAATTGTCTTTTATTAATTTTTTTTTAATGAATGAAGATTTAAAAACAAATGAAAATCCAATCGAGCGATATACAGTTGATGAATATGAAACTCCAGCATTTATGATGAATTTAGGCACTCAAATTTGTAATACTATTCATATAGATAAAGACTTGACTACCGATTTGAACAATATCCCCCAAAGTCAAAGCAACGAACAGTCAAGAAATCATTACGGAAGGAATCAAGATTTAGATTCATTTATAGGATTTAGTGACAATGATCAACACCTTCAACAATATCAAATGGAAAATTCTATTGTAATTATCCGGTTTAATTCATTAAAATTATTTAAATAATAATACAAAAATTTTATTAATTTTTTATCATTTTTTACTTAAAATATTTAAAGTTTTTAATTTACAATAATGAAAGGAAACTGTTATAAAAACAAAATATTCAATTAAACTAAAAATAAGTTTAAGTCAAGATAAAAGTACTAGTAAAAGATAAATTGAATATAGTTCGAGAATGATTTTAAAAGATAAGATAAAAAAATTTATTTTCTATTAAAATTCAATTTTAAGATTTAATGATATTTTTTACAATCTATCTTTTAAAATAAAGGGCATAAGAATTTTTATTACCAAAAATCATTGTACATAACAGAAAAATGTAATATTTTCTTTCCAATTGTACAAAAAGAGTTTGAGAGCTCAGAATTAGTTTTTAAAAATGTGAATATTGAATTATTTGTAGAACCATTTTTTTACAAGTAGAAAATAAACAATAACATTTATCTTTTCTGTATAATAATTTTTGTACATAAATTTCACATTGACAAAATAAAGGAAAACTTTCGAAAAATTAAATATTTTAAGATTATGAGTTCTCAAGAATGTCACACTAAGACGCCGCCCTTAAGAACATCTTCAAAAATTACCAGTCAAAGTGAGAAAATGGAAGTGAACGATAAAAACGATTTACAACAAAATCAAGAAGAAGAAAATGATTTTTTAACAAAATCCTCTTTTAGGAAGTTAAAAAAAGAGGTCGACCAAAAAGCCTTAAAAAAACAATCGACGAAGAACTGAAAGAGAAAGGAAAAAATGAACAAGAAATAAATAGAAATGTAATAAAAATTGTACAAAGCAATGAAATTTAAATTTTTAATATAAAATAATGAAATGTAAACATAAAAAATGCAATAAATCGAAAACAATCACTTTTTGTAATATAATGAATAATGTTGAATAAATAATGAAAATCAAAATATTCTTTTAAATATATATTAAGTGTAAATTTAAAATAAATTTAAATACGAAAACAATTAAAACTGTTAAAAATCAACCAAAATATTATTTAATAATCATTTAAAGGTTAACCACTGAAACAGAAACGATTTATTAAAAAATGTTTTCAATTAAACCATTTAATAACATATCGGATATGTTGGTTTATCATCAATTATTCGAAAATATAAAAAATTATAAGACATTAGAAATTGTTCAATTATTAAATACCTTTACAGGGCAGAAATATGAAATTTCCGATATTGAAAGCTACAATGCTAAAGTTGCTGAATGCCCAAAATTTGATCCAAAATTTTTTTTTGAAAATATGAAAAAATTAGATAGTTTTATATTAAAAAATTCATTTAAACAGTTTGCCAGCAATTATAAACAATGCATATTTTGTAAAAATATTGAATTAGAATTATTTAATTCATACAGCGCCCAGTTTTATTCATATTGTTCTGGGCCAAAGCCATGTTGGTACAATGTAAAAAACTGTCCTAAATGTAAAATCAAATATTATCTAAATTTAAATAGTACTGCGAATGGAGAGAGAAATTTTTATTCAAACATCATGGATTCAGATTATTTTTCATTTTCTAACGAATTGATATTTGATAAAGCTCTTTTAAATAATTTAACATCAGACATTTTGTTTAAACATTGTTCTTTTAAATAATACAGTAACTCGTTTAATTATTTCCATTCGATGAATTCAAAACAAGAAGCTTTAGACGAAAAAGTTTTAAATTTACAATGTAAGTAGGGATTAGTGTTCGGGCGGCGGTCCTGAAAATACCGGTCCTGAACGGACGGTCTAGACTGTTTGAGGGGCCGGTCTTTCTAAACGGTCTCAAAAAGACCGTCTAATAAGACCGGTCTTTGGACAGTCCGTCTAAAATAAGACCGGTCTTCAGGTCCGTCCGTCTGATGGGGACCGTTCGAATTGTAGCAGTCTAGCAAATAGACTGGTCTTCACCGGTCTTGTAAGAGAAAATTAATTTATTTAATTTTTTTTGTTCTGGATATCTTGGAGATTTTAAATAAAATGTATGCTTAATTAATTAATTTTGTAATTCATATATTGTTAAAATATTTGAAAAGACAACATAATTTAAGATAGTGTGATAAAGCAGTAAAAAAATTTTTTTCTTTTAATATATTTACTCAAAAAATTAATTAGTTTTCGTTATTAAACAATGATTCATTTTCGTATAGAACATTACATATTTGACTCTTTCAGGTGAAATTTTATTGCTACGATCACACACTTGATTGCCATTTAATGAAAAAAGACGTTCTGACGGTGAACTAGAGGCCATTGCTCCTCCATAAACCAAAAATAATTCATATCAGATAGGGTATTTAGCACTATTTTTTTTCCAAAACTCAATACAATCCGAAGCTTTTAGTTCATTATTGTATGCTTAAATTACTTTCATCAACGCTTTCAAATTAAAAGCTTGATCATTCTCTTCGTCCAAAGAATCACTCACATTAAAGCTCTTTTTACCATTGGGCACCTTCTGAATCGTTTCTTGATTTGAACTTTTATTTTAATATATTTGTATAATTTCCGTAAGAGAAATACAAAAATAGCTCAGCTTTTTGAACATAAGTAGAGCTTTGGTTTCCAGCTATTGAAATGAATAAATGCTTATTATTTAAAAGATTTTATTTTTGACAATAAAAATCGACTAAATGTCTAAAATGAAATTTACGGTTATTTTCTTTGTTGTTTGATTTTTTCATTTTTTCATCTATTTTTTTAAAAGACATTAGTTACTTTGAGAAGTATTACATGAGCTATACATCTAATTCTATTAAAATCAACAATTTTTGCCATAAGTATCATTGAATTAACATTATCAGTTGTCATAAAACGAATTTTGTCTCGAATCGTAAATTCATTTAAGATTTCAATGATGTATGATGCCATGTTTTCAAACGAATGTCCATCGATTATGTTTCTAATCGCCAAACAAATCGATTTATAAGATAAGTTATTGTCTAAATAGTGCGCCGTGAAACTAATATATGAAAAGTTTTTGAGTACATGTCCAACAATAGCTTGTTAAGCAAAAATTTCTAACATTTGAAATTTTTTTATCAACATCACGTTTTTTTTCATTAAAATAAAAATTTGTTAGTTCTGACAGCAGCTTCCTAGATGGAGGTTTATAGTCCGGATTGAGATATTTGCAAAATTCCTTAAAATATTTATTTTCTACGTAAAGAAACGGTAAAGCAGAACTAATTATAAACATCAGTAAAATGTAGTTCATATTGGTTAACTCATATAGGCATGACGAAATAGTAGACAAATTCGCAACGAATTTTCTATAATATCCACATAATCCCAAATACTTACTCGCACTTAGATTCAGGAACAGGTATCTCCAAAATAGCTTTTACTTTCTGTGGTCAAGGGCTTATACCTGCACTACCTTGTGGCCTCAATTTTTCAAGCCTCTTTTACAAAAAGAGCATTTTGAACCCTTAATTCTCAAGTAGAATTCCGCATTCTTTCGAACACAGATTTTAATAGCTCCATATGAGCGTCAAAAGTGCTCGAGAAGATGATAATATCATCAAGATAAATCAGATAACCAAACCATTTTAATCCTGCGAACGCGATGTCAATATATCCTTAGGAAGTGTAAGTCAGATCAAATGGCATGACCTTCAACTCGTACAATCCGCAATGGATGATGAAAGCTGTTTTCTCTTGGTCCTCCTGTGCAACAGGAACTTGATAATATCCAGAAACAAGGTCCTAAGATGAAAATAAACTACATCTTCCAAGGCTGTTTAAAGTGTCATTGATTCTAAAACCAGCAATTCTAAAAGATAGGAATCATCTTCAATGTTAAAATCTAACTTAACTCTGAAGTTAATTTCTGTTAACGAAGTGTATCCTAGTTTAATTTTCAAAGGGCTTGCTAATTTCCTAAATTTGATACTTCCTGGTCTGCAATTTAAAGAATTTTATTCAAACATTCTTTCTTAATCATGCTTTTGCTAGCTCCTGTTTCGAGGACATTCGATTCATTAACACCAAATATTTTAGCAGACATTTTAATTAGGCTGCTGGAATTTAGGTCAAAGGAGATGAATTTGAGAATTTTGATTTCTTTTATTTCTCCTAAAGAAGAAGATTGTAGAACTGGAGTAAATGGTTCATGGAATAAAACTGGGTCAAAGAAAAGCTTTATGCACATTTCTAAATTATTTATTAAATTTGAAGTTTGGGTAGCTGCTGTAATGACTCTATAACAATAACTCTATTCGGACAATATGGTCTTATATGTCCCTTTTGATGATAACGGTAGCATTTGCAGTTTTCGTTAGGATTAGTTGGAGCATTTAGAGCGAACTTACCTTGATAAGGTCCATTTGAGTGTTTCAAATTAAAATTACTGTTTTTATTATTATTCTTAAAACGTTTATTTTTGAATCTTAGGTTTTGATCTAATCTATTATCCCCTATTGCTTTTAATTCGATCATTGTGCCAATTTTAAATTTTGTTAATTAAGTTGGAATAATGTTGCTTCGTTAAATAATTTATTGATATTGGTATAAAGTTGAACGATTGCTTTCTAATTCCTTAGAATCATTACTTTTCTCCTATTTCTCCTTTTCTCCTAACTCCTATTTACGGTTCAGAGCAGACTGTGTGCCCTTTTTGGTATCAACATAAGTCTTTGTTTCTTTTGTTTCATTCAATAAGAGATGATCTTTCTTTTAAGGACCTTAATCAACCTCACATATTTCTGCGAAACGGAGTCCCTCTTGTTAATTATTAGGCTTGCGTATGAGAACCATTGAAGCTTGATCGATTTGGTATCTACGTATAAAACTTTCTAATTTTAGTTTCTCTAAAACTTCTAGATCTTGTATTGTATAGTGGCAGCGCCACTAAACGAATCTTACTTGCCTTACTTACTTGTCTTACTAATCTTACTTATTTGCTTACTTACTTATCGCTTACTTGCCTTTTAAAATTCATTGAAAATAATGAAAATAAAGGTTTGTGTTTAAAGCTCTTTATTATAACTCTAAAGCTCCCAAGAATTACACCAAAAAAGTGTTCAGTTATAGACATACTTAAGTTTTATATCTCTCAGCCACCAATTAAAGTAATTAATAAAATATAAATAATAACTAGGGAATAATAACTAAGAAGTGTAAAAATAGTTACGAACTAACCAGTTCATTTAGCCGCTAACACGATAGTCTAGAAGACATGTTGTCTTATGTTAAATATTTATTTCGTTGCGTATTAATTTAAAGGAATGTTTTGGTATTAAATTCTTATGTTTACGTATATTCAGCTTTAAATGGAATCTGAGTGTGCAGACCAAACAGACAAACAAAATTTGCAATTGACATTAAATTTTATAAGAAAAAACCTTTTACCATGATATTTAGTTGTTAAGATATTGTGATATCAAGTTTTTTTTTCAAAATTAAATGTTCTAATTAATTTATTATGATCAGAATCTTAAGCATCAAAATAAAAAATTATTAATTATAATTATTTTTAAAATTCATTAAAAAAAAATCGAATTTTTTCTTGACTCGTTTAAACTGTTTTTTTCTGCTAATATTGTTTTCAAAAATTTTTTAAAAATTTTAATTACAATCTAAGATTACTTTATATGTACTTAAAAAATATCCGTTTGCATGATTTTTAAGTAACTCAGAAATTGAAATTTTAACTTTTTAAGAAATCAATAGAAAAAAAATTTTAAAAAAATATACAAATAAAAGCATAAGCTTAAAAAATATTTTTTCATATTTAAAAAAAAAAAAAAACTCTAATAAAAGATATAAAATTGAAATAATTCTATTTATTTGCTATTTAAAAATGCGTAGTCAATTTCATTTCATCAAATGCTATAAAATGATAGATAAAATTAAAAAATAATTTATAAAAAAAATTTAAATGATGAAAGTAGTGTTAGAGATCTTTTTCTGTATTTATTGAATAAATATTGGTAAATTTTTGAAATTTAAACCACATACGTTTATTTAGAAAATTAAGAAATAAATATCTTTAATATTTTCTGATATTGAACGTTTTTAATCAAGCCAAATTTTTAAATTTTGATTTTTTTTTTAAAGTCTTAAACGATTTAATCACTTAATAAAAATTAAGCTTAAAAAAACCGAATCATTGATATTATGGCTTTTGATTTCATTTTCTACTCTATCAAATGCTTATCTGGTCAAAAGGCATTTAATTGGGTGCTTCAAAGATACGCATAGTCGTGACTTAACTGGGCCTTTTTTAAAATTCCTTTTATGACATTGAATTGTTGTCAGAAATTATGTTCCGATAGGAATTTTAAATATTTTGGCGTTCAAATCAGGTAATTGACTAATGATGAAAAACTCTACATTTAATTTAATTTTTTTAAGTATAGAATGCTTTTGTGGGAATAGCTATGGAAAATATGGTCATTCGCACGATTGTACCTCTAAATGCTCTGGAAATTGGAAACAAACATGTGGTGGAAGGTGGAAAAATAGCATTTATTCTCTTGATTGTAAGACTATTTGAATCATTGGCTTTAAATATTCATTTTTTATATTCTTAGTTTTTTTTTAAGGCAATATCTCCTCGATAATGTTTAATATATTATCTTTTTGAAATTTTTCCTCATAATATTAACCTTTATAATCATTTGAGGACAATCATGGTATTACGGTTAAGTGTTTACAAAGAATTAATGTTAAATCACTTATTATTCACAATATTTAAAGAATTGCTGGAAATGACCTTTAAGTACCCTCTAATAAAAAATTTACTCGATTTACTTGAAACAAAAAAACTACCATGTGTACATTTTTCAAAAAATTCCATAGAGAAAATTTTCTTTGAAATCATGTTACATTATTTTTAAATAAACTTTTAAAAAAGCTTCTGACTGAGTACACTTTGTATTGTTTTTTGTACCAAAATTCACAATGTCATTTTTTAAGAGATATTAATTTTCTTCAATCAAAGTTCAATGTTTTTCTTTATTTAATAATTTCAGTAAATTTGTAATTCAAAATTTTTAGAAATAAATTGAACAAATTAGTGTTTCAAATCTAAAATATTTTTTGAGAAATTTTAACTATTTTTTGTTTCGAGAACGATCCGAACACATAATTTTACTCTTCATCAGATATTTTTACTTTTTATTTTAATTTGACCAAAAATTCATTTTAAATTTATTTAACCAAAAATTGTGTTTTTTTTTCACGCCGTTCTTGATATTTAACTTTATTTTTCGAAAAATAACACAAATGGTATTTTCATATCATTACTGTTATAACAATTTTTTTTAAACATATCAAATGGATTCAATGTAATATAGGAAAATTTTTTGAGTTTATCTTTTTATTTGATTTATTAAAATAAAACAGATTTTTTAATCTTTTATTCTTTTTAGTTAAAAAAAATTGTTATATTTTCAAAAATAATTAACAAAAAAATTAATATAATACAATTTTTATTTTTATTTTTAATATAAAATCTGAAAATAGCATAGTTTGATGATGAAAAAGTTTTTTCCTGTAAATCCTTTCCAAAGATTTATATATAAGCAAATAAAATAAATTAACAAATATAAAAACTATTTGTTAATGCAAAAATTTATTTGATATATATATAAATTTATACAGTTGAAGTAAAATAAGATAAAAATGTATAGGCCTACAATAAAAATTATAACAAATAAATTAGATAAATTAATTTTTAAAATTTTAAATGATAGAAAATATATAAATTGTTTTCATTTATCAATTCTATTAATTAAAAAAAAAAACAACTGATAGAATAATATAATATATAATAAAATATGGAAAAAAACAAAAAGTTTCTTTTCGTTTCTTAACAAAAACTTTTTTCAAAAAAAAAACGGTAATATATTGCTGCTAGGTATAGCTCCTTTCAATTATAAAAATTTCAATATCAAATATTATCCGGAGAGTCATTTTTAATACCTGGGGGCTATTGCGAGGAAATACGGTAAATTAATTTTTGGGATTTAATACTAAAATTAAACCATTTTATTTTTAAAAAAAGTGGGTACAATAATTAATTAAAAAAAATTATAAATTATTTTTTTTATTAAATTTTAATTTATAAAAAAAGTAAAGTTAAAAATAAATTTTTTATGTTTAAAAACAGAGTGGAAGACCGTTAGGCTCAACATAAAGGAAACAATATAAGTATCGGTACAATTTTTAAAAAGCCAAATTTATTAAATAATTATTTCTTATCTATCGAATTTACAGCCGTTTTTTAACTGATTTAATATAATTTAATCATTCATTTAATAAAATTTTCTATCATGAAATATTAAAAAAGACCCAATTTATCTAACTGCCTCATTCTAATTAGGAGAAATCAAATAAAGATATTAATAATTTAAAATTTTTTTTTGCTTTTTGTTAATGTAATTTTTGAATAAATATTGGTAAATGTTGCCAATTTAAACAGTGAACGCTCATATTGTTTATTTAGAAAAAATATATTCAAATTTTAATGATATAGGAATTTTCTAATTGAGACAAAATTTTAATTAATTTTTTTAAGTAGTCCTGAACGTGATCTCTTTTTAAAAATGAAGCTTAGTAAAAACGAAATATTGATATTTTGGCTTTCGATTTCATTTTCTACTTTATCAAATGCATATTTGGTCAAAAGGCACTATATTGGGTGCTTTAAAGATTCGCATAGTCGTGACTTAACTGGACCATTATTTGTTAGCCATTATCACATGACATTGAATCTTTGTCAGCAATTGTGTTCCGATAGGAATTTTCAATATTTTGGCGTTC
The DNA here is from genome assembly GCA_025491095.1 of Brachionus asplanchnoidis. NCBI lineage: Eukaryota > Metazoa > Rotifera > Eurotatoria > Ploima > Brachionidae > Brachionus > Brachionus asplanchnoidis. The sequence continues at coordinate 189,104 of JAILYF010000067.1, forward strand.
TCTTGGTTAAAATTTTAAGGATTTTTTTCAATTTTATTTGACTCTTGGCGTGAATTATTTTTTCGATTATATCCTTGGCAACTTTTTCAATTTCTCTTGTCAAACAAGTTTCTGTCAAATTGTCTAAATCCAAGATTTGTTGTGCGTATGTAATTGAAAAACTTTAAAGGATGACTCATTAAAGCAATTTTCTATTTTGTACTGTACATTAAAATTTTTGCATAATTTCGATGTACACTTTCTTTGTACTTGCTCCTAAACAATTTGTGCATTTGACTTTTCTTTTGGGTTTCATTTTTGAATTTGGTAAAGCTTGCAAAAATTCAAAGCAAGATTTTTGATATCAAATCTCAAATTAATATCCAACGAAGAATCGTCGGTATTTTTTGTTTTAATGTTTTTTTTTATTTTAAAGTTTAGTTATTAATTTATTTTATTTTGTTAAAAAAATTTAAGCTTTAATTTCAGTTTCAATTTACGTTAAGGCTCTAGACTTTAAATTTATTTTTAGATTTATTGAACAGATGGTGTTTAAAAAGAATGTGAAGTTTTAAAAACAAAAAGAGTTAAAAAAAGTCACTTAAACAGATTCATGTAGCATTAAGCTTAAGACTGAATTTTTAATTTAAAATAAATAAACTTTTTATTTTTGTTTGACTTTGCCCAAGTTTTGTTTGAGTTCCCCAGATTTGGGACTTTTTTATTTGACTTTTACAGATTTTTGTTTGAATTTATCCTCACCCAATAATTTCATGTTCTTTTCTCTCTTTTCTTTATTCCTTGAGCTGTATCATTCGCCATTTCAATATCATTTTCTGAATCCGAGACATAATTCGGAAAATTCGAAGCCATAGTCACTGTGATTTTGATTTCTTTATAATTAATGTCTATTGTTCAAATCTTTAAGTATTTATATCAATAACTTTTTTAGCAGGGAGTTCCTAATGCTAGCGGTTCTGTTAAAAAAAAAGTTATCTCTATGTTGGAGTCTCGAAATTTATTTGTGATATTTGAAGCAGGTGACCTCTTCCTTGGTTTTAGTGACATTAAAATTTTTGCTTTTTTTCAACCAATTCTATTCCATGCATGAATTGTACAATTGAATAAGACCACCTCTTTTTCTTCGTTCCACTAGATTTGGAATGTTCAAAGCCTTCAATCTGCTTTCATATGGTTTGTTACTAATTGAAGAAACAAATTTGTACTATTGAATAAAGATGAAAGATCAGATGTGTTATTGAATTAAATTTATAAATAGGACATTTTAATATAAAAATTAATTTAGGGTTAAAATTATGTCGAAATCGGTAAAAAAATATCGGATATAAATCAAAAGAAGAATAAGAATTAAAAATTAACTGACATGTTCTTTCTTCTAAAAAATAATTTGATGGTACAAAATGGTCAGCATTTGTACCATCATCATATTGGACCATCTCTTTTAAAATTAAATATTCATGGATTAACTTATCTTATACTTTGTGCAAATTTGAGCTATCTACGAGACCACATTAGTCAAAGTTTTGCTTTAATAAATCTTGATCAAAGTTATTCCATATTTCGGGTACCCGAAAAAAGTTTTATAGCGATGTTTCATAAATGAATTTAACACTAATTGGATAAATTTTAAATTAATACATTTACAAATCCATATAAGTTAATTAATTGATTTTTAATTAGTGATTAATGATGTGCGTCTAAACTTATGTGCAAAAATTTTTGACTCAAATTTTTATAGCCTTTATTTAATTTTAATTTTTCAGCTAAGTGTAAATTCGAATTATCATGTTTTTTATATCCGTTTGAAGGGTAGAGTTAGCTTAATCGATTTTAATTTAATATATTTCTAAAACAAAATTTAGTATTTTTATGTCTAACGAAATAAACGTATATAAAGGATACAGATATACAAATAAATAAATAATAAACGTATGAAAAAAACTTGTGCGTCTAAACTTTTGTGCAATACTGTATATTGATGAAAAAATAGAATTCTTATTTTATAAAACGATTAGAAATAAAATAACTAAATTAATCAATCTAACATATAGTTATAAAACAATAATTTGATAAAGGATTTAAAATTTTCGTCATTTTTTATTTCGTCAATTGTTATTTTTTTTTCATCAACATATTTGTGGCTTTTGCAAAAAAAAAGTTTGTACGGCGCCGCTTATGGTACGATTTAAAGAGAATTAAAATGAATTGGAAATTTATTGTTCAATTTTTAATTACTTATTTGACATTATTTTTTAAATATAATATACATAATATTTTTGATAAATATACAAAAAATATATAAGACTGGTTAAATAATTCAAAATTAACATGCAAAAAAAAGCAATTTTTAATCTGATATAAAAATACAACATTAATTTAATAAGTTAACTAAACAAAGTCTTATTTGTCAGAAAAAAGAACTTTTTTAAAGAGTCAATAATCTGAAATTTAAAAATCTGTTAAAAATTCTTTTTTCATAATCTTCTCTAAACATAATAAAGAAAATATTGACTTTAAAATAAAAAATATATTAAATAAAAATAAATTAAAATTGAAAAGTTCTTAGGTAAAAAATTTGAATCAAAATTCCACCATCAATGGTTTATGAAATAAAAAAACGTTGTAGTTCAGGCTTAAATTTAATAAATATTATTTTATATCACATCATAGTTTGATAGTGTGGCACTATTAAATAAATTAAAAATTGATTTAATTGAACTAAAATACTATTTAAATATAAAAAGAGAGAGAGACAGGGAATGGGTTACATGAGGTATTACAATAGTTTATTTTACTATTTTAATTCTTTTATTTAATTTGATTAATTTGATACTAAATTAAAATTTTATAAATTCCTTACTATAAAGCAAAACCTATATTATTTTCCACGTTGTTTAAAATAAAATGGGTTCTCTAGTTTACTTAACAACTAACCAATAAATCATGAAGTTATTTTAACTTAAAAATTGCGTGTTTAATACAATAAAACTACAATCCTAGTCAAGAAAAATTAATAACTGATTTTTTGATGTATATAATGCTTTCTAAATATTACTCAAACATAGATTCAAAGTTTACGTAAGGTTCAAATAGTGACACCTTCTATTTTTTTTTAAATACAGTATGTGTCAAAAGTTTAGAAATTGATTATTTTATTTATCTTAAATTGTTTATTTGTTGTATTTTACGAAAAATTGAGTGCAAAAGAAAAAAAATAAAAGCACTAATTTGTAGATTTTTTTTCTCTACAATTTGATATATGACACTCGGCATAAAAATATAATTAACTTTTAAATATTTATAATGAAAAAACTTCCTCTAAAAAATAAAAAATTAAAGTCGGTGCAAAAGTTTAGAAATTCGGGTAATCCAAAGGTTTTAGCAACCATTGCTACCTTTTTTTCACACCTTTATGATTAATTCTTAAATAGCTTATAATTTTGAGTAAATTGTGCTCTTAAACTGATTAAAATAAATACTCTCCAACTACTTAGGTCCTTTCAAAATAACTTAACCAAAAAATCTTAATTTTGCCAAAAAATTACCAAAAAATGGGTAAAAAAAACGTCTCTAGCCCACTAAAATGGCAGATCGTGGGTCTGCTAAAAAGTGGAGATAAAAAGCAAAATGGGATAGCCAACATGTTAGGTGTATCTCCTAAATGTGTCTCTTCAACTAAAAAACAATATGAAGAGACTGGTACTGTGTCTGATCGAAACCGTTCTGGTAGACCTCGGAAGCTGACTTTTAGGGATGAAAATTACATTTTTAGAGATATTAGAATAGACCCTACATATAGCTATCAAAAACTCGCCACTGATTTAAATTCTAAGACTCAAGGGGTTAGGATAAGTAAGTCTACTGTAATGAGATTTCTCAAAAAAAAAGGTTTAGAGTCCCATACAGCGGTCAGAAAATCCCTTTTAACCATAAAAGATAGACAAAAAAGATATAAGTGGTGTAAACAGAGATTTAATTGGACAGTTAGTAATTGGTCCAGAGTTATTTTCAGTGACGAGTCCAATTTTGAGGTCTTCAATCGTAAGTCAAGAGTAATCGTAAAAAGGTTAAAAAATGAAAAGTTTCATCTGAAGTTCTGTATACCAAGGTTACAAAACGGTGGAGGGTCAGCTGGTATCTGGGGATGCATTTCCTACAAAGGCACTGGTATAAGCAACATTTATACAGGACGAATTAATCAATTTGTCTACATCAAAACCTTGGAAAACAACCTTTTACTATCTGTTGAACTGCTATTTGAGCCAGACGACCCTTGGATTTTTCAGAAAGATGGCGCTTCGGCACATACTGCCCACTCAGTAAGGGACTGGTTGAAAGAACAGAACATTGAGGTTCTGCCATGTTGTGCCCGTTCACCAGATCTCAATCCAATCGAGAACTTATGGTCATACATGGATGCCAAAATGGTAAACACAAAGGTAACCTCTTTCGAGCATTTAAAAGAGGTTTTACACAAAGAGTGGTTAAGATTCCGACTGAGTACGTACAAAAGTTGATTGAATCTATGCCAAAAAGAGTTTTGGCTTGTTATACCGCCAAAGGCGGTCATTTTAAATATTAAATTGTAAAAATTTCTAAACTTTTGAACCGTTTTTTTTTTTTTTTAATTTATTGTATCCATTTTTCTTTTGGATTTTTTTTTGGGATTTTTTTTTTCACTTAATTTTTTTTTTGATATTATGATCTTGGATTGATGACAAATAAAAATTTGAAAAAAAAAACGCTTTTTTTTTATTTTCCCGCCTATTATATATGCAAAAACAATTCTTTTGTTAACGAAAAAAAAAAATTTCTAAACTTTTTACACATACTGTATTTCTTTAGTAATACAAGCGTGGGGGTTTAGACGGACTGCTTGGAAGCATCTGCTTCCTTTCAGCCCCCATTTGTGCTCGCCTCTTTATAAAAAAAAAATCGTAAACAAAAGTAAATAAAAAAAGTAAAAGTAAATAAAAAGTAAACGATAATTCTTTTTCAGTAGCTGTAAAAAACATAAGACAAAATTAAAATTTAAATAAAAAAACAAAACAAGATTATGAATCTCATTTTTTCTTTTTTGTGCTTATTTTTTTTAGATTGAGCACATTCGTGTTTATTTTGCTTTTTTTTTCAAAAGAGTTTTTCTAAAGAGTTTTTAGTTTTTATATTTCTTTAGTATCTAACACTGAATGAATTCTGATTTGGTGATTAAAGAGTTTCATTGTAAAATCAGTGAGTTAATCAGATGTTTTTTTTAATTACCTTCACGGATTCTTCAATGAAACATAATTAAGGTTTTGACTGACGATCTGCTATACCTGGGGGCTATTGCGAGTAAGTACGGTAAATTAATTTTTGGGATTTAATCCTGCATTTAAACATCTTATGAAAAAAATGGGTACAAATTAGAAAAAACTATGAATTATTTTTTTTTTGAATTTTATTTTTTAAAAAATAGTCTCGGCTCTTAAATTGAAGTAAAAAAATATTCAAAAATTCAAAATTTATTAAATAATTATTTCTTATTTAATCGAATTTGTAGCCGTTTTTTTAAACTGATTTAATATTATTTAATCATTCATTTAATAAAAATTCTTACCATGAAATACTAAAATAGGCCCAATTTATCTTACTACCTCATTCTAATCAAATAAAGGTATTAATATTTTAAAAAAATTTAATATTTGCTCTTTTTTATGAAATTTTTGAATAAATATTGGTAAATGTTGGCAATTTAAACAGTGAATGCACATATTGTTTATTAAGAAAAAGATTTTTTAAATTGAGCTAAAGTTTAATAATTAATTTTTTTTAAAAAAGTTCTGAACGATTTAATCCTTTTTTAAAAATGAAGCTTAAAAAACACGAAACATTGATATTATGGCTTTTGATTTCATTTTCTACTATTTCAAATGCTTATCTGGTCAAAAGGCAATATATTGGGTGCTTCAAAGATACGCATAGTCGTGACTTAACTGGACCATCTTTTTTCAGCCGTAATCGCATGACATTGAATATTTGTCAGAAATTATGTTCTGATAGAAATTTATGTCTAGTATTGTATCGTATTTATTTATTTCTTAAAAATTATCAAAATCATTAGATTAATTAAGTTTTAAAATTTTAAATGATCGTTTTGATCTTAAAATTTGATATGAAAATTCCATTTTCCCATATATCTTTAATTTTAAGTCAATGATTTCCCTATTATATTATGAGAAGACAATAAAGCAAGACTTTTCAACAGATATTTTCAATTCTACTTGAAGAGCCATTTTCAAATTAGTCTGAGTAATTGTTATACTTATTTTCTAGATTTCCTTTTGTCTTAAAAATGAAGAATTTGACCAGATCGTCAGCCAAAAAAAGAATTTCAAAATTATGCTTAAAAAAAATATATGCTCCAAAATTCTTTATAAAATATTTTTCCTATACTCTCAATATGCTTTAAGTATGCTTTAAATATGCTAAATATCCATAAAAAGGAAACGAAATAAACAGACTTGTATAAAAATCAGGAAAAAAAGTCTAAACAAGTCAAATAATGTCTTTGACTTTGAAAATATTAAAAAAAATTTAAATTATCAGTAGGAAAATAATTACTTTTTCTCTTTTATTAAAAAAAAATATTATATTTTTTATTTAGATCTTTAGATATTGATCTTAAATTGATATTGATTTTAAAAAATCATGATTCAAATTTTACATTAAAAAATAAATTTAGGCTTATAATTTTATTTTGTCTGAATAAAAAATTAATGTTTTTTAATTCTTACAAAAATAATAAAATACAATTCAATCAATTTTCATATGAATTTTATTCAAATTCATAAAGAAAACATCTTAAAACTTATTCAGAATAATATTTCGATTCAATAACTTTTAAATAATCTCATTTCACAGAAAGTTTGTCAGCTCAAAACTCACTGCGTGCTCTTTTTTTTTAGACGGTGTAGGGAGACTAATTGGGATTTTTAAAAAATTATTGATATTTTAAATCTTTAAAAAAAATAATATAATAATTTTTTTTTAAATATAAAAAAAATTTTCGTTCTTCATGTTTGCAGTGCTTTTATTTTAGAGGTTTATTACAGACATTTTGCGTAACACTTTCCTACAGATTATATCAGATTATCTCTCTTATAGTTTTATTTCACAGTGCCTTTTATAGCATAAACCGAGAAATTTGATAGTCATATCAAATCATATTCTAAACTAAATAAAATATTTATATAAAGAGTTAAGGAAGTTATTTTTTTCATTTCGGATATTTTTTATGTGAATTACGTAAAATAAGTAATTCATTCATGAATTATTCGTTAAAAATGATGGTATTTATTAATCAATTTTGACAAAATAGAGCAAAAATTTTTTTTCTCGTTTATTTAATTTAACTTCTCTAAAAAAATGTTTTACTAATTAAATTAATTTCAGTTTTATTTGATTTTTTGGGATAGAATTACCAATTTCTCAGTACTAATTAACGTACACTAGCTTGTACATTTTATTTTGAATTTTTTTGCTTGATTTTGTGTTTTTCTTTTCAAATTTTCCACTAATGTCCATAATAACGAAAAAAGCCACAGTTAAAAAAATTACAACTAGAGCAATAATAGTTGTGATTTTAATTGTCTTTTTTATCTGTTTGATCTCGTTTGCCTCTATTTCACAATCGTCTCCAGTGTAGTACTTGAAGCATTTACACTTAACTTTGGTATCCTCTTCACTAAAATAGCAATATCCATGAGAAGAGCAAGTTTTGTTTGCACATAAATCATTTCTTAAAAATTGGCATCTATTACCAAAATAATAATCAGAACAATTGCACTCAAATGAAGTGGAATTAATTTCAACACATTTTCCATTGTTTAAACATTGTTTCGAAGAACATGGTCTCATGTCAAAGCTACAATCAGCGCCTGTAAAATGTTCATTACAAAAACATTTAATTGTATTATTTGAAGCAGATTTGCATTTTCCATTGTTAGAGCAATTTTTTAAACAATTGTTAATGTCACCTTTTTGTTTAAGCAGACCTAAAATGACATCAATATCATCTAAATCCAATTCAAAGCTTTCCAGTTCTCCAGTTATAAAATTTTCATTTTCCTTCACAGTTATATTACATCTAGATAAAGAAAATAAGCTTAAATCAAATGCTTCTAGATAAAATTCTCCAAGTGAAGTAAAATTCTGTGAAATCTCGATGGAGTTGTTACCACTCACATTGAAAGAAATCAAATTTTTCTCAATGTCTTCCACAAATAATGTAAAATTTCCATCTGAAAAAAAGTTCAGCATCAAGTTTTCAGTCTTTCCCATTGTTGTCTCATTAGGACAAATTGTCCAATTCACTAGATAAAAAGTTGAATTTTTTAACAGGCTTTTGATAATTTTTAACTAATTTTACATAAAGGCTTTAATGATTGAGCTACTTCATTTTCAAGAGTGTTATTTAAAGGTGCAAACATTTTAGTAGTCCGCTTTGTTGAAGTTGTACTTGTTTCTGTAGTATCTTAAATTTTAAAAAGTACTCCTTTTTTCGAATTGAAAATTCATTTTGATTATCAATACTAAATTTGTTGTTAATAAAATTTTTCAAAGGGGAAAAAAATTCGAAAAAAGGTTCGAAAACAATTCTTATGAATGAAATTCCTTCTCAAATGATTGAGAATATCATGGCTCTTTCTCTCTGAGTGAATATTTTTCCACAATTAGTCCAGTTTGAATCTTAAATCTTACAGTACATTTCAGAACAAAGTAATCAGACTGCTTAGGCAGTGTCTTAGCCACTCTTAAACATCGCTTAAGCAATGTTTCAAAAGAGCGTTGACATTTTTCTGAAATGTACTGTATATGTAGCTCCAATTTCATACGTTCTTTGCACCCAAGCTGTAATTAAAGTCACTTCATAAGCTTGTATTTTTATCTAGACTTATATTAAAGCGTCCATAATACAAAGACGTTGCAGATATTTGGAGAGGCTGAATTAGGTTTAACAAAATTGTTTCTTCTTAAACAGCTTTAATTTTATTAAAAGTTCCTTATTAACAAAATTTCATTATTTGAATTTTGCTTCTGCTCTTTTGATCTTGATACAGGCTTGGGCAAAACTCATCAAGTCAAAGTCAAGTCAAGTCATTTGACTTGACGTTCCGCTGAGTTAATTAGGTGACCCATAGTTTTGGTCGCCGTTCCTTTTCAAAAAAATTGGCGTTCCCCCCTAATATTTGCCGTTCCATCGAAAAAAATTGCCGTTACCATAGAATATTTGCCGTTCCACGGAGCTAATTAGGCGTCTCAATGTTTTTGTTGGCGTTCCATAAGAAAAATTTGCCGTTCCAGTGAATCAGCTAGGCGGCCCAGAGAAATAATTCAAGATAGCAAGCAAATATTTCAAGAAAATGTTTTTAAAATTCAAAAAAATGGCGCAAAATTAAAAAAAAATCTCAAAATACTTTCCAATTGTAAAAATTTTTTTAAGCGATTAACGAGACAAATATAGTGAAAGACGACTTTTTCTTATTTTTGAGTGTCATATTTTACGGGGTGACGAAATTTAATACGAAGATTTAATTGTATAATATACAGTAAGACGACTTTTGTTTACCGGGAACGTCAAATTTATTGGGGGGAAAAAAAATTTTTACGATTGGAAAGTATTTTGAAATTTTTTTTTAATTTTGAGCCATTTTTTTGAATTTTAAAAATATTTTCTTGAAATATTTGCTTGCTATCTTAAATTATTTCTCTGGACCGCCTAGTTGACTCACTGGAACGGCAACAAAAACATTGGGACGTCTTATTCACCAGACGGAACGCCAATTATTTCATTGAAACGACTATTTTTACTAGTCAAATGACTTGACTTAGCAAAATTTTCAAAGTCAAGTCACTGACTCGAAAATTTAAATAAATAAAGAAATATTAAATAAATCCTTGAAAATTAATAATTATTATTTTTCTAAAAATTCTAATTGATAAACATGAATGAAAAGTAAGTCTGCAAATAGAGAAAATGTATCTCTCCTGAAGTTAAGAAAAAAATTATTAAAAAACATTCTGAACAAAAAATTCACAACTAGTCATAGAATACAACTTTAATGCTCCTACGATTTCAATTTTATTGTCGAAAGCAAAAATTTTTGAACATTACGAAAAGAACTTAGCCGGCCCAGAAAAAAAGCGTATAAAATTATCACAATAATAGTAGCAAACAATCCAGCTGAACAAGACAGTGATATAGAAATCGAAGAGCAACAAGATGCAAATTAAAAAGTGATTAGCCCAAAAGAAGCAGTCGATAGAATAAATGAACTTATTTTTTTAACCAAAAAATGATAATTCTAATAAAATTAATTTATCATTTAACATTGAAAATTTTATAATTGAAAGTAGCTTAACATAACAACAATCTTTTACCGTTTTTTTTTGAAAAAAGTTAAATTTTGTTTTTTTCCATATTTTATTATTTTCCATATTTCCATATATTATTCTATCAGTTGTTTTTTTTTAATTTAATGGAATTGATAAATATAAACAATATATATATTTCCTATCATTTAAAATTTTAAAACTTAATTAATCTAATTTATTTGTTATAATTTTCATTGTAATTTCCTTTTAGGATGAGTAAATTAAAAAAATTTAATTGTGTTTTTTAACTAATTGACCAGTATTGATCAAACGATTTTTTACTTTACTCATAACCATCCAAATGTTGACATATAATGTCAACAAAAACCTCGAATGAACAGGTATTAGTTCAGACCTAATCATGCTTTCAATTAGATTTAGAAATATAAAAAATAGAAAATCGAGTATACGTTCAAGTTTTTAGTTTTTAATTTGTTTAATATGAATTTTCTTTATATATAAATACGTTTTAAACTGAAAATTTAGGAAAATAGTAACTTTGGCAAATATAATTTTCATCATAACTGTCTTGATCCTTAAAAATTCCAATTTGTTGAGGCACTTGATAATGTAAAGGCTTTAATGAAGGCCTGTATATTTTTTATCACTAATTTAACTTTATCTGTATAAATTTATATCTATATCAAATAAATTTTAGCTTATGTTAGCAAATAGTTTTTATATTTGTAAATTTATTTTATATGCTTATATATGCTTAAGATAAATAAATCACTGAAAGGATTTACAAGAAAAAACTTTTTTATTATCAAACTATGCTATTTTCCGATTTGATATTAATAATAAAAATACAAAAAAAATTAAAAATTAAAAATATTTTTGAAAAATATTACAATTTTTTTTTAACTAAAAAAAATTAAAGATTAAAAAAAAGTGTTTTATTTTAATCAATCAAATAAAAAATCAAAGCTAAAAATTTTTCCTATATTACATTGAATCCATTTGATATGTCTAAAAAAAGTGTTATTAACAGTTATGATATGACAAATACCGTTTGTGTTATTTTATGAGAATAAAATTAAATATCAAGAACGACGTGAAACAAAAACATTATTTTTGGTTAAATAAATTTAAAATGAATTTTTGGCCAAATTAAAATAAAAAGCAAAATTACATGATGAATAGTACAAGTATGTGTTCGGTTCGTTCTCGAAATAAAAAATAGTTGACATTTCTCAAAAAATATTTTAGATTTTAGACACTAATTTGTTCAATTTATTTCTAAAAATTTTGAATTACAAATTTACTGAAATTATTAAATAAAGAAAAACATTGAACTTTGATTGAAGAAAATTAATATCTCTTAAAAAATGACATTGTGAATTTTGGTACAAAAAACAATACAAAGTGTACTCAGTCAGAAGCTTTTTTAAAAGTTTATTTAAAAATAATGTAACATGATTTCAAAGAAAATTTTCTCTATGGAATTTTTTGAAAAATGTACACATGGTAGTTTTTTTGTTTCAAGTAAATCGAGTAAATTTTTTTTTAAAGGGTACTTAAAGGTCATTTCCTTCAATACTTTAAATATTGTGAATAATAAGTGATTTAACTTTAATTCTTTGTAAACACTTACCCTTAATACCATGATTGTCCTCAAATGATTATAAAGGTTAATATTATAAGGAAAAATTTCAAAAAGATAATATATTAAACATTATCGAGGAGATATTGCCTTAAAAAAAAACTAAGAATATAAAAAATGAATATTTAAAGCCAATGATTCAAATAGTCTTACAATCAAGAGAATAAATGCTATTTTTCCACCTTCCACCACATATTTGTTTCCAATTTCCAGAGCATTTAAAGGTACAATCATGCGAATGACCATATTTTCCATAGCTATTCCCACAAAAGCATTCTATACTTAAAAAAATTAAATTAAATGTAGAGTTTTTCATCATTAGTCAATTACCTGATTTGAACGCCAAAATATTTAAAATTCCTATCGGAACATAATTTCTGACAACAATTCAATGTCAAAAAAGGAATTTTAAAAAAAGGCCCAGTTAAGTCACGACTATGCGTATCTTTGAAGCACCCAATTAAATGCCTTTTGACCAGATAAGCATTTGATAGAGTAGAAAATGAAATCAAAAGCCATAATATCAATGATTCGGTTTTTTTAAGCTTCATTTTTATTAAGTGATTAAATCGTTTAAGACTTTAAAAAAAAAATCAAAATTTAAAAATTTGGCTTGATTAAAAACGTTCAATATCAGAAAATATTAAAGATATTTATTTCTTAATTTTCTAAATTAACGTATGTGGTTTAAATTTCAAAAATTTACCAATATTTATTCAATAAATACAGAAAAAGATCTCTAACACTACTTTCATCATTTAAATTTTTTTTATAAATTATTTTTTAATTTTATCTATCATTTTATAGCATTTGATGAAATGAAATTGACTACGCATTTTTAAATAGCAAATAAATAGAATTATTTCAATTTTATATCTTTTATTAGAGTTTTTTTTTTTTTTTAAATATGAAAAAATATTTTTTAAGCTTATGCTTTTATTTGTATATTTTTTTAAAATTTTTTTTCTATTGATTTCTTAAAAAGTTAAAATTTCAATTTCTGAGTTACTTAAAAATCATGCAAACGGATATTTTTTAAGTACATATAAAGTAATCTTAGATTGTAATTAAAATTTTTAAAAAATTTTTGAAAACAATATTAGCAGAAAAAAACAGTTTAAACGAGTCAAGAAAAAATTCGATTTTTTTTTAATGAATTTTTAAAATAATTATAATTAATAATTTTTTATTTTGATGCTTAAGATTCTGATCATAATAAATTAATTAGAACATTTAATTTTGAAAAAAAAACTTGATATCACAATATCTTAACAACTAAATATCATGGTAAAAGGTTTTTTCTTATAAAATTTAATGTCAATTGCAAATTTTGTTTGTCTGGTCTGCACACTCAGTGCAGTTCCAATATTTTTTATAAACTGTATAATGCAAAAGTAAAGAAATATTTTTCTCAAGAATAAGAATAGCTTTTACGTACATAATAGGCGGCAAAATATAAAAGTGTATTTTTTTTTAATTTTTATTATCATGTATTTTGAATTTCAAATACAAATTGAACAAAAATTCATCATATTTTAATAAATTAAAATTAAAGTTTATAAAAAGTTTAAAAAAATACTGCAACATTATGCTAAGTGCTTTGTTAATGTAAAGTATATTGGCGAACCTTCAATGATAAAGTACACTTTGAAAAGAAAATACACCAAAAAATAACAACTTAAAGAAATTATTTAAAAAAAATTTTAAACGAGGAACACACTTTCTAAAAATGAATATGCACAACATTTGAATAGAAATATATCATATGCTTTTAACAAAACATTTACCAAATACTCCACGTTTAATGTGTTGTTCCATTTAAAGCTGAATATACGTAAACATAAGAATTTAATACCAAAACATTCCTTTAAATTAATACGCAACGAAATAAATATTTAACATAAGACAACATGTCTTCTAGACTATCGTGTTAGCGGCTAAATGAACTGGTTAGTTCGTAACTATTTTTACACTTCTTAGTTATTATTCCCTAGTTATTATTTATATTTTATTAATTACTTTAATTGGTGGCTGAGAGATATAAAACTTAAGTATGTCTATAACTGAACACTTTTTTGGTGTAATTCTTGGGAGCTTTAGAGTTATAATAAAGAGCTTTAAACACAAACCTTTATTTTCATTATTTTCAATGAATTTTAAAAGGCAAGTAAGCGATAAGTAAGTAAGCAAATAAGTAAGATTAGTAAGACAAGTAAGTAAGGCCAGTAAGATTCGTTTAGTGGCGCTGCCACTAAATGAATCGCGGAGAAAATAGATAGAGAAAGAAGTGGTGAAGAGATTGAAAATGTTGGTCGGAGACAACCAGGTAGACCCAGGAAATTTGTTAAATCTGACAATTCAGGAAGGCGTAATGAAGAGGTTGAAAGAGACATGCAGCAAAGAAAAGACATTAGCAACCACGAAGTCGATGAAATTGCGTATATTACCCAACCGTTTGTACGCAAGTATCTGGCAAGCAATATTAGTATTCGTCTATATAATGGAAAAACGGAAGAGGATCTAGATCAGTGATTGGCAGAGTTCCGAGCAAAAACTCATCGACTCAGCGATTTGGAAAATAACTTTTTAGGGCTTATATGGGATCCAAAGTAAGAGAGTGCATGGAAGGACTTAATGAGAATGATGTTGATACTTTCGAGAAGCTTAGTTTCCAAAATGCGCAAGCTGTTTTGCAAAACTAATAAAGAACATTATCTTCACGAATCAAGCAAGTTCAAACGCGGTTTTTCTGAATCACTAGTTTACTATAGTTTAAAGATTTTTCAAATAGTAAAGAAAGCATACCCCACTATACAAGATCTAGAAGTTTTAGAGAAACTAAAATTAGAAAGTTTTATACGTAGATACCAAATCGATCAAGCTTCAATGGTTCTCATACGCAAGCCTAATAATTAACGGAGGGACTCCGTTTCGCAGAAATATGTGAGGTTGATTAAGGTCCTTAAAAGAAATCTCTTATTGAATGAAACAAAAGAAACAAAGAATTATGATGATGTCATACCCAAAGACAACTATCTTGAAAACGAAGTAACTTTATAATATTTAAAAGTCGCGCTTTTAAATATTATAAGTTGATTGTGAAGACTTTATTTATTTGTTCAAACTTTCAATATAAATAAATGTACGAGCCAGCTACCAAAGCAGATATATAATATATATTCTACTAACTGGCAAGTGAAATAAAACTGTCTTTTATTTATCCTTGCTTGTGTCATCCATTTATTGGCGTGACATAATTGGTGGCAGCGGTGTTTGCAACCAACAAAAGAAAAAACTCAAAGAGAAAGTTTGAGTTCGCGGTAAACACCCTAACAGGTGGTACCTAAAGGGTATAACCGGACTTTTTCCAACTCTAAACTAGTTAGGTAGGATTACAATTCCAGAGTGACGGCGATTTGTTTTCAAAATTACACAAACTAATCGTTATTCAAATGGATAAGTTCGTTGGTTCTAAGGCGTTATTCAAAACTCTCGCTTGGTATTGCAGAGAGGGTAGAACGTTTGACGAAGCAGCTTTTAAGCGTTTTAAAACTGATAAAGTAAAAGATTTCAGTAATCTACAAAAGTACAACGAAGTTTTAAATTTGAAACTGTTAGAACATTCGTAGAAGAATACTTCACGAGTGTAGATGGGTCCAAGTTAACTGACCATGAACAAAAAATTATTGAAAATCATCAAAAACACGAAATATTCGTGGATTGCGATGTTCTTGATGAGTTAAAGCAACACATGTGTGGAGGAAGTGATACTGTCGAAAAAAAGACAAATTTTAATACAACTTTCATTAACAATATTGAACCACTTACAGGAAATGAGGATGATGTGGATGAATGGTTTAACAAGTATGATAGAATAGCTTTCGCGAATGGTTGGTCAAGAGAGGAAAAAGGGAGAAAATTACATGTATGGTTGAAAGACAAAGCCCTTAATGCATGGTATGATATGCCTCAAGAAAGTAAAAATGTATACGAAAGAGTGAAATTTAAAATAATAGATAAAATGGACAGATCAAACAATATAGCATATCTACAAGAATTTTTTAACAAAACACAGAAAAATGGAGAAACAATTGACGACTATTCGGCAACTTTGAAAAAAGCTTTCAATAAAGCATTTAAATCGAGCGCAAGCGAAGATGCCAACAAGGCATTATTGGGTCGTTTCAGGACAGGTATAATACCGGAAATACAGAGTATTATGTGCACAACGGAACCGAAAAACTACGAAGAAGCGGTAGAATTGGCGGGTAAAATAGAATAATCACTCGAGTTAAGACTAAGCACGATGACACTTAACAAGATTGACACAGATCGATATAACGATAATAAAACTAACGCGGAGGATCCTAGAAAAAGTAGAGAAGCTAATAGGGAGGAATTTTCAAATAGACGGAATAGGTCAAAGAGTTACTATTCAAACCGGAAGTACAATCAAAGTAGAAGCAGTAGTAGATCAGTATCACCTCAAAGAAAATGTTATGTTTGCCAAAAGAGGGGACATATAGCAAAAAATTGTTTCCTAAGGAAGAGAAACACTTTTAACTATCCCTATGAGAACAAAAACAAAAATTTAAATTAAAAAACACTGGAAGTCCGTGGGGTCTTCCAGTGCTCTATCACTCAAGTACAAACCCTCACAATGACATAACTGCAACATACGTAAAAGTCACTATCAATGGAACAAAAATCTTAGCCACTTTAGATAGCGGAGCCGCAAAAACAATGATAAGCTCAGTATTAGCTAAACAATTAAATATGAAGCCATTACAACAAGCAATCAAGAACAAGTGGGTCTCACCAAACGGCAGCGAGCTAATCTCAAAAGGGGATGCAAATGCAAAAATTAGCTTTGGAAACTATTGTTTTATTCAAAAGTGCGAAGTAATCGATAATTTCGCAACAAATCTTCTTCTTAGCACTGATATGCTTTTAAGTCAGGGAGCTTTTATTGATTTTAGCAAAAAAAGTTTATGTATCGGGGGGACATTCTGCCCGTTGATCGTAAAAAAGAACCAAAGAGAAGCATGTTTGGCAATAAAATCACCGGCTTGTATTGAAGCTAACTCTCAGAAGACAATATGGCTAAATTTACCGTTCGAATCAAACAAGACTATTTACATTGAAGCAGTAAACAAATCAACAGAATGGACAGTCCCAGATTATGTAACAAAAAGTAATAAAGGAAAAATTCCATTAATTATTTTAAACAAAAATCCATATGATATAAAAATTAACCCCCAAACTGTGATAGCTCACGTTGAAGAAATCGATAGAAAAATAGAGGTTCCATGGAAGAATGGGAATTATGACAAAGTAGATTTGAAAAATTTGATTAACTGGTCCGAAACATGCCTTTCAGCAGAAGAAAAAAAGAGTCTTCTAGATTTAATAAATAAATTTAAAGATGTCTTATCAAAAGGAGAAGGAGACATCGGTTATTGTGATAAAAACAAGTTCAAAATAGACACAGGAAACAATGTACCAATAAAACAAAGAGCCTATAGAGTGCCGTATGCGAAGCAGGAATTAATCGATAGAATGGTAAATGATATGCTAAAACATGGGATAGTCTCGAAATCAAAAAGTCCATGGGCATCACCAATTGTTCTCGTAAAAAAAAATGATGGTTCGGAAAGATTTTGCATCGATTTTAGAAAACTCAATTCAGTTACCGTAAAAGACAATTACCCGTTACCACTAATTGAGGAAACTATCGACAAGCTACGAAATTCAAAATTTTTCTCTTCAATGGATCTAGTAAGTGGATATTAGCAAATGGCACTTGAAGAAGAATCAAAAGAAAAAACAGCTTTTATTACGAATAAAGGGCTCTATCAATTTGAGGTCGTTCCTTTTGGTCTAAGTAACGCAGGGGCAGCATTTCAACGTAATATGGAGACTATTTTAGGGGATTTACATAATGTGCTTGTTTATATTGACGATATAATGATATTTAGTTCCACATTTAAAGAACATTTAGAACATTTGGAGAAACCTTTTACTCGACTTCGAGAAGCTAATCTCAAATTAAAAACAACCAAGTGCAAATTTGGGGTAAAGAAGGTAAAATTCCTGGGATACATTATATCTCCCGATGGAATTAAACCCGATGAAGAAAAAATTAAAAAGGTTAAAAACTATCCAGTTCCCAAAAATCCAAAGGAAATTAAACGATTCTTAGATTTTGCTTCACATTATCGAAAATTTATTCCGAGTTACAGTAATCTCGCGGAACCATTAAATAGACTTTTAAAGAAAAATACGGAATTCGTATGGACAAGAACATGTGAAGATAGTTTTAAAAAGATAATCAATCATCTGATCAGTCCTCCGATTTTGTCGTTTCCAGATTTTAATACAAGATTTTACCTTGCAACAGACGCTTCGGGAGTTGGATTAGGAGCAGTTCTTTATCAATATGACAAAAATGGTAATGATAAAGTCATAGCATATGCGAGTAGAAATCTGAAGCCATCAGAAAGAAATTATCCGGCAATTGAGTTAGAGTGTTTGGGTATCGCATGGGCATGCGAACAATTTAGACAATATCTTTACGGGCGCAAATTCACAATTGAATCTGACCATAATCCTTTGGCTTATCTCGAAAACATGAAAATTAAATCAACACGTATACAAAAATGGAGACTCCAGCTCGCAGAATATGACAAAGAAATAAAATATAAAAAAGGATCTGCAAATAAAAAAGCTGACGCATTGTCCAGAATCGAAGTATTTTGTGTAGAAAAAGAAGCAAATATTTCAAGCTTGCAAAAACAGGATGAAAATTTAGAGAAAATCTTTAAGAGATTGAATAAATATGGTAAAAGTAAACGATATTTTCTGAAAAATGGAATATTATTCAAAAATTATAAAAAATATCAAGCAAAAATGATAATACCAAGAAGTCTAGTACCAAAAATTCTCAAAGAATGCCATGGAGAAGTCAGCGGAGGACATTTAGGTGTTAAATAGAACATATGCCAAAATAAGACAAAAATATCTCTGGGCTGATATGACCAAGGACATGACAGAATGGATTAACTCATGTAAAACTTGTGCTATGACTAAAAATCCACATCCAACAAAAGCTACACTAGTGCCAATTAACAATTTCAACAAGCCTTTCGATATGCTAGGGGTGGATATATTAGGCCCTCTTCCGGAAACACCAAGAAACAACAAAAACATACTTATATTTACAGACTACCTGTCAAAATGGGTAGAAGCTTTTCCAATAAAAAAGATTGATGCAGCGACAATAGCAAAAATTTTTGTCGAGGAAATAATTACAAGGCATTCAGCACCGGAAAAATTATTATCAGATCAGGGTAGACAATTCATGTCGAATCTAGTTCAAGAAATTTGTAACTACATGAGAATAAAGAAACTGGCTACAACACCATATCATCTTCAAACAAACAAACTGAACGTTTTAATAAAACTATTTGCCAAATACTTAGCACGTATTGTAACGACCATCAAACCAATTGGGACGAATATATCAATGTAGCATTATTTGCATACAAAACTAGTCACCATGAAACCACCGGAAAAACGCCGTTTGAATTACTATATTGTAGGGATGCTAGACTACCAATCCAATTAGATAAACATGCAATTATCCAATTAAAAGATTTTAATAGAATATGGCACGAAACAAAGTTAAGGATCGAAAGGGTAAACGTTCGACGAAAAACACATTACGACGAAAAGCGTAGCTAGGTAAATTTCAAGAAAAACGATCTGGTAAGAATAAATTCCCCCGCAATTAAGCAAGGTCTAATTCATAAGCTCAATAGAAACAAATGGATAGGACCATTTAAAGTAAAACGAATTATCAATGATCTAAACGCCGAAAAAGAACAAGAAAAAGGAAAAAACAAAATAGTACATATAAACAGATTGAAGCACGCCGAAAATTTGTAAGTTATCGAACTAACGAACCAAAAAGCATTTTAAAAAAACAAAACTACTGCAGTCAATCGAAAGTTAAAAAACATGTAAGATTTGGCAATGATACTACAATGGATTTAGTAAAGCCAAATTATTCATATAATCTTAGGCCTAGAATTAAACGAGTATAAATATATCCAACATTTATGTGAAGATTTAAGTTTCAACGGAATTACGAAAATGCCAATTTCAAAATCAAAGCTTTGGAAAATACAAAAAGAGAAGGAATTAATAAACAAATATCGAATGACTACGAAACTCCCGAACTACGAAAGGAAAAGAAGTCCTTCACCAAATACATACGCAAATCGGAAGGCAATGAAAGATGAGATTAAACAAAGAAATATGGGAAAGAAAACAAAACAAAAAGAAGTTTCAAAATTAAGTGAATTTGTTAAAGCATAAATCAAAGAAGGAGAACGAAAATTTAAGCAAGAGCAGGACATTTACATAAATCTGAATTACAAGCAAAGAAGAGCAATTTTGATAAAAGAAAAAAGGGAAAAATAGGAAAAAGGAAACAGACAAAAAGACAATGAAAATGAAAATCAGGAAAAAACAAACAATGATCAACACGAAAAACATAGCGAGTCAGACAAAAGAAAGCGAAGAAAATCATGCGGATCAAAGTTAAAAATTAAACTACCAACTGGTGAGAATTGCTCGGAGATCTTAGAATTAAAAGAAGATTTTTACATTAGCAATAATAAGAAACCAGTACGTCAAACTTAGTTTGAAATACCATCCAGACAAGGGAAATTATGATGGAGAACGCATGAAACTCATTGATGCAGCATACAAAAAACTTAAAAGTTTTTTTTAAAATTTTATATTTTTAATTTTTTTTTTTTATTTCTATTCTATTTTAGTTTTGTAATACTTCGTTTTTAAGAAAAATAAATATTTAGTTCAAATTTTCCTTTATAAAAGAAAAATTTTAAAAAAGAAAAGGGGATGTCATACCCAAAGACAACTATCTTGAAAACGAAGTTACTTTATAATATTTAAAAGATGTCGCTTTTAAATATTATAAGTTGATTGTGAAAACTTTATTTATTTGTTCAAACTTTTAATGACAATGATACCAAAAAGGGCACAAAGTCGGCTGAACCGAATATAGGAGATTCGAAAAGTAATGATTCTAAAGAATTAGAAAGCAATTGATCAACTTTATACCAATATCAATAAATTATTTAAAGAAGCAACATTATTCCAACTTAATTAACAAAATTTAAAATTGGCACAATGATCGAATTAAAAACAATATAAGGGATAATAGATTAGATCAAAACCTAAGATTCAAAAATAAACGTTTTAAGAATAATAATAAAAACAGTAATTTTAACTTGAAACATTCAAATGGACCTGATCAAGGTAAGTTGGCTCTAAATGCTCCAACTAATCCTAACGAAACCGCAAATGCTACCGTTATCATCAAAAGGGACATATAAGACCATATTGTCCGAATAGAGTTATTCTTATAGAGTCATTACAGCAGCTACCCAAACTTCAACTTTTCTTTTGGGTTTCACTTTTGAATTTGGTAAAGCTTGCAAAAATTCAAGGCAAGATTTTTGATATCAAATCTCAAATTAATATTCAACGAAGAATCGTCAGTATTTTTTGTTTTAATTTTTTTTTTATTTTTAAGTTTAGTTATTAACTTTTTTTATTTTGTTTAAAAAAATTTAAGCTTAATTTCAGTTTCAATTTACGTTAAGGCTCTAGACTTTAAATTTATTTTTAGATTTATTGAACAGATGGTGTTTAAAAAGAATCTGAAGTTTTAAAAACAAAAAGACTTTAGAGTTATTACAGCAGCTCCCCAAACTTCAAATTTAATAAATAATTTAGAAATGTGCATAAAGCTTTTCTTTGACCTAGTTTTATTCATGATTCATTTACTCCAGTTCTACAATCGTCTTCTTTAGGAGAAATAAAAGAAATCAAAATTCTCAAATTCATCTCCTTAGACCTAAATTCCAGCAGCCTAATTAAAATGTCTACTATATTTGGTGTTAATGAATCGAATGTCCTCGACACAGGAGCTAGCAAAAGCATAATTAAGAAAGAATGTTTTAAATTAGTTAATATTATTAAATTATAACTTTTAAATCCATTCATTCAAGCAAAATTAATTTCATTTTTCCGCTTAAATAAATTAAAAATTTTAAAAAATTTCATTTTTTTGTCTTTAAAAGTAAGTTTTCATTAAAATAAATTAAAAAATTTAAATCAAATAAAGTTAAATAAAAAAGGACATTATAAAATTTTAAATATTAAAATAAACTTGACATAACATGCCAAGTAATTGTTTCGGAAAAAATTTATTTTTTCTCTATTATTAAAAACAATATTGCAATTTATATTTTGATCTTTTGATCCTGATTTCAAACTTCAATTTGCCGATATATGAAAATAAAATTAAGAATCAAAAGGAAATCAATTTCCTGGGTATTAAATTTTTTTAAATTTAACCTTTACCCAAATGGTTGATGAAATAAAACAGCGTTGTATTTGACGGTTAAATTTAATAGTTCAAGTTTGTCTAAAAATAAACGATCGAATTGAAAGAAATTTCACAGTCCCTAAAAATAAAGCATACTAAAATAACCTTTATGTAAAAAAAAACATGTAAAATGTGCTTAAAATCAAACTTGCAACCTGACTTGTTTTTAGGTCACAGTTTTAAGTCTAAGTCACAAAAATTTAAGTCAAAGTTATGACTTGACTTAAATTTTTTTTTTTTAAGTCAAGCCAATGACTTTTTTTTTAGACAAATTAATCAAATAAATTATCCTATATTTTCATTTATGTACAGTAATTGTTCTAGGAAAATTATATTTAATGGAAGATCACAAAAATTTCTACCTAATTCTCAACTTCTGTAAAAATATATTTTCCAACCATTTATCATTGCTTAACATGGTCGTGAGATTTTTTTTTCCATTCAATGAATGTGAAGACTAAAATGCCAAAATTGTAAGAAAAGAAATGAAATATGGCAAATCTATATGCATTAGACAACCAAAGAGTATATAAATTTTATGATATAAAGCCTGATCTATCAAATTAAAATAAAAATTTAATCTAATTTCTTAATAATTCGTCAAAAAAAAAAATTTTTAAGTCATTGACTTGACTTCAATCAAGTTTTATTTATTCAAATAGTTTAGGAAATACCCCAGGCAGCTCAGAATGGATCAGAGTCTTTCTTATCAATTTTTTGAAGATAAATTTAAGATATTTTTTGATATAATAAATACCACCCATTTTCTTGCAATTATAGCATAATTTTCTTCACAATTCTTTTTGAGTATTCAAAATTTAAAAGGATGGACTTGGACTTTTGAAAGAAATTTAAAAAAAAGTCAGGACTTGGACTTGACTTGAGACTTTTGACTTTTAAACAACTCTGGACTACTTAAATACGGTTTTGATTTCGTGCTACACCAAGATAATGATTCGAAATACACATCTGTTGAATTTTTGTTATTTCTGAATAAGGACTCTATTAAGTGGGAAATGTTTTTAAGAGAAAGCTCTGAAATTTGGGTAAATAAAAACTGTAAAAGATTCGTGCACCGCCTAGATGACCAGACTTAAATCCAATTGAGAGGCATGTTGAAGTTTATGATCAAATGATCAAATGCTCAATTAAAAAGTAAGCATAATAATTTCTTAAATTAACGAAATGATTTTTTTTTTATTGGTAATGATGTAACATATTATGCTACAGTCTCAAAAAATTATTTTAAGTTCATCATTAAATAAATGGATTAATAATCGATTTTTAGAATTAAAGAGTACAAAATCCGAAAGACAAAAGATTTAACTTCGCAAAGATAATAAGATTAAAAAACCAAATAATATTTTATGTTAAAAAAAAATTTATTTATTTATTTGCATTATTAACTTTACTAAAAAATCAAAAATAATCGATCATTTTAGTTAATTTTGAGCATACTATTAATTTAAAAATTTTTTTTTTTGAAATTTTAATGTAACAAACTATGTAAATCAATGTTACATCAAGAATTTTATAAAATTCTGCCTAAATCTTCAGGAAATTTATTATTAAATATAAAATGAGCAATTTGATATGAAGTTTTGATCATAAACTTCAACATGCCCAATTGAGATGCCTTAGCATGAGATGAAATGCTTTGTCAGAAAATCTGGTTGTAAACCAAAGTCAGAAATTGTTGATAAAATTTATGAGTTTCAGAGAAGTTTGACAAATGAGAAATGTCAAAAATACATTCATAAGTTAAAAAAGGTATGTCAATTAAATGAGATTATAAAAAATTTTTATTTAATTTTATTTAATTTTAATTTATTTAAATTAAAGGTAATTGAAATTGTAATAAAAAACGGCGGTGGTTGGTCAAATAATTAAATATCTTTTCATAAAGCAATCAGTAGAAAAAAAAGTCAAATATGTTTTAAATATTTTTTTATTTAAAAAAATTGGCAATAACCAAAAATTTTCGCTTAAAAATATTTTTATTTTAAAGTTCTTTGAAAACTTTGTATTTAGTTTTTTTTATTAAATGATAATTATTTTCATTGCAAAATTTTCCTAAATTTTACCAAATTTTACGTAAAATTAAGTAAGAAACGGTAAGCAATATTAAGCTTTTTTTATTTTTTCAAAATTAAATTATTTCAAAATTTTGGAAAAAAAGTCACTTTTTACATTTTTCTTACCAAAAACCTAATTTTTTTGGCCGTAAGCATTTTTGAATAATTTAACTAAATGTTACGTTTTTTAATGTAAAATAACGTTATTTTACGTAAAATTACATGTTCTTACTAACTAATATTCACAAAAGATTACGTAAGCTTACTAATAATAATGTAAAAATTACGTAATTTAGCCGATTCTGAACCTTTTATAAAAGCACTGTATCAAGTACTTTTTTTTGGATATTAAATGTAGATTTTAAAATATAAAATTTTCAGTTAATTTATTATGATCAGTATCTTTGACATCAAAAAAAATCTGTTTTACTCATCTTTAAAAATCTTTTAAAAAATATCTAAATTTTAATTTTTCAAATATCATTTTAAATGGTTTTTAATTAACTGAGAAAGGTAAATCCGGTTGAAAAAAAACTTATTCGAAATAAAACACATTAATGAATTAATCAGCAATCAAATGAAAAGTAGAATATTCATTTTATCATTAGTTGATTAATATTTAAAGATTTTTTTGTTAAATAAAACGTTTTAGATATTCAAATTGAAGATTTATTAGGCAAGTTGAAGTTTATGATCAATTTCTGATGCTCAAAATGATCAAATCATACTAAACAAATTAAATAAATTGTAATTTTTTAATATAATTAGTGCAGAGATAAATATTAGGTTTTAACATACTTTGTTAAATCCAAAGGTAAAATCTGCAAAAGTCTGCAAAAAAGTATCCATTTAAAATAGCATCATTTCGATGACATGAACTCTGCAATGTGCAGTTTGATATTGCAGAGTTTATCTTTTTATTTAACATACTATGTTAAATCCAAAAATGTATCTCTGCATTATTTCTATTATGAAATTACAATTTCTTTAATAGTTTTAGTTTAATTTGATCATTTTGAGCACAAAAATTGATCAGAAACTTTAAATTGCCATTTATTAATGAGTTTTTTGAAAATAAATGAAAAAAATGAAAAAAAAATATTAATTATTAATAAGGAAAATTATGAAATTTATTTCTGTTTTCTTTATTATTAAATTTTTATAGATTTAAAAATCAATTTTTGCTTGAAAAAAAATTTAAAATAGGGAAAAAAAACTATTTAAAAAATGAATTCAGGAGAAAAAACAAATGAAAAGTAAAAATGTTTAAATTAACTGATAAAATAATCAAAAAAATACAATGCTAAACAATCATTTTATTTAAAATCAAATAAAAAACCACATCTACTTACATCTACTATCTACTATCTTGAAGAAAGATATAGATACAGAAAGAGTAACTCGATGCATTAATGGATTTGGTGATTCAAAATAAATGACTAATTATTCTTTTTTAACAAAATTTACTGAAGCTATCACCAAAAATTAAGAAAAAAATACAAAATTTCTAAATTATCCTAACGAAATATTATTTGTTTTATAATTACTAAAGTGAACTAACGATGAACTTAATTTTAATGAACCTAGTACTAAAAGGAAAAGAGCTAAAATTGCTTGGATTTTCCAAAAACAATTAGAAAGTGAATTTGTTGTTGACTACGAAATCAAACCAAATTACTCAAGGTACAAGAGTTATGATGCTTATGGAGGCACTAAAGTTTATTACAAATGCGAATTCAAATCTTGTACGGTGCAAATTTATCTATTTTATTGTAAAAACCCTGTTAAAATCAGTTTATTCAGTAATCGTCGTAGAATAGAATGTGATAAAGGATGTTTAGCCTATTGTGACTTTTTTAAAGATATGAAATTCGATACTTTCTTTGAGTTAAATAATGGTACAAACTTGTCATAACTTTGACTTAAAAAAAATAAAAATTTAAAGTTAAGTCATAACTTTGACTTAAATTTTTGTGACTTAGACTTAAAACTGTGACTTAAAAACAAGTCTGTAATAGTATTAGGATTGTTAAAACTAATCCAGATAGTTGGAAGTTCCCAAGTTTACTTGCTATGATTATTTTAAAACTTGGATGTGCAAACATATACTTGTAATTGCAATTGCTTACAATCAAACCTTTGTACCTGAAAAATATTTTAATTCAGAAATAGGTCCCAAACCCAAACCAGGGAAAAAGAGAAACATTGTCATGAAAGAGACCAATTTTTTTTATAACTTTAGGATTTATGAAATAAAATTATGTTTTTGTATCTAAATATAAGTTATGAGACTTAATTTGTGTTTTTGTTTTCATCAAGTAAAATTGGTGATAGTTTTATTAAATTTGATGATTTAAAATTAATTAGCCAACATAAATGGAGAGGCTCAAGCGGCTTAATATTAAAAATCTTGAACCTGATGAGCTGAGTTGGTACAGAGACCCATTGAAAATTAAAACTGTATGCTATCAAAATAACTAAGTTTTTCAAAAGAAATATAGAGTTATTGCTTATTTACCTCATAAAGTATTTATAAGAATATTGGAAAAAAAAATTAAATCAGCAAAAATCAAGACTGAAATTTTTTTTAAACATATTTGATAATTAAAAAATATTTATTCAAGCTATTTCGTAATTCATACGATGTTGAAATCAAATCTCTTAAGAATCTATTGAATTTGAAAATTATTTAAAAGAATACACCGGCTTTCAAATAAATGTTTATTCGAATTTTGAAAAATCAAATTTTAAATTTAATTTTTTTTAAATGAAAGTATAATATTCAAGTTTAATTTAAATTTAATTCCTTTTTTTGGATATTAATAAAATTAATTTTTTCTAACTATTCGAATTTACATTTATTTGAAGTCAGTTTAATTATCTCAATTATTATTTCGTTTTTTATCATATGAGATTTAAAACTACAAATATACACACCAAATCAATGATATTCTAATGAATAAATGGTTTAATTTTTTGTGTTTGAATTACAAAATGTTGTAAACTTTTTCGTTCAGCTAGGGATTCCGAAATCAAAACAAGAGTTTTAGCTTTAATCTTTTATTCTCAGTGTACAAATATAAAATCACAATATTATATTCCCGAACTTTATTTTAAAAAAACCAATCTAAGAAGTTATATATATATATACATATAGTATAAAAAGATTAAAAGAGAGAAAAAGAGAAAAAATATAAAAGAAGTACATCGGGGTTGCACAAGCATCTCGATGTAAACTAAACACTCTTCAGCGTGATTTTATTTTATAATATCAAACACGCAAAGAACAAGTGTTTACATTTTGCCAAACAATAATAGAAAAGAATGCATGCATTTAGCGATGCATTTTACTTTCTCTCTTTTCTATTTTTGTTTTTATTTTTCTTTTCAAATTTGTTTACAATGTATCCAATGTTGAAATGACAATGAAAAAGTGCGATGTTTCAAATATTTTTTTCAGTTTCAAATAAAAATATAATTTTAAGTAAATATTGCAAGCATGAAAAACTTTTCTTTTTTTTTTTTATTAATTTTTACTTTGGGTTTGTGATAAGATGATGCTTAAGATAATATTTGTAGTTTAAAAAACTATCTACGCTCTGTTTTCCATTTTTTATAAATTTAGTCTTTGTAAAAATGCGTCAAACGAACGTAAATTATCTCACAAGTAAAAATTTATAAAGAAAAAAAACAAAGTATTTTGGGTCTAGTCGGTTAGATGAAATATTGTTCACCTATTACTGGAACAATTCTTGTTTTCAGGTATTGTGAACTATTAGTTCACCTAACCGACTAAATACTTAGTATTAAGTATTAAATATATAATTAGATAAAATATTTAAAGTTGGGGGCAAAATTTGGAAATAAATGAACCTTTGTTCCCCGAAATCAAATACTTGAAGGGTGAAAAATTAATTTTAATTTTTGTTTAATTTTATTACTATGTTTAAAGGCAAATATTTAAGTATAGAGTGCATTTGGGTATTTGGAATTGTTGAAAAGAGAATACCAGACCAACCGGATCAGATTAGATGCTATTTCTAAAGCTTGTTTAAATTTAAAAAAAAACAAAAAAGTTTTTCATTCAATTCTTTATTTTTATATCAATTTCGAGAATTAGGCAATTCTATTAAATAGCCGCTATTATTACAAATTGAATAAAGGCTTTATTCAATTTGTTCACATAAACTAAAAATTATTCGCCTAATTTGAGATTTTTTCACTTAATTCTATTTTGATTCAGCTTTACGTGTACAAAAAATTTAGGAAAACAAATAGTTCACAAAACGAGAGAACAAGAATTGTTCGTGAAATATGGTTTACCAATTTTTAAACGATTTAATATTAATTTAAATCTAAAGGAATTATTTATCTTTTTTTTATTTTTTTTTATTTTTTTTTTATTTTCATATATTTTTATTCTGAAGAAGCATTATCTCGGTACAGATAAACAAATAAACAAATAAATTATTTAAAAGTTAAAATAAGAATTTTCGATATTTTTTTCAAATTTCCAAATAAAAATTAAACTCATTCTATTTCACTAAAGAGTTTAATTTCAAATATGAAAATGTTTGCAATGTTAACTTAAAATTATTTTTTGAAAAAAATATTTGAAATATCATACTTTTTCAATGTTATTTCAGCATTGGATACATTTTGTAATTCAAACACAAAAAATTAAACCAAATTGATATACAGATAGTTTTATATTTAGATTCTAGTCTTTTTTTCAAAAATGCATACTTTCAAAATTAAAAGTATTTCAAATTTATTACAAACATACAAATTGAATTGTAAAAAGATCGAAATTTCTCATTAGATTGAATATTATTATATGTATTCAAATTAAATTTAGAACTACTGATTATCATTTCCAATTAGTGTAATAGTATTCAATGCTAAATATCAAAGGAATCAGTTCTAGTCTGAGAAAATAATAAATATTCATTAAAAAAGTTTTTTGAGTTACTAAACTTTCGTAATTTACTTTATTGTACTTAAATGAGGCGTTCAAGTTTTGTAGCTTTTTATTATTAGATGAAATATTTTTGTCATTTGGGTAAAAAATCTACCCAAAAGATAAGTTTAAGTTTTACAAATCGAAAAAAAATTAAACAGAGAAAAAGTTTATTAATAAAATTTTAAGAAGATTGTTTGTGAAATTTGATCTTATTCTTTAAAATTTAGATTTAAAATCGTTTTAATTACTAATTTACGTATACAAGCTTGTACATTTTATTTTGAATATTTTTATTTGATTTTACGTTTTTCTTTTCAAATTTTCCACTAATGTCCATAATAACGAAAAAAGCCACAGTTAAAAAAATTACAACTAGTGCAATAATAGTTGTGATCTTAATTATCTTTTTTATATGTTTGATCTCGTTTGCCTCTATTTCACAATCGTCTCCAGTGTAGTACTTGAAGCATTTACACTTAACTTTGGTATCCTCTTCACTAAAATAGCAATATCCATGAGAAGAGCAAGTTTTGTTTGCACATAAATCATTTCTTAAAAATTGGCATCTATTACCAAAATAATAATCAGAACAATTGCACTCAAATGAAGTGGAATTAATTTCAACACATTTTCCATTGTTTAAACATTGTTTCGAAGAACATGGTCTCATGTCAAAGCTACAATCAGCGCCTGTAAAATGTTCATTACAAAAACATTTAATTGTATTATTTGAAGCAGATTTGCATTTTCCATTGTTAGAGCAATTTTTTAAACAATTGTTAATGTTACCTTTTTGTATTAGCAAACCTAAAATGACATCTAAATCGTTTAAATCCAATTCAAAGCTTTCCAGTTCTCCAGTTATAAAATTTTCATTTTCCTTCACAGTTATATTACATCTAGATAAAGAAAATAAGTTTAAATCAAATGCTTCTAGATAAAATTCTCCAAGTGAAGTAAAATTCTGTGAAATCTCGATGGAGTTGTTACCACTCACATTGAAAGAAATCAAATTTTTCTCAATGTCTTCCACAAATAATGTAAAATTTCCATCTGAAAAAAAGTTCAGCATCAAGTTTTCAGTCTTTTCCATTGTTGTCTCATTGGGACAAATTGTCCAATTCACTAGAAAAAAAGTTGAATTTTTTATCAAGTTTAGATTATTTTTAATTTATTTTACATAAAGGCTTGAATGGTTTATCCAATGAAAGTACTAAAATGGATGGACACTTATCATAAATCCTCGAACCATCTAAAATCATGACTGAGTATAGACCCGGATTATCAATGATTTTTTCCAGGGTGTTGGTAGATCCATTTAAAATGTGAATGTCTGAATTAGAAAAACTAATGTTGGTGTCTTTGTTAAAATTCCAACGAAAAAAATTTAGCTCAAACTTCTGACTTTGGTTGACTACAGAAGGGCATTCAGCAAAGGATACTCCAGTAATATTCACCATTGTTGAATATGTAAAATTAAGTGATTTCTCAGTAATGTTTAAATCAAAGGCCCCTAAGCTGCTATATGTATAATTAAAGTTTATTATGTTAGAACTGTTTTCAAAATCTAAAACTTGATTGTTTCCAAAATCAACTGAAATGGTATAATTTTTTTCTTCATTGTATGAATTGTAAAACCGAATAGAACACTGTAATATGTCTCCTAATATCAAATAAAATGATGTGCACTCTAAAACTTTTTTTATAAATTAATTTAAATTTTTAAAATTAAAAATAATTTCATCTAACATTGAATTTTGAAGATGCTGTTGGCAAAAGAACCTCCACATATTTTACTTGTATTGCCACTACAAGTGAAATTACAATTTCCTATCCCATATTTTCCGTAGAAATTTCCGCAAAAACATTCAGTGCTAAAAATCAAGTTTAAAATTTTATGTTAAAGGAATGCATTTCTGTTTACGAAAATTGAAGACCAGCAAAAACTTTATTATTTTGGCTACATGATAATATACACTTTTCAATGGTCATTTGATCATCATTAACTAAAAAAAACAAATCGCGATCCCATGAATCACGAAAACATCCAACCGGAAGAAAAGAATACTCATTTGAATTAGAAGAAAAAATAAAAATCATCAATGATAAGGAAAATAATAATTTCATGTTCATAAAAAATTTGTTTGAAAAAAAAGAAGAAACAGAAAATTAAAATCTTTATTAAAATAGTCAAATTTTAATGTAAGCATGAAATTTTAAACTTTTTGAAAAAAATATTGATCAAGTTTTATAAATAATTAAATTCATTTTATTAGTTTGGTTGAATTTTTGCGTTTTAAAAATCAATTTTCTCAAGCCATCAAAATTAAATAAAATAAAGAATTAAAAACACTTGCTTTGACATATCGAGTATAAAAACCGTCCAAATTGAAAACGCCAAAACGACTATTTCAACACAAAGTGTTTTCTGACAAATATTGATCGTCAAGGTTCTAGCAAATAATTTCAAATCGCATTAAAATTAAAAGATTAATAAGGAGAAACCTGGCGATCAGTATTTTTCTTAAAAACTAAGTATTTAAACAAGTCAAAAAAATTACATTAACAAATAAAAATGGCATTAATTTATTAATAAATTTGAGAATTGAGGGCATTGCGAATTTTGAAAGAAAGAACAAAAACATTAATTTTATATTAAAAAAAAACTCTGCAAGTCTACAAAGCACTATTAGAAAATCATTAAAATTAAATTGCAGAGTTTTTGCAGAGGCTTGATTTGGGTGGTACAAAGTTTTATCAGCCGATACATTTTGCAGAATAATTTTTAGATTCATTGTAAAAAAGTAATTTCATTTTAAGATTTTTGTTTTTGTTTTTTGTTCCTAAATTCACAATGCCGAATTGAGCCATGTCGAAATTCTATGAAGCACGGTGAGAACTTATTTAGGTCCCTTTCTTTATTTGAACAGTAAAAGGCATCTGTTGGTATAATTTGCAGTATTAACTTAAAACAGTAACCCTTGAGTCATATCGGAGTAGTACAGAGCTTTTATAAAATATGCAGAATGGGCTAAATTACGTAATTTTACATAATTTTAGTAAGCGTACGTAATTACCTTTAATTTAAATTTAACAGAATAATTTTAAATACTCGAATTGAATTAACTTGCTTTTTTTAGCCTTTTATTATTTGTGTATATGTTACCGTAAATTTCTCAAACATGTAAATTTGTAAATTTACTGGTCTTTCAGTAAAAATGAAAAACATAAAAAAATAAATAAATTTTAGATATTTACTGAAAAAGGGTAATTAAAAAAAATTTATGTGTTTTTGCAGCTTGAATTTCCTACATGACATCTTGTTTTATACAACAACTGGGATTTTTTGCAACCACATCGATTTGTCATACACTGACCATTACAGTTGCATTTTAACATGCCCTGAAAACCACCAATTGATAATTCATTTACTGCTTGCCTCACACTTAAAGCTTTGTTTAGGTTTAAGTTATTTAAGTTATTTATTTTCTTGCATCCAAGTAGCCAGAATTTTTTTGTGTTGGCTTAGATTCGATTTGGAGAATTAAAGCTTAATCAGTTAATATGATATTTAGTCACTGATGTATCGTCCGATTTTTTTTATTTTTATTGGGATTTTTGAAACATTGAAACACAATTCACGAAAAATTGTTTTACATAATTGCTGACTGAAAAGTAAGTTTACAAAATTACTAGTAAAAATACAAAACATAATTTTTTTCCTATTTGTTTTAAATTTTTACTGGAAGACCAGTAAATTTACAAAATTACGTGTTATAGGAATTTACTGTTACATATTTCTGTGAAATCTGTTTGCGAAAAAACTAAAATAAAAGTTAAATTTAATTTAGATGAACACATTTTATATCTAAGATGTTTTAACAATCTTAGTAAGAATGCTTTTCGTTTGCACTACATGACACTGGCTCGTCCACACCTAGAATAAGCCATTAGTGCTTGGTCACCGCATCTGAAACAAGATTTAACTCGAATTGATAAGATTCAAGAAAGAGAGACTAAGCTTGTCGTTGGATTAAAGAACTTAACTTATACTGAAAGACTGGAGGCTCTCTCTTTGACAACTCTAGAAGAGAGACGTGTTAGAGGTGATCTTATTCAAATTTTTAAGATAGTACATAACTACGAGTCGGTTAATTTAAAATATGTTTTGAAATTTGCACAGAAAAGTTATGCAACAAGAGGTCATTCGCTTAAAATGGTTCGTGAAATAAGTAGAAAGTGTACACAACGAGACGTGTTTTTGACAAATAGAATTTTACCTTATTAGAACAAATTGTCTGAAGAAGAGGTTCCGACGAAGAGTTTAAATAGTTTCAAGGGTTTTTCGATGTAAAATTGGATGGTAGCTACCAAAGCTCACTTTTGAGCTAAAAACTTCGGTACTGCATACATGCTGCAGTTAAAACTACTACATTTTATATCGTTAATTACTACTAATTTCATGTTATTAATCAATATTTATTTTAAGGAAGTGGATATCGTAGTAAAAAACGGTGGTGGTTGGTCAAATAATAATTATAGTTTAATAATAATTTAATAATGATTTTTAAAAATGAATAAGAAAAAATTATTTTTGGCTAGCCTCGTTCTAGTAGTGGTCGAATTGGAATCAGTAGAAGCTAAAATGGAAATGCTTCGAAATTCTAAGCGTAATAATATTAATCATTAATTTTATAATCAAAAAGCGATCGGTTGTAAAAAAAAGTCATAATATTTTTTAATGTTTATTAATTATAAAAATTGATTAATTAACAAAATTTTTCGCTTATATTATTTTATTTTAAGTCTTTTTGAGACTGTTTGAATTTTACTTTTCTTTAAATCTTTTTTTAAATCATTCGATTTATATTTTCAAACAAAAATTTTGTAATTTTACGTAAAATTAAGAAAGGAACGGTAAGGAATTTTGAATTTTTTTTTAATTTTTCATAATAAATCTAATTAAATATTTTGAAAAAGAAGACTATTTTATATTTTTCTTACAAAATCCTATTTTTTTTGGCCGTAAGCATTCTTTAGCGATTTTACTTAAATTTACGGATTTTAATGTAAGATTACGTTATTTTTCGTTAAATTACATATCCTAACCGACTAATATTCACTTAAAATTACGTCAGCTTACTAAAAATAATGTAATATTATGTAATTTAGCTCATTCTGCATTTTTTATAAAAACACTGTAGCTTAAAAAATGTTTAAAAGGATATTAAAACCATAGTTTTTCATTGATCGATACAAGGTATTTTTATTCTATTTTTATAAAGAATTATTACTGTTTTGATTATATTTTGTATAAAATTTATTTATTTATTGAAACGAGAAAATAGAAATTGAAAGAAATTAATTTAATTAAATATCAAGATAAATAACTTAATATAATATTGATTTTTAGGATCGCAGATCATAGGAACAAATAAAACATCTAAAAAAGGTTTCACAAGTATCAAGATTGATGTAAAAACTATCTTTTTCATTATAAAGCTTGCAGAAAATATGAATACTAAAATTTTGAAAATTTTAAACACGAATAAAAACTAAAAATTAATCATTGATTTTGATTTAAAATTTTTTAATAAAAAGATAAAAAATTTTTTAGTGAAAAAATGAATATATTTTTTTGTTGGCATTTTTTGATACACTACTTTCTCAAAGCAGAAGAATAAACAAAGAGAAATGATATCATTTACACCGAAGGTGCTATAAAATAAAGGGAATAATTTAAATGGACTCATTCTATTACAGAAACGGGCGCATAATTATTTTGGACTCAATAATTAATTTATTTCTAAGTTACTTTTAACTTATAACCTTTATATTTTGTTTCAATTGCTATTACTCCTTCAGTCATCATGTGATTTCCATCGACCTCATGAACAAAAATAACTTAAGTTCCTTTTTTCAAGATCTAGACCAGCATGAACACCATTTAATTAATAAAAAGGATGCTTATCATTTTCAATGCAATAAATGATCGCAATAATTTCTATCTCTTTATCTTTTTTGATTTTCACTTGCTGATCTTGATCTGCTTCTGTTTCGTTTTCTGGTTGTGAAATTTTATTTCTACCTCGCAGCGAATTTTACTTTTTCTTATAAAACATTTATTAATTAAGTTATCGAGTTTAATTTTAATATTCTAATTCTTAAAATATTTATATTGTAATGTTATGTGTTAGAAAAAAGATGTTTAATTGCCTTTAATTCTTGATTTACAGGCTTAAAAATATATTCAAATATTACAACCATGTATTTTATTATATTAAATTTGAAAATAAACATGCTTTTCATATTAACATTAAAAATTTTATATTACTTATGTAGTTGCACAAGACGAAAATAATATTTTTTTTATTTCAATTTTACAGAATTATTTTAAAGCAATTTTACGTAAAATTACACAATTTTCTGTAAAATAAAAGCACTGTATGTTTGGCAACATTTAAACCTTTATCTATGGTTACTCCCAATAATCTAAACTCGTCAGCAGCTTGAGCTATATGATTTAAAATGACAATACTCCTTGGTAATATAAGTTTCCTGTTCGTCACAAACATAAAAAAATGTTTTATCCCTATTAATATCTAACCTATTAGCTGAACACCATATTGATGAAATCTGTAATTCCTCTGAAAATCTAGGTAACAGTTGTCTAAATTTGGATCACTAAGATAGAAGCTAGTATCATCAGCAAATAACTTACAAAATAATTTTAAATTAATGGGTAGATCATTTATAAAAATTAGAAAAATAAGGGACCTAAAACAGATCCTTGAGATACGCCAAGGCCAATTAAGGATGGCTTAGAGGATATTTCTTTCATTCTAACAACTTGATTTCTATCAGAAAAGTAGTTTGATATTGGAATAAAGATTAGTTACCAAAACCATAATGAAAAAACTTAAAAAGGAGAAGATCGGAGTCTACAAGGTCAAAAGCTTTCAGGAAGTCTAATAGAAGAATAAGATATATAAGCTTTTTATCTCTATTCATATTAAGATCAGAGATAATTTCATGGAGAGCCGTTTCACAAGAAAAATTCTTGCGTAAACCATGTTAGCCATGGAAGAATATTTTATTTGAATCAAAGTAATCACTTTTTTGACTGCAAATAAGTTTATCAAAGATTTTAGCTACAGGGAGTATCAATAATTCCTCTATATTTATTAATATAATACTTTGGGCCTTTATTTTTGTACAAAGGGCTTACTATTGCAAATTTCCATTCATTTGGAATCTTCCTAGTATTAAAGCAGATATTAAAAAGTTTTAAGAGCACAAATAAGAGGTTTGGTGGAGATTTTTCGAAAAATTTCGAATAAACACCTGGTGTACATGCAGAGCAAATAGGGGATAGATTTTCGAATACAGACTTCAGATGTTCTTTCTTGAAATCATTTAAAGAAAATCCAGAAGTTTTAAAAAGGTTTTCTTTTTTTAATTTCATAAAGTTTTGATTTATTAACTTTTCACTCTCACCAATTTTAATTTTAGTATTTAATGGTTCGAATAAACATTAATTTTAAAGCTTGTGTGTAGCCTTTTAAAATTCAATTTATTATTTATATAATTGTAAAGTCAATAAATTATGAAGAGATTTGGTCTCACTATTTTATGTATTACGAAATAGTTTGTCAATTTCTATAATTATTTAATATGTTTGAAATTTCAGTTTAAGTTTGTGTTTATTCTAATTTTTAAATCGATAAAAATTGTATTTGCAACTAAAATTACTTATTTTATCAATACAATAACACTTTATAAAAATAATCTTACATTTTATTTATTAAAAAAAAATCAAATGGATTTTCCTCAACTGACAAACAAATTTCTCAAGATGAAGTAAAATACAAGGTGTTCTTTATTTTCTTGGATAAATCCGTATAAAAGAACGAAATTCTCCATCTACTAATCCAGGCACAAATCCTCAATACCTTACAAAACCTGGCGTAATTATAATAGAATTAATTAAGAGACAAATCATACAAAAAAGACATTTTATCTACTTCAAATAGTTGACTAGACTTAAATAACTACGGAAAAGTATTCATTAGCCCCGACTAAAGTCCAACCAAAAGAGCCCTTGATCGAAAATTAAGAGTGGAGCAAAGACCTCGAAATGATAGATTAACTCTCTCCGAAACATTTGGTATCACTTTTAAATATAATTTTGCGAATTAAAAAAGATGGTACTGGGGCATTAGAGCGACCGGTTAATCTGGGTTCTGCATAAAGTAGAACAGGACCTGAGCAATTCTAATCACCGCCCTACCTAATATGTTCATATGTCAACTCACTAAAACAAACATTTAACACATATAATCGATCCACAGACTTATCACCTTCTCCAAACCTAGTACTTAAATTGTCTACAGACAATCAACACAAATTTTTACTTTAAATTAAAATTTTGATCTATTATGAATTAAATACACACTAGAAGCACCAAACGAGTCAAAATGAAATCTAATAGATAAAATTTTATTTTTTGGATAAATCTATTTAAAACTTAATTTTAATTGATTGAAAATACAAAATTACCTTAAAAAAAAGTATCAACCAAAAAATTGATCTTCTATTGAATTCATTTTCTTGAACCCATGCTTCGTCTTTCATAAAAAATACGCAAACTATAATTTTTGTTCTTTTTAAATTTGCTCATCTTCGTTCAATTTTTTGGGTTTTAGTCAATTTTTTAAAACTTTTACTTTTTATTAATGCTTTATGACTCATCCATTGATTTTGTAGCAAAATTCAAATTTTAAAAAAAGTCAAAATGACTCGTTTTGGTGCTTCTGGTAGTATATACTTGATTTTGCTCGAAGACAATTTTTTTTTATTTGAATTTAATTAATTTTAGAAGGTTATTCTTATTTTTATGCTGAAAAAAAAATTTTGCTCAAATAGCAAAAATTGACTTGGATATTAGCAGCCAGGAATCGAAAAAGAGTCATTTTGACTTGTTGGGGCTTTTAGTGTTAATAAATTGTTATTGTTGTCATTCTAATTAAGAAATTTTTTAACTAGGATTGGTAATTAGAATTTAATTATTCTGCATACTCAGGGGTCCAAAAATAACTTAAACCTCAAATAGCTGTAATTCTTACAGATTCTGGTATTCTATGAACAATTTTAATTTTTTTAAATTGTATATGTAATAGTTAATTTTGATAAAATGTAAATATCAAAATAAACTGATCCATTAGTAAATCTTGATAAAAATATTCATTATTCTTATTATCAAATTTTACTAAGTTAGTTTTGATATTTACTGATGCAACCGTAAATATCAATAAAAAACAAACTTGCTTTAGTTAAAAACTACCGAAGCCCCTAATCTAATTTGTCAAATAATCGACGTTGATTATAAATTCAGTCTTCATGAATTTGCATATCAAGTTGGCGTATTTTCGGACTTATTTTCCCGTAACGCTTTCAAAATTGTCAAGTTGAACTAGAAATTAGAACCGACAAGTCGCTCAAATGCGTTAGACAAGCAGCCAATGAAATGTCAATTGGTGGTGGTCAAGGAATGGTAAGATTCAATTGTAAATCTCAATGTATTACAAATCGATGCGGTTGTAGAAAATCGAACCTCTTGTGTAATTCCAGATGTCATGGATCAAATACAATTTGCTCCAATAAATAAACTTTTTATCAATATTTACGCTTTATTTCATTTATTTCAGATTATTACTATATTTATCTTTTTAATTTCAGTTAATTACGAGAAAAATAGAAAAAACAGGAAAATTTGATAATTTTATTTATTTCAAAATTTAAGTCTCGTAATTTTAATATCGATATTTACGTATTATCAAAAAAAAAACGGTAACATATTTATTCTGAAAGAGCATAATTTTTTTTGCACTCAGGTCTATTTTTTTTTAATTTAAAATAACAGGTGTGTCAATTTTGTCTATTGAAAAACAGTCAAAAAAAACATTTCTTTTCACTTGAAACATTTGTAGTTTTGAGACCAAAAAATTTTTTTTGTTTATATATAAACTAGACAAAATTCTGAACAAATCTATGGTTTTTATTTTATATATTTTAGCGTTACTTTATATGAATTAAGTCTCAAAAGTATATTATTTCATTTTGATTTTAAATATAATTATTATTTGAAATTTTTTTAAATTTAAGTATATGTTGAATATGGTTGTCCCTAAAAGGCGGAATGCGGAATGCGGAAAACGGAATTCCGCAGGCCAAATTCCGCTAAAATTTTTCTAAAAAATTCCGCAAAATTACCGTAGTAGATTTTTAAATAGTAGATTTCTTAATTCCAGCGGAATTTGTCTTGCGGAATAAAAAAAATTAATTGTATTAATACATTATTTATTAATATTACTATCTTATATAATAAAATGTTAATAATAAAGTCAAACATGTTTAATTTAGTCGATTATAATAAATAATTTAATAAAGTTTAATTATTAATACATTTAAAGCAATATTTCTCACAAATCCAAGACTTACTTTTGCCAGATTTATGGTATCGACTTACTTTACCACAATCAAAGTGATACCAAAATTTGCAATTTTCACACTCGATAGAATGTTCGTAGCAAATAATCGAGCAAATAGAACAAATACAATGCTTATTTTTCTCCTCAATTAAAGTTTTAATAGTTTTCCATGTTGTTTTATTGAAAAAAGTCTCCAACTTCCCAAAATCTACATTAAGAAATTTGTCACTAAGCACACTAAAATCATTAACCACCATATTTTTCTTTATTAATAAATAAGAATACCAGCAATATCACCATGAAAGTTTTCTATTAATATTTCTTTTAACAGTAATTCACAGCTACTATCTATTGCTGAACTTGTTCTAGTTTTAGGCTCCATTGAATTTACCAAATGGCCTTTTTTTTTCTACCAGTAACTCCAGAATTTTTGGCCTTTGTTAAATCTGTGAGATTGGGTATTTTATATGCTATTTCAATTCCATTTATTGATTGTACAGCCAATATGTGACAACAAGAATTCTTCTCTAAACATGTACATGTTGCTTTTGGGAGTAGTTTTACTTGGTAGCAGTTGTTTTTTTCGTCAGTGACAAAGTAAATTTTTAAGGCAGTGTCAAGCTTAACTTTGCCATTATTTACAAACCATAATGCCCTACTTATTTTAGAGTTATAACGATTTCTAAGCTCGAATGGTGAATTTTCTATATCAGAATCATCATCGTCAGATGTATTTGATGTAATGGCGTTAAGCGTTGAAGATGTTTTTGTTGACTGGGTTAATGTCTTTTGCGATACATCATCATTTTCAACATGAACATTTAGAACATTATCACTTAAAGTAGATAAGATCTCACAAAAAGAAGACTGCGGATCATCGTTTGCTTCAATTAAACTGTTTGATAAACTTGGTAATTTACTTGACGCAATAGTTTCGAGATCACTTTCAATCGAACTATCTTCACTGTTACTAATAGTTGTAAATTTTACACCACATGACTGTAAAAGCTCATTTTTATCGGCTATCAAAGATTTTACAATTGCTGATGGTTCCATTGTTTCTCTGGTGTTGATGAACCGAGTGTCTAAAAAACATTTTTCTTTAAATTCCGGTCTCAATCAGTAATTACCACGATTACCAAAGCCAAACTTGATCTCATTACAATAATAAATTGATAACTGGTTTAAACTAAGAATTACCACGTCTAAAGACAATTCTACTCTATCACAAATTAACTTTAATAAGTTATTAAGCCCTTCAATTTGGTTTGTAGTAATCCCAGTGAAATGATTAAAAATTCTTTTAGCAATAGGTTTTACTGAGTATGCGGCTAAACCTTCAATGTCTGGCATAATACATTTGTTGAAATAATCGATGAATTCTTGTCTCCAAGCTGGAATCAACTGATCCGAACTATTTGTATAGCCTGTTTTTTTTTGTCTAGTTGTGAATCGAACAAATTTTTATTAGGTTGTAAAAATAACTCACGTAACTAGTCACAATAGAATCCAACGTCGTCTGTTGACATTTTTTTGTTACTAATTATCCACCGCTCTGTAGACTTCCAAAAGTGGTTCCAACACCTGAGAAGAGGTACATTTGGAAAGTATCTTTTAATTGCGTTCCTAAAAGCATCTTAAGAATCGGTAACAATATATCCTAATTCACTCAACTCAGGTAGTACTTCACTCATGTATTGCCAGAACTCATTGTGAGACCTTTCAAACTTCTTTTCGTGTAGAAAAAATGCTAAAACTACAGAAGGAGCTTTTTCTGAGTTATTGTGTACTAGAATTGGATGTATATATGACAGCACGGATACATAATAGCCAGTCATATTAAATGTAGTATCGAATTGAAAACATGTTCTGTTTTCAGAATCAAAAGCATTCATTGTTTTTTTTTGTCTCCTGTAACAAATCATTATCAATGGATATTAATGTCAGGAGCTGTTAAAATCAAATTTGGAAAGCCTAACGAGATATGTATCAAATGACAATTTGCAATTTCGTCATATGTAAATCTTTTAAGTTTATTCACAGCGTTAAAATATTTTTATAAAATAACAAATAGAGGAGTTATGTTCCAAGTATTTACAGTAGGAATAGTTGGCTTTAAATTATGACAGTTAAGAGAAGAAATAGAAAAATTATTTACAGGCATGTTTATTTGTTCTGTGTTTGAGTCGTGTGTAAGTTTTGAGCTTCAGCTTGAGGTTTCGGATTTGCTTTGTTGGCTTCACGTTCGCTATATGGTCTACGGTATTTATTAACGATAAACCCTTTTGGCCAAATTTTGTCATTTTTGATTTTGTCGAGGTCGAAGACACTGATTGAAAATTTAAAAGATTTGAATTGATTGTGAACTGTTTTTAATTCAACAAAACTATAAGTAGTAACGATTGGGTTGATAAAATTTTTGACACTATCATTGTTTTCTTCGTTATCAATACGACCAATATAGATATCAACTTTTCGTTCACAACATTTTAGGGCTGTATTATCACCTTTACCAGAATATTTGATGTATTATCGGTCGAAGAAAAAACTTTTTTTTTGTTTTTTCTTGGACCTGCCATTTTATAACCATTATCATTAACAGGGGTGATTTGTTTTGAAGGTATCATTGGGTTTGATGAATCAAAACTTCTAATTGATTCTTGACCAAACGGACGAGTCGAAGGTCGATTATTTTGGTTTGAGTTGTTGAAAGAAGTTTGAACCGGATTTTGAACGTTTATTTGTGGCCTGTTATCATTAGGTTTAATTTGTTTGGTTTTTGAGTTGGATGTTGAGTCTTGAGGTGCAGACCTTTTTTGTGCTCTTGGGGTGTTTTGATTCTCTTTTGGGTTTGATGTAACTGCTTGAGAGAATGAAGTCGCCTGAGGTTGACTTTGTTGTTGTTGATAATTTTGGGTATAGTAGTTATTAGCATTTCCAAGAGGAAGGCCTGGGAATTGTGTTGGGTAAGATTTTTGTGAAAACGACGCTTAGATTTGTTTGATAATGGTTGCGTTCGCTTCGATTATTGATTTTAGCGAACTATTTTCGTTTAATAGAATGTTGATTTGTTTTGATTGTTCTTTGACTAAGTCTGTAAATGCATTAACTTGCTTTTTAGATCTATTTACAGAAATATGAACTTCTTCGATTGATGTAAAAATGTCTTCGAGATCGTCTTCGTTTATTGGACGAGATGTCGGGTTAGCATTTTTGTAAATCGACAAGAAGTCTTGTTCGGTTGGATTATCTTTGAGGAATATATGAATAATTATACTAATGTCTTTGGATAACGAAGATAAACTTGAGTTTGATTTTAATTGAAATGTGTTTAAAACTTTGAAATGAGTAAGTATGAGATTGTATGATGTTTCTTTACGAATATGCTTGACCATGTCTAATTGAAATGTTTTTAAGCATTCGGTTAAATCGTACAGTGGAACACGTGCGATTTGGTTTAGATTTGACAAGAAGAATGAGGTTAGTTCGGATTTGCATTGATCATCAAATTTCATTGATGAAAATTGAGATAATTGAGTCAAACAATCGAATTGTTGAGGTTGTTTTTGAGCGTG
Organism: Brachionus asplanchnoidis; assembly: GCA_025491095.1. NCBI lineage: Eukaryota > Metazoa > Rotifera > Eurotatoria > Ploima > Brachionidae > Brachionus > Brachionus asplanchnoidis. The sequence continues at coordinate 232,709 of JAILYF010000067.1, forward strand.
AGCATGGTTGTCATTCTCATGCTGAGATTGATCCATTTCAACCACACTTTCTTGCATGGTTTTTTATTTGTCACAGATCAGATAGAAATAATTTAATATAATTTCAAATATTTTTTCAAAATTATTTTTTAGAATTTTTTTATGAAATTGCTTTATGAAATTAATTCATTTTAATTAAATTATGAGACAAAATTACTAATTATTTTTAATGAGTAATGAGCCTATTTCAGTAACTGGATGAACCCGAATAAATATGACCCTTAAAAAAAAGGTCTTTACTCTCAAAAAAAAATGAAAAATTTATCCAATTTTATTAAAATAAACAAAAGATTTTTTTTTAATTTTTGAAAAAAATGAATATAAAATTATTTCTTTTCCAAATCTTCCTCTTCTTGGTTCAATCTAACTTGAATAGATGATTCAACTTTTCTCATTATAGGCTGCAAATTTGGATACTCTTCACTAAGCTTGTTTACAATAGTTCCTAAAGACCTCAATCTGTCCAGTTGTTTCGTCGTTTCTTGTTCATTTTGAGTGTCTTGTTTGGCCAGCAAAGTGTATTTACCATGCTTTAATTGATCATAATATTTCACTCTGCGCTGCTTCTTTAATAGTTCTTCCATGTTTTCCTGCTTTTTTCGACTCAACTCTTCTAGCTGCATATTCTTTGCCTCATCCGAATCATGCAAATTTTTGAGTACATGCTGCTTGTCTTCCAAAATGTTTGTTAATTGCTGTTGTTTGTCTTTTAACAGTCGAATCTCGCTCTCAATTCTTGAGGTATCATGACCAGTTGACTTAATTTTTTTTGCTATTTCGGCTATTTCACGCTGCAACTTGCCTTGAGTTACAATCTGAGGATTTTTTTGAGTTAATTCGCCTCTGGTCATGATTGTATCTCGCCTTAAGACCGCTGCTTCCATTTGACGTATTAGCTTCTCTTGCTGATTTCTTAAGTCATCGTATCTGACAGTCATGCGATGAATTTCGAATTTCATTTCCTTAATTTCACCTTGTCCTGCATCTGAATCCACTGCCTGTTTCATTTCTTTGGCCAGCTCGATTTTTCGCTCCCAAGCCATTATTTGTTCATCTACATCAATCAAATCTTTTAGTAGCTGCTCTTTTTCTTTCTTGACCAACTCAATTTTGTCTTGTAGCTGAATGGTACTTCTTTCCGCTTCCTTTTATGAAATTTTTTTAATCAAAGTCAAGAATTTTTTTTATCTTTACTTTTAGACATTCAATAAAGTCATTTGTGGTCAAATCGTAGTTTTTCTCAAGACTCGTCTTTGTCTCTGTCTCTTTGAAAATGTATTTGTTCAGCTTTTCCAATTGTAGACGCAAATGGTCCAAATTTTTGTTCAGTTGCTTTATGTTGTTTTGTTCAGTTTCAATATTTTCTATCAAAAAATTATTTTATTTTATGCTTTTTTATTAGATCAAAATTAAAATTTTCAGAAATCATTAAGATTTTCAAATTCTGTTAAAAAATTATTTTTATTTCAAAAAATCCAAAATTAGAATTTAATTTCTAAATTTTGTCTGAAAAAAGAGCTCAAGAATTACCAACTTAAATCTATTTTTTTTCCAATTTGTGAGAAAGTGTTAAACAAAAATTTAATAATTAATAAAAAATTTCAAAAATTTATAGAGGAAAAAATGTTGTAAAATTTACTATATATTTACTCAAAATTTTAGTTTATTTTAGGCTGTAATTTAATGCCAGTTCATTATATAATAGAATAAAGAAAACAAAGTTTTACTTTTGATTATCGCTAAAAAATCTCTCTAGATAATTTACAAACATTAACTTCAAAATCCTTTATACAACTTTCAAAAAAATCTACACAGAGTCTTTTAATAAAATATGATTGAAAAAAAAAAATTTTTTTAATTTGATGATTCTAGGCAAAATACTTTAAAAGTCACAAAGTCAAAGTTAAGTCAAGTCAAAAGAATTTTAAGTCAAGTAAAGTAACTTGGTCTCAAACAAAAAAAAATTTTCAAGTCAGATCAAACTTCTTGACTTGAAAAAACTTTAAAATGACTTTTTTTCTGATTTTTGCGCAAGTCTGATTCTGAGATGGTTTTTTGATAAAAACTTTGATGAATTTTTGTGAAATTGATTTGTACTCAATTTCACAAAACCTTGATGTCCATTATTTGAGAAAATTTGAAAATAAATTTAATTAATTAAGTCTCAAAAGTTGTTTCAAATAATTAAAAAATATTTAAATAAATTACTCTCTTTCTTTGAAATTCAAATTAAAAATTAAAAAAATTTTCGGAAAATCAAAACTTCTAATCCTAATTCTATATTTTAGAAAGTCTTAAAAATTTCATTTATTTTTTAAAAAGTTTAGGGTACGTATTTTGAAATTAAACAAATCTTTTTGATATAAAGGTACAGATTCTTATCAAATTTTCCGCATGTTAATAGTGATGCTTTCATAAGAGACTTTCGAAGTAATTTAAGAAACTTTTTATTTTATTGATCATTTTATACTAATTTATGAATATTTAATGAAATTTTTTTAACTTGTAATTACTTAAGGTACATTAAAGATTTTATAGTTTCATCGATTATAAATAAACTTTTGGGATTTTAATTGTAAATATTCTCTCAATGCTATCAAAATTTTGTTTAGTTATCACTAGACTTGACTTAAGACTTGTGACTCAAAAACTACTCTGAAAAAGACATTTTTTTAATAATTATTTAAAAAAATTTAAATATATATTTTCGATGTTTATGATGTTTGGTTTTTAATAAAAAAGATTTAGCCCAAATAAATCATTTTTACATTTTACTTTAAAATATTTTTAATCTAATCTAATTCTAATATAATTCTTCAAAAAAAAGTTTTTTTTTTAATTTGGTAAAATACCATAATTTAAAATTTCTTTATGTTTAAAGTGTTCTTAAATAATTTTCTCTTATTATTAATTTGAATAAAATAAAAATATGCTAGCAAAGTTAGAAACTACCAATTTTGAAAATTAAGAAAATTATGAAGACTAAAACCGCACTTACTCTCAATTCTCATCTTTTTAGTTGTCAAAACAATAAAATTGTCTTTTTGATTTTTCAGTCCAATTTGTTTATTTTGACGATCTTTGACCAATTTGACAAGCTCATTTTGTTCTCTGAGCCATTTTTGTTCGAGTTCCATAATTTTGGTGATCAAATCATCAATTTCACGGTTCAAATTTTTCTCCTCGACCTCAAGTGGTCCTAGTTCAACTCCCTTTTTAAGTAAAAAAAATAAAATTTTTCTCAAAACTTATAAATTTTTTTCTTCCTACTCCAGCTTTTTCGATCAAAGCATCAATCTTTTTGTTATACAAATCAATTTGACCCTGTTTGTGCTCAATAATAAGAACTCTTTGTCTAATCTCTGACTCCGACTTGGAAATAATCTTATTCTTGTCATCAATCTCGTTCTGGAGCATTTTGACCTCGCGCTCATGCGCCTCATTGATAGTCTTAGTTTGTAAAGCGTCCAATTTAGCTTTGGCAATATCATTCTCCAATTTGACCAATGTGCGCTCCATGTCGCGCAGCTTTTCATTTTGTTCCTTTCTCAATTTGTCCGTGTACTGGGCAGCCTTGTCCGCAGTTAGTTTGTCCTGCAACTTCTTGAATATTTCATCATCCAATTTGACTTTTTCCTGGTTCAAATTCTCAATTTCTCGCTGATGCTGGCCAAGGGTATAAGTGGTCTGGGCTTTTTCCGCATTTACCGAATTCAATTGACCCACAGTCTCTTTTAGCGCTCGATCGAACGCACTGAACTCTTGTTGAAGCACATCTTTTTTTTCTTTGTTCAATTTGAGCGACTTGTCCAAGTTTTTGTGCTCAGACTTGCGCGTGTTTATCATTAAAGTCAAATTTTCATTCTTTTCCTGCTCCTTAATGATTGACTTTTTATACGACTCGATCTCGGCTAAAGTTGAGTCGAATTTTTGCTTTTGAGCCCTTTGAAAAAAATTTTTTAAGATTTTTTTTACTTATTTCAAAATAATATATTTTTTTAGAAATTTTATTTATGGAATGCACCAGTAAATTAATCACTTAGGTCTTTATTCTAACAAAAGTGGCACCTGGATATTTTATTTATTTGCTTTAATGTGTCGAGCTATAGCTCATTCAGATTTAAAAAAAAATCATAAGAAAAAGTTTAAATAAAATAAAAATATTTAAAAATGGCTAAAATATGATAGAAAATTAAGTAAGATAAATTATAGATGTTTAAATATTCAAGGGTTCAGGATAAAAAGAAGAAATTTTAAGGAAGTAATTACACAATGATTTAGTATGATTGTGTTTTAAAAAAAATTTTAAAAACAATTTTGAAAATGCATTGAAAATGTGTGATGATTGAGGTATATTTTATTTTAGAAATATTTGGAGAAATTTTTGCAATGTCGCTCTATTGAAATTAAATATAGTGCTTTAATCATAGATAATTAAGTTTTAGTTAATTTTTAAAGATTTTTTTTTTAGAATTTTTAATAATAATTAATGATTAATTCATTCAAATTAATTAAAAATTAAGCTCTAATTGTTAAATTACTCAGATTAAATATTGTACAATATAGTTTTTAGATATTTTTTAAATTTCAAAAAAATGGCTAAAAGCTTAAGTTTGAAAAGCAAAAATTGACAAAAATTGGTTTTGTTTAATTCTAAATAAAATTTTTGATCTTTTGTTTGTTTAAAAAAGCAATAATTTAACTAGCTAAAAGTTTTTTTTTTATATTTAAGTTGGTTTGATTTAATTTAATACTCAATGTTTTAAAGATTCAAAAAATATTTAATTAAGTACAATTTATAGAAAATTTAATGAATTCGCTATCTTTTTCTTACTAAATGAATTTCAATCAAATTTTACCCAAAAATTCTAATATTTAATTGATAAAATTTGATTCATGAAATTTAAGTTACGATTAAAGGAATATTGAGAATCAAATCGAATCAATGTAAAATTAATCAGAAGATTAAAAATCATTTGGATATTTTAACTCGAGATTTTATAAAAGCAATGTGATCAAGAGATCAAAATTGAGGTTTTTAAAACTTTAGCTATTAGTCATTTTTTTGAAATTTAAGAAATATCTAAAAATTATATTGTATAATTTTTGATCTGTGTAATTTAACAAATAGAGCTTAATTTTCAATTAATTTGAATAAATTAATCATTAATTAGTATTAAAATTTCTAAAAAAAAAAGGCTTAAAAGATCATCTAAAACTAAATTATCTTTGTTTGATGCACTATATTTAATTTCAATAAAGTGATATTGCAAAAATTTCTCCAAATATTTCTAAAATAAAATATACCTCAACCATCGCACATTTTCAATGCATTTTCAAAATTGCATTTTAAATTTTTTATAAAACACAATAGAACCTTTTTGATTTCCAAATTTCTTGACTTTTAGACCCCATTTCTTATTGTGAGATGTTTATTAATATTGAGCTTAAATTACACGATTATTTTAAATCACCCGCTATTGAACCAAATGTTATTTCCTATTGTAAACTTTTTCCACATTTTTCCATTTAGATTGTAGTAGTAGTAGTAGTTTTCAGAAATTTTCCATATTTAAAGCCAGTACTTAAGTTTCTTAAGGTTTAACCATGTTTTCAAAATTTCCTGGCTTATCAAAGATAAAAAATGTAGCCAAATCTTCTGCAAAATGAAGAAAGCATTGGTTTAATTTTATTTCTTTTAAATACACTATTTATGTAAATGCCGAAAAAAAAGTGACTAATTACTGAACCTTGGGAAACGCCTATTATAATTTGATATTGATTAATTAAATGGCATCAAAAATATTACTAATTATTAATTTATCTTTGAAATTTTTTATTAAATGATGAAATAATGCATCAAATACTTAGAGCCTTAATTTTTATTTCTGCTGAAAAATGTAACATATTGCAGATTTTTTTATTGTTTTAAAACAAAAATCTTTAAATTATATTTTTTAACTTATAAATTTTAAATAGTCTTTTTAAAAAAAATATCTATTATCGATTTAAAAATTAAGGACTCAGGAGGTGAATGGCTATCATTATGCATAAGTTTTTTGTACTTAATAAGTTATGAAATGTTTCAAAAAAAAGAAGTCTTTGTCTAAAAATTAGTGTTGGGAACCGTACAAACGGTCATTGATGCGGCTAAAAATTTGGGCCGCGATTTTGGCCAGTCCTAAATATGACGGCCCCTTTGGCGGTCAGACCATATCAGCAGAAAAAAATTTCCTCAAAGGTTAAAGAATTGCCAAAAATTTTATATTAAAAGAAAATGCTTAATTTTTTTAGAAATAAAAATCATTTTTCTTGAAAAGCCTAAATTTTTAAAAAATTAGAAATTTCTTATTTATTGAAAAAAAATTTTCGTCTCTCTAAATTAAAAACTTAAAAGAACTACAAAAACTTTTTCCCTGAAATTTTTGATCGCCAGTCTGACCGCCAAAGTGGCCCTGCGTCTTTGATTTGGCCGGCCAACTTCGCGGTCCAAATTTCTGACCGCCAAATTGGCCGCCTTATTTTTTCTATGTAATGATTAATACAAATTCTTAAGGCGCAGGTAATATTTAATTCATCTTTAGCTACTGAAAATTGAAAAAAATACTTAATGCAAATTATATGATGGGAACTTTATTTCTAGATAGAAAAGATTTTTAATAAAAATCATAAAAAAAATGTATTAATTTGTCTCAAAAAAATTTGTCTCAAAAAAATTTGTCTCTTAAAATTTATTGCTTCACCTCAAGTGTTGTTTTTTAAAGATACCATTTGAAATACTAAACTAAATAATAGCATAGAGAATATCAATAAAAATTATCCTTTATTCTATAGCAGATAAATATTCACTCAATTTTAGTAGCCAAGTTTAATAATTTTAATGCGACACATAATAAATCCGTATTTTTTAAAAAATTTTAAATAAAAATACTTAATAGCAGCGTTCATCTGTGAGTTTGCTTCATCTCTTCGCTTCATGCCAATCAAACAACTTGACCAATTTTGCATCAATTGATTTTTTTCCTTTTCAATTGCTTCGGTTTCCATTCTGGCCTCTACGAGCGCGTTTTTCAGCGCCTTGCTTTCCTTCAATTGATTTTGCAGTTGCCAGTCATAAATAGAAATGTCCTCCTTAAGCTTGACCTCTTTTTCTTCCATCCGACTAACCAACATGTCCTGGTGTTGTTTCTCTACTTCAAATTTGCTCTTGTCAGTCTCTGCCTTCTCGGTAGCTCGCCTTATCACCGCAATGTCGCTTCGGATATCATCTTTGGCATTGCTCATGTAGAATATCCTCAGCTTAAGGTTGTCCCTTTCTTGTTGTAGATCACGAAATTTTTGTAGCTCTTCATCTAGTTGCTTTTGATGGTTGCGGTACAAATTGCGCATTTGATCCAAATCGCTCTCAACAAGCTTTCTGTTCTGGTTTGTGTCGTTGTAGTTGTCGTGCTCTTTTTCCAAAAGCATCTGGTTCTTGGCCAGCTCCTGTTGTAGTCCGTAGAGCTCTACGCCGAGATCCTCTCGCTCCTTTCGAGCCTTTTCTAGTTGGTATTTGGTCTCACGCGTTTCCAAGGTCAATTTCTGCTCACGTTTCGACAGCTGATCCTTGAGAGCTTTTTGAAAGCGACTCATCAATGGATGGTCAGGATCAAGCACGACCAGGTTGTTCTCCTCGCCTGCCAAGTCATTGTCAACTGATTGTGGCTGCTGAGGTGTCAATGGGCCGTCATCATACTTTTTTGTTTTTTTTTTTATTTTTTTTAAACATTTTACTAGTTTAAATTACCTCTCTCAATGCTTGGACAGTTAGGTTTTCCACAACCTGTGACAAATCAGTCGTAGGCTGCTCGCTGCCAGTGGTTGGCGCTGGGTCTGAGTTATCCATTTTTTTTTGCTTAAAATATTACTTCAGATTGTTTTTCTATTCATTTTTTTAGTTTAAAATATTTTTTAGTTCTGTGTTGCTATGGCAATTAAAATTTTTGAGGAGAAAATTAATTTTTTTTTAATTTTAGTCTAAATTTGATGCATTCACAAATTAAGTCGAGTTACAGTTGATTTGAAATTGAATATTAAAAAGTTTGATTTATTTTTTTTTCTTTGATTGAATAATTATTAAATTATTAATAAGTGTTTTTTTTTATTTGAATAAAAATTTTATTTAAAATTAAATCGACTGTTTCAATTTTATTGTAATGTTTAAATTGTTTTGCGACCATTTAATTCATTTATTAGGAAGAATAAATTAAAAATTCAACTTTAAAAATTAAGGGCATTGTGATTTTTGGTACAAGAAGAAAAAAATAAATATTAAAAACGCAAAAGCTTAAGTTCTGAAGTAAGAAACATGTTCTGTAAATTGTAGCAATTGATACATCCTCTGTACCACTACTTAAAGTTGACTTGGATTTATAATATAATACAATACAATATACTAAATTCAAAGGATATAGCTGTGCTGATGTACTGCAGTTGGAGCTTCAATTAGAATACTTGATTCAAATTTAAGAGGAAAAAATACATTTAATTTCAATGGACCTTTTGAATTCTGTTGAAGTGGTGGCAAGGCTTTTTGAATTACTTTCAACTCACCTGAAGTGTTGGAAATTCCAACCTGAATTTGATTTTCAAAAATCTATAAAAAAGACTTTGAATACTAAAAAAAATTCAAAATATTTTTATATAATCTTCCGATGAATATTTTTATTTTCTGTGTTTGATTGTAATAAAGAAAAATTTTTCTTAGTTGAACCAATTTTTTCATTTTTAAATAATTTTTAAAAAAATTTACAAAAAAATCCAGTATTTCATATAATTGAGGGAAAAAATATTTGAAAATTTTAAATTTTTCAGGAAAAAAGATTTTGGCACTTTTTTTACGTTAATCTCCATAATTTGACAAAAAATTAAAAAATGCTAAAACATTAAAATAAATGGATATTAATTCGAAGAGTATTTGCAGAGGCTGGATCTAGGTGGTGTATTGATTCTATCAACTGATCAAAATTTTTCATTTTTCCTAAAACCATATTTTACTTTTTTTAAATTAAATTTATTTAGATCAAAGAGAAATTAATTTTTCCAATAAAAAAAGGCTTAATATTAAATGATCAGTATTTTTAGCTACTTAATCTTTAAAATTAATCTACCACGATTTTTTTAAAGCTTTTTTATCTGTATAATGAAAAAAAAAACTATCACATTTAAAAAAAATTACTAGTGTTTAGCTAAAAAAGGCTTATATTTTTTGTAGTAGAAAAAATATTTTTTTTTTATAGAAAAAATATTTTCGAAAAATAGAAAAAAAAAATTAGAAAAAATATTTTTTTTTTATAGAATTTTTATTTTCGAAAAATAGAAAAAAAAATTAGAAAAAATATTTTTTTTTATAGAAAAATTACTTTTAAATATAGAAAAAATACTCAAGAAAATCGAAAAAAAAATATTAATTTTTTCTCGGTCTTCCTCTTTTACGTTTCGCGGTTTGACCGTTTTGATTTGCTAATAATTGATTATTTCCGTCAATGCTCAATATTTGATTTGATGTTGTCGCTGATTGAGTTTGAATTGAAGGTTCGATATTGGCTTGTATTGATCTGAAAATTTGCACATTCAAAGGACCAGTCGAATTTCTCTCTAGAGCAGGTAGAGCCTTTTTTCGACGGCCTCTTTTAGAATTTTTCTCAATGTTAAGATCTAGAGTTGGAAATTCTAGTAATTCTAATTGATAGCCAATACCAATCACATGCTTGCAAATGAAATTTTTGAAAAATTTTTTTAGTCAGACTCTGAATCTTGAATCATTTTGTTATTAAAGTTTTGATGATAAAAAGTCCAAGTTCCAAGAGCATTTTTATATTCATTTTCTATTTAATCAAACTTATCTATAAAGTGTTAATAAGTTGTCAATTAGTCAATTAGCATTAAGTGATAGTTTTCTTAATCGATAAAGGTGAGAAAAAGATAATTATTTTTTTCTATTAGGAAAATTATTTTTTCTATAATCAAAAATATTTTTTCTAAAGAAAAAAAATATTTTTAATAAATTCATATTTTCTACTACTAAAAATATTTTTTCTATAAAAAAAAAATATTTTTTCTACTGCGAGAAATATAAGCCGCTAAAAAATGTGTTATAGAGAAAAGTTTATTTAATTAAAATTTGTTGCTTGCTTTAGTCTTCTACAAAATAACAAAATAAATTAAATTAATTTAATAATATTTTATTCAAAATTTAAAAATAAAATTAATCAACATTTAACTATATCTTTTGAAAAAAAAAATTAAACAAAAAAAATCAGAATAACTTAAAATTTTGAAATAATTAAAAATATTTTCTTCGAAATTAGTCAAATTCATCTTCTGAACTTAACTCTTGGTCTAAATCAAAATCATCATTTTGACATGTGCTGCTAATAAAATTTATCCATGACTTAAGATCACACATTTTGGGACTCTCCATGAAATAACTCGATTTTAGGCTATTATTTGCACTGGCTCTTTTTAAAGGATCATACACAAACAAAGAACTAATCAAGCTGAGTCCAGTCTCACTTAGTTGAGGAAAAAAATCCTTTAACTTATTCTCTGATTGCTGTTTGAGCGAAAACATGCTGAAAAACTTCAGATTTTTTAAATCAGGCCAGGCCGAGTCGCACGGTGTTCCCAATAGTTTAATAATCAAATCAATTTGTTCAAGTTCACTTTCTCCGGGAAAAACTGGACTACCAACTAACAACTCAGCAAAGACACAAGCAGTCGACCAAGAATCAATCGCTGTAGTTTGCTCATCCGAGCCGAACAAGAGTTCCGGTGCTCTGTACCACAAAGTAACCACTGTTGGACTATTTGGAACCTCATTGTCAACTTTTTTTGCCAAACCAAAGTCAGCTATTTTCAAATAACCAAATTTGCTTATCAATAAATTGGATGGTTTTAAATCACGGTGAATAATCAAGTTGCTGTGCAGGTAAGAAAGACCCTCTAAAACATTGTTGATTACAAATTTTATTTTATCTATGGAAAAATTTGTTTTGTTTGATAATCTTGTCAAATCGTACTCACATAACTCCAATACTAAATAAATAAAATTTTCACCATAAATTACCTCTATTAATTTGATGACATTTTTGTGGTCTAAGCTAGAAAGGTGTTGGATCTCTCGACCATAGCTGATCGATGTATACTTAGCGGGCTTTTTTCTAATTTTTTTTAGAGCTACCTTTGAATTTGTGGTCTGATCACTGGCGAGATAAATTGTACCAAAGCCACCCTGACCAATTTTTTTTAATTTTTTGTATTTAATTGTGACTTTTTCAGTCGATGATTCTAATTTATTCATGGTTTAAAAATAAAAATTAATTCAAATTTAATTATGTTTTTTTTAATGGCATTAAAATTTTTCAAAATTTTGTTTTAATTTATTATTTTGGTTCAGTCAGTTATTTTTTCTTATAGCATTTTAAGATCTGTATTTAAAGAACTTGAACACAAAGGCAATTTTTTACAAATAAATTATAAAATGTGAAATTTTAGTACAAAAATGAAAAAAGCAACTTTTTTTTCTAATTGTACAAAGATATTACTGCAAAAAAGTAAAATATTGTACAAATAAATTCTTAGCCCTTCAAAAACTCTGAAATTTTCTGTAAAACTAGAGAACCCATTTTATTGCAAACGATTTGGGAAATAACATAGGTTTACTTTATAGTTAGGAATTTATAACATCCCGGAAAAAAAAGTGTTTTTTCAGTGAAAAACGCTGACGAAGAACGGCGTTTTTTGAGCGTTCTTTTTTTTCCGAGATTCTTATTTAGTATCTAATGTTTTTTTAGATTTATTTGTGATAATCATCAAAGATATTTAATCCAAGTGAATAGCTTACTTCTACATTTTTTTATCATGTAAAATACTATTTTACACGATAAAAAAATTATGATGGAATTATGAGGAATGGTAAGACATATGATCAAAATAGTCTTTTAATTATTAGATGCTTGGCAACCAATTTAAAAAATTTAAAAAACTCGTAGTCTTTAAAAATGTAATCTTTAAAAAAAATAATAAAAGTTCTGAATGCTGAAAATTCTAAAAAGAATGAAAAGGTAGCAATACTTAGAGGAAATTAATTTTTGATAATCTCTAATCGGACATAATAGTTTTCCTTTATTTCTATCAATTAAGCTTTAAATTTTTGTACAATAATTTTCAGTGATCGATCTTCCCAATTAATATTAATCTTTATTATTAAAAAAAATCCCTAAGAAAAAAAAAATCAAATAAAATAAAGTAATTTACATATTAGAATAAGCTACTGTAACACCTCATATACCCCAGACCTGTCTCTCTCTTTGTTGTATTTTAGTTTAAGTTAGAGTTTTTTTTAGACTAAAAAGAGAAAATCTTCTTTTTAATTTATTTAATAGTGCCACGCTATTATACTATGATGTGATATAAAATAATTTTTATTGAGTTTAACCCTAAACTACAACGCTTTTTTTTCATCAATAATTAAGATGGAGGTTAATTTTAAGTAAAATTATTTATCTAATTTAGTTAATATTTCCTTTATTAAGAGAAGCTATTTTTAATTTAGAGAAGGTTTTAAGAAGACTTTTTAATAGACCTTTAGTCTTTTAAAAAGTTTAATTTAATCAAAGGAATTATCTGTAATTAAGCTCTTGTTTTTTTTATGCGCCAAACCATATCTCATTAAAAAAAATCAAAATCAAGTTAAATGTTAAAAAAATAAAAGAAAATTAAAGAGAGATATATTGAAAGAAAGTTAAAGTGACATTATTTTTTGTGTATCTGTGTTGAGCTATAGCCCCTTCTGAATTTAATTTAAAACGAAAATTAAATTAAATTAAAAAATTTGATAAAAAAAAATAATTCAAAAGATCAAAGAAAAGTAAAGTATTTTTTTATTATTTTTTATTTATTTGTTTATCTGTACCGAGCTAATGCTCCTTCAGAATATAAAAAAATAAAATAAAATAAAGTTAAATAAAATAAAAAATAAAAAATAAAAAAAGGATAAATAAGTCAAAAGAAAATTAAAAATGATATGTTGAAATAACTAGAGGTAAGAAATTTTTAAATATTTGTTAGTTCAGGAAAAAAAAAAAGCAATTACTAGGTAGCAATTACACAATGGAGTTGGATATTCGATATATCTTGATTCGAAACCTTCTTTATATTCTTCCACCAGTCTCACGACCAGTGGAACAGAATGACTCAATCCTGCCCTGACATATCTCTCAACTTAAAAAAAAAGAGAAATTTAAAATAATTTTTTTCTTTTTAAAAAAATTTTGTGTTTTCTTTTTAAGTGACGTAATCAAGAATTTTTTTTCTTTAAAAATCTATTTTTTATTTATTTTTTAAGAGAATAAATATTGGGTCATAACAATTATGTGAACAATTGATCGCCAAAAAATGTGATCAGGGGTATCATGACGATTGTGTGATTTCAACTGATCACAAAAAATGTGATCATCACATTTTTTTTTCGTTAAAAAATGAGTCAATTAAATGTAGAAAATTTTTGTGATCAAAATTTTTATTTCGTGATCAATAAAAAAATGTGATCAAATAATAGCATAAATCGAAACGAAAGTCTAAATAGTAATTAGAAAAAAGTCTTACTTTTGATGCATTTTAACACCTATTTCATTCTTCATAAATTCTCCACATATATTGAAAAGTATTGAGTTGGTATGGTTAATATCTTCATTTTCATTCATTTTAGCTAAAAAACTCGTTTTTTTTTTAAATTTTAATTTCTTGGCTTATTCTAAAGATATGTTTTAGTAAAGTGTGCTTTATGATATTCAGATTATTTTGATATTATATTAAAGAAGAATTAAACATTAAGGCATGAGATTTTGTATACAAATATTAAAATAATAATAAATTTATGAAATTTTAATTTTTTTATTTTAAAAAATGTAAACATTATGTGATCATTTATTTTTTTTTGTGAACATATATGATCACATTTTTTGGTGATCAATTGCTCACAAAGTCGTTATGACCCCATTTTTTACAAAATTACAGTCCTTTTTTCAAAAGTTTAAAAATAAAGCTTTGAATTGTTAAAAATAATAAAAATCTTCGATAAAATTTGATAGCGCATTTAAAAATTTTCTGATCAAATTTGAAAAATGAAATTTGATCAAAAATTTATCTTTTCTTATTTTTCTCCTGTTTTACTGCAAATAAAAATCATGAATTACAATTAGATTACTTTAATTTCTTACTAGTCAACGAAGGTATTATTACTTAATACTTTAACTTTTAGCACCTGTCTGTAAAAATCTTATCAGTTTCTCTTATTCCTGTAATTTTCCTTTTATAGTGTAATGTGCTACCATAGGCGATATCCTAGTAGACGGCCTCCGCAAGTTTGCTTGCCGTAGCTTATTATTATTATTATTGTTTTTTCTTTTAATTGAAATTAACTGAATAAAAAAATGTTTGTATAATAAAAAATATATTAGTAGTAGTAGTAGTTTTGACTGTAGCTGGCTAGCCAGCGAGTGTGCTGATAAGGCACACTAAGACAGCTGATGTGATTGATTGCTGCTCATCCAGCAATCAATGCCTGCTTTAAAGCTGTTAACATTGGGGGCTTCAACTATTTCATTTGGCAGCGAGTTCCATATGTTAGCGGTTCTGTTGAAAAAAAAGTTATCTCTATGTTGGAGCCTCGATATTTCTTTGTGATATTTGAGGCAGTGACCTCTTCCTTGGTTTTTTGTGACATTAAAATTGTTGCTTTTTTCAACCGATTCTATTCCATGCATGAACTTGTATAATTGAATTAGATCACCTCTTTTTCTTCTTTCCACCAGATTTGGAATGTTCAAAGCCTTCAATCTGCTTTCATACGGTTTGTTTCTAATTGACGAAACAAATTTCGTAGCTCTGCGTTGAATCCTTTCAACATTCTCACAGTCAGACTTAAGAATTGGAGACCATACATGCAACGCAAATTCCAAAAGAGGACGAACAAAAGTTAAATACAAAGATCTTAATAACTTACAATCAAAACGAGCGAATGACTTCCTGATGCGACCTAACATTTGATTTGCTTTGTTTGTAGCCTCTATCACTTGATTTTTCCATTTAAGATTTGTATTGAAAATAACTCCAAGATCTCTTTCGGTATCTGACGTTGCTAAATGCTTACCATTAATAAAATAAGGAAATTCTTTGTTTTTATGACCATAATGCATAACCACACATTTTGATGTGTTGAAGAGAATTAGCCAATCTTGAGTCCATTTGAAAATTAAATCTAAATCTGATTGTAGTTTCACGGCGCTTATTTCTAATACCGTTTGCGAGAAAATTTTAGTATCATCTGCATACAATTTCACAACATTCTCTATTCCTTTAGGTAGATAATTGATATACAAAACGAACAATAGTGGACCAATCACTGACCCTTATGGTACACCGCTAAAAATCTCAACCCAATCCGACAAAATTTCACCTTGAATAACTCGTTGTCTTCTATTTTTTAAGAAAGCTTCAATCCATTTTAGTGTCAGATCATCAAAGCCATACGCTTTCAATTTAGCTATTAGTCGTCTGTGCGGAACATTATCAAATGCTTTCGCAAAATCTAGCAAAATCACATCAACAGGAATACTTTTGTCTAGGCTCATTGAGATGAAATCTAGTGTTTCCAGAAGATAAGATGTACATGACTTTTTCTTAACAAACCCATGCTGTTCTTAAGATATAATATTATTCTTATAAAGATAGTCTTCCATTTTTGGTTCTTATTATGCTTTCCATAATTTTGCAAGGAATTGAAGTTAAAGACACAGGACGATAATTGCTTGCCGTTGATTTATCACCTTTTTTATACAATGGAGTAATATTTGCTGATCTGAATTGAATTGGAAGCTGACTATTCGATAATGATTCTCTGAATATCAAAGTTAAAGGAACAGTAAAGGCTTCTGCACAGTTTTTTAGCAATAACGGATGAAGCTTGTCTACACCACATGATTTATTTTGATTTAGGTCTTGTAATTTTTTGAAAACCATTTCATAACTAATGTCATTTGGCTCAATGTCAATATATTCTGACCAGTTTTCATTAAATTCAACTTCAAAAAGAGGAAGCTCACCATCTTGTTCAATAACAAAAACATCTTGAAAACATTTATTAAGAAGATTTGATATCTCTTTCGGTTCTTGCGTTAATTCAT
Source organism: Brachionus asplanchnoidis (assembly GCA_025491095.1). NCBI lineage: Eukaryota > Metazoa > Rotifera > Eurotatoria > Ploima > Brachionidae > Brachionus > Brachionus asplanchnoidis. Next base: position 248,974 of record JAILYF010000067.1, read on the forward strand.
TGTTTGACTTTTTTAATGCTTTGATAGATTCTTTGATAACTTGTTGATATTTAGGTATTTGTACAATATTTTTGGATTCTTCTTAGCTTTTTCAACTAAATTCTGTTCAAAAGTTAGTCTGGCTCTTTTTATTTCTGATGAGACTAATTTACAGATACGCTTGTAATCACTATATAGATTCATATCCTTCCAGTTAGATGCACAGTTCCTATATCTAAGATTCTTTTTATCTCTAATTAAGACCTTGAGTTCATTTTTTATCCAAGGTTTTGAGATACTTTTCTTTATAGAGTCATCCGTCACTGGAATGAATCGATTACTAGTTTCGCTGACATGATATTACTTCATTATCTTTATTATATTTTTATTAAATTTGTGGCAAAATTTTTTTTTAATCAAGTTTCAATGTCATAAATATATTTCAAGAAATTTATAAAATATTAAAGCTTCAAGGTAAATCAACAGACTAGTACCCTTATATATTGAATAGACTGATTAACTCTTCATTTATTTGAATAATAATAAAAATTCATTAAAATAATAAAATAAAAAATTATAATAAAAATGTTTAATATAAAAACAATTAAAAACAAAAAAAAAATCATTCAAAAAATAAAACTTTTAAAATTCAATTTTAAACTATCAAAAGTCTTAATTGATTTGTCATAAATCAAGTAAATATTATTAAACATTGGCAGTTTAAATGTACTAAACTTTAGTACCAATTTATCAACAATGAATTTGTTAGATAATCTTGAATAAACATATTTAAAGGTTTTTTCACCACTTTTTGATCTTGATCCACATTCGATGATTTGATTATGTTTTTACTTAAATTTTATATTTTTCTAGATCAATACAGCGGTTAAGCTAATTGCTTCTATTTGTGTATATAAAAAATTCTTAGATTAAATTTTAATTCTTTGAATTTTAATGAATTAAATAATTTGTTAGAAAAATATGGTCTTTTTGCTTTTCAGCATAGAGCCTTGGAAAGAATGTTAACATTTTAATTTAAAATAATTATTTTTGCAAATGCACCACCACTTTTAAATGAACAGCTAGTCAAAAATGATACTAGAAATTTGAAATATGATTTATAAAATAAAATCAAATAATCGAATGTGGATCAAGATCAAAAAGTGGTGAAAAAACCTTTAAATATGTTTATTCAAGATTATCTAACAAATTCATTGTTGATAAATTGTTACTAAAGTTTAGTACATTTAAACTGCCAATGTTTAATAATATTAACTTAATTTTAAACTATCAAAAGTCTTAATTGATTTGACATAAATCAAGTTAATATTATTAAACATTGGCAGTTTAAATGTACTAAACTTTAGTAACAATTTATCAACAATGAATTTGTTAGATAATCTTGAATAAACATATTTAAAGGTTTTTTCACCACTTTTTGATCTTGATCCACATTCGATTATTTGATTTTATTTTATAAATCATATTTCAAATTTCTAGTATCATTTTTGACTAGCTGTTCATTTAAAAGTGGTGGTGCATTTGCAAAAATAATTATTTTAAATTAAAATGTTAACATTCTTTCCAATGCTCTATGCTGAAAAGCAAAAAGACCATATTTTTCTAACAAATTATTTAATGGATATGTTTTTCTTTAGTAGCTAATTTATTTTTAAAGTAGCTAAATAAAAATATTTTTTAGTAGGTAATTATTATAGAAGCTAAAATATTTTTTTAGTAGATAAATAAATTTACTAATAGATAATTAAATTAATAGATAATTCGTAAAGTAGCTAAAAAAAAAATTAACACCTCATAACATATTGACATTTTTTTTTGAGTTCTTAATTATTCTTTGATGTAATTGACATATGAATTTTTACAAATTGGCACCTCTTAAAGAAATCCAACTAATTAATGACCAGTTTTAGAATAAAAACTCAGTCTTTTTCAAACTTTTTCAAACTTTTATACAACATATCATAAAAAATTACATTATGTCGGAAGAAACATCTAGCTCAACTTCTATCTTAGCTTTACATCAAGCTCAGTCAAATATTGATGACACAGATAACGATGCAAGTTTGATTGAAGAAGCAGTTATTCATAAAAAAAGAGGCAAAAATTTGAGTTATGAAGATTTTGCGGTATATTTATCGTATCAAAAATGTGTTCAAGACTTACAAAGTGGAAAAATTGACGACAGTACTTGGGGTCGAAAAGAGGAGCGTAAAACTAAAAATGGTGAAATTAAATGTTTTACAAGCAAATGTTGCAAATCAACCAGTCAAACGTAAAAGAGGTCGTCCTCCAAAAGCTAGTCAAAAAGAAGTCAATAATGGTGTTTCTAAAAGAAATAAATTGAGTAATGATTAAATAATTATTCTAATTATATTTTATTGGTCATTTTTTGTATTTTTTTTTGTCTTATTTTTTTATTTTTTTCTTTATAATTAGCTACTTAAATTAAATAATTATCTACTTTTTATTTTTTTTTTATCTATTTTTCTAAATAAAAATTAGCTACAAAAAAATAAAATTAGCTACTAACACAAAATATATTTATTATTTAATTCATTAAAATTCAAAGAATTAAAATTTAATCTAAGAAGTTTTTATATACACAAATAGAAGCAATTAGCTTAACCGCTGTATTGATCTAGAAAAATATAAAATTAAAGTAAAAACATAATTAAAATAAGGTAAAATAAATGATTTAAAAAATTGAATTTTAACAGAAGTACATAAATAAAATAGTCTTTATATCAAAAAAATTTCTTTATTCACATTTAGACAGACTTCTAAAACTAATTTTATAAAAATTAATTTATCATCAATGGTAATACCCAAAAGTTTAAACTCACTTACAACATCTATTGAAGCGTCTTTAATTTCTATTTTTTAAGAAATTCTATTTTTTTCTAAAAATCATCAAAAAAGTTGTATTCCAGTTTATATCGACCTTATTAAAATAACACCACTCATTTAAATCCTCAATTATTTGTTCAAAACATTTCAAAATTATTTCTAACTTTTCCCCAGAATTGGCTAAAGTTGTGTCATCAGCAAAAAGCTCAATAAAAGCCTTTATATTGCACGGTAGGCCATTTTTAAAAATCAAAAAGAGAAGAAGACCAAATACAGACCCCTGAGGGACTCCATATTTTTGTATACCAGGTTTTGAATGCGTATTTTGTAATTTAACTATTTGTGATCTGTCATTAAAATAGTCAGACATTAGACCTAATGAGTAATTATGAAAACCACAGTGAAATAACTTTAACAGAAGAATTAAAGAATCAATTAAGTCAAAAGCCTTTCTAAAATTAATAAACAGTGGAACTGTTATTAGTTTTTGGTCTAGAGCATTGTTTGTAAATGATATAAATTCATGAATGCCTGTTTGACACGAAAAACCGGTCCTAAATCCATGTTGTCCTTTAAAAAAAATTTTATTAGATTCATAATAATCTAAAATTTTATAAGTTAAAAGCTTTACAAACATTTTAGCTATGAGTGAAAGGATCGAGATAGTTCAATAATTATCTATTTGAGTATTATCTCCTTTATTTTTGTAAAGAAGGATAACAATAGCTATTTTCGAATCTCCTGGAATTTTTTTCAAATCCAAGCAACTATTAAATAGCTTTTGAAGATATGGTTTGCTTTTAAAATAAGCTTAATTAGCTTTTAAAATCTTGGTATGAATACCTATATAACCAGATGAACTTGAGTTTAAAAGTTCACTAATAGATTTTTCTATTTCTTTTAAATCAAAATGTTTTTTATAATAACGGTTGATTAAAAATTAATGGTCCTTTTTTGTTAGTTGAATAAAAATAATAATGCTCTGTCCAAAAATCCTGAAATTTTCAGCATTAATAGTTAAAGCCTTAATTTTATAATACAATATTTATCTTTTATTATTTTGATTTTCCCATTACAAAATGATGTGTAGCCTTTTAGTAAACGAGACTTAAATGCTGTTTAGAACATTGTCCCTCATAAAAATGTTTTCAAACATAAAAAAAGCATATTATCGAACTAATAATTAGATATAAACAAATATTGGATTGAGAAATCCTGCTTTATGTTGTAAAATATTTAAGATAATATTAATTAGAGATAGAGCATTGGCTAGCTGTTGAGGAATTTCATGAGTTTAATATAATTGAAACGTCAGATTTTAACATTTTATTTACGAGTAAATTTAGTTTGAAAGATAAAAGTAGAGGTAGACCTTATGGTGGTAAAATGTGGCTTGTTAAAAAGGGTATTAACATTTTAGCGTCTTATGAACTAAGAAACAACATTATATGGTAATTTCAATTGAATTAGGTATTGGAAAGTCATTACAAATTTATAGTGTTTGGTTAAAATTTGATGACAATTCATGCGAATAGCTTGAAGATTTTCAATCAAATTTACTAATGCTTGAAAGTGAGATTTAAAACAATGTCGAAAAGAAACAACCATTCGTTATAATGGGTGATTGGAATGCCGATATTAAGCTAGGTAGAAGATTTTATATAATTCTTAAGGACTTTGCAAATAATAATGATTTAATAATCTCAGATAATTTAGATTCACAAATTGTAGGTTACACTTACAGAAATGGTAACTATAAGGCCTTGATTGATCATATAGTTTGGTATAAAAATGAGTCTGACTTTAAGATGGAAGATGTTAAAATATGTAATAGTAATGATAATTCAAATGATCATTTGACAATTACCATCAAGGTTGATGTTGATTTAGGTGTTAAAGATGAATCTAATCAAGTGATCAAGAAATTTCATCGTTTTGACTGGAATTTTAGTACTTTTATTGAGAAATACAACGAGAACATAGAAAAAAATGATACAAAATATGGAACATTATTTCACAAAAGAGCCAGATCTTGAATTAATTAACCAATTTTATACAGAATTGTGTGGCACGCTAATACGAGCTGCTAGAACAGCCGAAAAGTCAACTAAAAAATCCTCTTCAATCAAAAATATGTGAACAAATAGGGCAAATTGGAATGGAAAATTAAAAGAAATTAATCGGAAGGTGAAATTGGTCGAATCAAATCTAAAAAATTCAGTTGGAATTGTTAGACAATAACTTGAAGATGATTTGCGAAAATTACGTCGTGAGCGTAGAATAGAAAATAAGCGTATAATCAAACTAATTCAATTCAAAAAACGAGTTCAATTCTAAAAAATTATTCAAAGTTGAAAATCTTTTAAAGCACAACAGACATCGCTTTTGGAAAGAAATTTCAAAGTTTAAGAATAAATCGTCATTCAAGCATAAAAATGTAAATTAAAAAAATTTTGAAATTTTTTATAAAGATTTATTCTCGGCGGATAATGCTATTGAAAATTTGGAACGAAAAACGATAGAAGAAGACACAGCGTTATTCTATGAATCAATCAAAAAGAAAGTTTACTATTATCCAGTTACTGAATTTGTAGTTAAGTCGGTTACTAATAACCTCAAGGCAAATAAAGCAGTTGGGCATGATAATATTCCTGCTGAAATGCTTAAAAATTCCAAGTCCCCATCTTTAATGATTGTATTGCTGAAATTTTACACATTAATTTTCAATTATAAAATTGTACCAAATGATTTCAATGTCTCGCCAATAGTAGCGCCAATACCTAAGAGTAAAACAGCTAACAATCAACCTAGCGATTTTAGACCAATTTCAGTATCATCGTGCTTTGCCAATGTCTTGGAACATATAATTCTTCAAAATATCGATATTAGAAGTAAAATAAATACAAATCAATTTGGTTACAATAACAGATATTCATGTAAACATGCGTATTTTATGGTTAATGAAACTATCAACTATTATAATATTAATAAAACAAATGTTTATTTAGCAAGTTTAGATGCCCAAAAAGCATTTGACAAGCAATGGAGAACTGGTCTATTTTTTAAACTAAGAGAAACGATACATGAGATGTTTTGGAGAGCTATCTTCAATTATTATAATGTTTCATGTATTATTATTAAATATGAAAATCAAAAATCTGAAATTATTAGAATAACTGAAGGTGTTAAGCATTAATGAGTTAATAGAGGCTTGTACGAGTCTAAAAATTGGGTGTAGAATTGGTAGTATTAATACATCCATAGTTGGTTACTGTGATGACATTGTTTTATCAAGTCCAACAAAATACAATCTTCAAATTTTGCTTAATATGTGTAGTGAATTTGAAAGACTATGGAGAATAAATTTTAATCCGACTAAATCGGTCATTATATTTCAAAATTGGAGTAAAAATGAAGTATCTAGAGATTTTTACTTAAATGGAATCAAAGTTCAAAAAGTAAACAGTTTGTCTTACCTAGGTTTACCAATTGGCGGTATAGTTTTTAAAGAAAATTATTGGGATGAAAAATTCAAAAAAGTGCAAAAAGCTTTTTACTCCTTAAATGGTGTTGGTTGTAGAGCATTTGGTCCAGAACCTAAAATCTTAGCTAGACTGTTTAGCATATATTGTCAGCCAATTTTTAATTATGGCATAGAAAATTGTCATATTAAAAAAAGTAAGCTCAAAATTTATGATAAATCACAAGCCTGTATTATTAAACGTGACATTGGACTATCAAAATTCACGAAAAATACTGCCTTGTTGGAAGCGTTTAAAGTCAAATCAATAAGCAGAATTTATTACAAGTCTAAGATCCTTTTTTACCATCAAATAAAAAAGCTTAATCCAATGGACGAATTATTATCATATCTAAACCTCTATTATAATAAATTCAAATGCCCTGAAGGCTCATTTATTAAACAAATAAAAGACGTTGGTAAAATAATTGATTTAGATCCTTTCACTGAAGATGGTAAAGTTTGTATGGATGCACTAGATCAATTTTATGTGTCAAAAATTACTTAAATAGACAAAGCTCAACTCTATAGAAAAATTGTATTATGTGACTTGTTCTGTAAAGATCAAGTAAATTGTAAATACTATAAAGATATTTTATACGATGTGCTGAATAAATCAGTAACTTAAATAATTAAATCTTAGCTTTTTTTTTTATTTTTTATTTTTTTTTTTTTAAGTCGCCTATGTGTTGCAATATAATTATATAAATGAATAAATAAATATTAATTAGACTTCATATTAAAGCTCTAAGAGTAATTTGTACTGGATATCTTTATAAATCGCAAGATAAACTAAAAAACTTAAAATTTTATTTGACATTTTATGTGTACAGACTAATGGTATTCCATCTGAGATTCAATTTTCATTCGCTGTTTACAGTCTTTAGGATCGAAGTAATTATTTAAATTAAGTAAAATAATAAACGTTAATCAATATGAAAAACATTATGAATAAAAATGAAAAAATTAAATAAATTGAAATTCTTTAATTAAACAAGATTATTGAATTGAAATTATTAAGTAGAATTTATATTTTACTATACTCCTTAAAAATCAATCTAAGATTTGTCTTGATTACAAAATTAAGTATACTCACATTTAGTTGTTTGTTAAAAAAAATGGCTAAAAATTTCAAATTTATTTGGATATTAAGATTTAATATTTGATTTTTAACTTAATATCTACTGCATATTTTATAAATCCATCGATTGATATCGAAAATTTAAAAAATAATCTCAAATAATATCGATAAATTAAGAATAACTTTCGACAGCATCAATAAATAAGGAAAAAATTTTAAATTCATCGATAAAATATCGATAGTTTTTAACTTCATTGATTAGATTTCGATAGTGTTCGACAATATCGAAATTTAACTGATAGAATAAAATTCAATTGATAAAAAGATATTAATATCGATACCTTATTTATTGATATTTCAATCGGTAAATTGGTATTGATGCCATCCAAGACTTGGATGGTATCTCTTGAGCATTTAATTAATTTAATTAACTTCATTTTAGAAGTGGCTTGAAAATTTTACTATTTTAACAAAATTATACTCAAAATAAGAGAATAAAAAAAATTGGTCACAGAAATCAACATTTTTTTATAAAATTAAGTAAAATTCAAAAAGATCATTAAGTTTATTTAGAAAAAAAGAAATTTTGACTTCTTAAAAGCTAAATATTTAATTGAAAAAAATTATTATATTTTCTAAATTACTGCACGAAAACTCATAAAAAGCTTTACGTCAATTAGTGAAAAAATCGATCAAAAATTTGCCCAAAAGACAGGTTTTTGAGTTTATTATTTAATTTAAATACTAAAAAATTTATCTACTCACCTTCGATGAGTGTACAAAACAAAAGGTAAAAAAATGTCAGATAAACTTTAAATCAATATAAAAATAGAAAAATTATATCATAATTGAAAATTAAATTTTTTTTTTTTAAATAAGTTGTAAATAATTTTAAAAAAATTTATTTTTTAAGTCACATGTTATCTGATTTTTTTAACCATGTCGCGAAATGAAAAAAAAATTTGCAAATAGAAAGTTGATCTCACGCTGCCATGGAAACACAAAATAACAAAAAAAAAATTCTTTTAGAAAAATAAATATAAAATTCCATTCTTTCTTATTTCGACAAGTCTACCATTTATTCTCACTTCTTACCTTATTGACTAAGAATAATTAAAAATTTTAATTAATAAAAAAATTCTCTTTTTTGTTTTTAGAATGAACAGAGAATCAAGGCGATACTCTTCACCATCTGAGTCGGTGTCACGATCGAGCACCCGATCAAGATCCGAATCGAGATCTAGAGGGCGCACAGCCACACAATCAAGATCGACCCGAACCCGAACCCGCTCATCCTCGCCACAATCTCCAAGATCCTCAAGTCATACATCTAAAAACTACAACACCTATAGCAAAAGCCAAGCACCAAAAACAGTGCCACAGGCCATCCGAATATCCAAGGCATCCTCGGAAAGCAGTGTCAACCGAAAACGACCAAATGTGGTCCAGAGGCGGACTGGAGCTAGAAATTTGCCTCCTCGCCAACAACCAAGACCTCAAACTGAGCAAATAAGTCAGACCGCTATGAGGGTCATGTCCGCACAGCGGCTCAAAAATAATGATCTAAACAATCGTTTGAAGGAGTTGATGAAGGAAATGGAAAAATTGAGGGAAGAAAATAAAGTGCTAACCAGGGTTCATAAGCGGGAAGAAAGAGCTTTGAAAAACTTGGAAAATCAGGAGCATGATGTTGCTAGAATGATCAGAAATCATTTGGACGAGACCAATGTTCTTAAGGAACAGATAAAAAAAATAAAAGGTGAAAATAAAAAATTGACGACCACTTTGATCGAAAAAGATGAGGAAATTAGAGCCATGAAAAAAAAGAGTGACGAAATGAAAAAGTTGCTAGTTGATAAGAAATTGTTTGACAACGCTGAATTGAGCAAAAGATTGGAGACCAGCGAACGTGAGTTAACTAATTACAAGTCAAAGTATGAAGTAAGAAAAAAGTTTTTGTTATATTTGTCTCTTGAGAAAATTTTTTTTTTAAAAAGGGTGCATTTTTAATTAATTTCTTCAATAATTAAATTTTTTTTTAAAGAAAAAAAAAATTGATGCCAAACTAAATTTTATTGATTATTTAATTAATTTTTTTTGAACATTTTTCTTTAATTTTAACATTTTGATCCGTTTTTTGTTGGGAGATATAAAATTAATTTGCTTATTGAATCTTGACGAATAATGTTTTATTTCCTTGTTATGATTCTGAAAATTTTATGGCTAAAAATTGTTTCAAGCATTAAATAAAATTATTCCATTAGCTTTGAATAAAATGTTGAATAAAAATAAAGTGATAGCGAATTTTAGGATGAGGATTTTAAGGAAATAAAATGTAACTAAGTCTAAAATTAAATCTGTTAAAGATATTTTTTAAAATAATTTGATTTTCATTTGAATTTTTTAATTAAGAAAATGAAAATAAAATAATAAAAATACCTAAAAAATTTCAAAAGTAAATAATTAGACAGTAATTTAAAAAAAAAAAGAATATTTATCAAAATCATTTCTTTAAATTTTTCAAATTGCTTCTACAAAAAGCGAAAAATTGGACAAATTACGCTATCTTTCGCTTTCTTACGTATTTATTTTTAGTAAGTTTAATATTAATTACACATTTAATAGCGTCCGCATCTAAAATTAAAAGTTTAATTATTAAAATAGATTTTGTAGTTTACTTTCTATTTTATTTTTAAAAATTCTGTGAGTTAAATTTAATAGCAAATTTTTAGAGGAGATTATTTTTCAAGATAAAATTAAATTAGTTTAAAATTTTGAAAAAAAAATGCATCTTTTTACCAAAAAGCCCATTTTTCTGCTGCTAGCATTTTGGCACAATTTTTACTAAAAAATTAATTTTCTTATTACTTAATGTAAGCTAACTTAATTATTTGTAAAATTTATGGCCTAATTTTGATTTAGAAAATTAGTTAAGTTGATTTAAAAATTTCAATAAATTTTTCTTAATAATTTAAATTAATAATTTAAATTAATATTTTTTTTAATTGTCGAATGACACTTTTTTATCTTTTTTAATCTATTTTTACTTAGAGATTATAAGTTAATTTATACGCGTCAATTAATACTCTAAATGATTGGTGATTTTTTGATCATCATTAAAAAAATAATTATCTGATTTTTATCTCTAAATTATTTTATGCATTATTTCTTTTTGTATTTTTTAAATTTTATAATTAGGAAAAATACATGAGCATTTTATGCTCAGGATTATTTGTTTCATAATAACGATAAAAAGGATATTAATGTTCCTGAAGCGATAAACCTTTGTGGGAACCAAATAAAAGTTGCCAAAAATATCTTAAGATTGATCCTAATCTAAATTTTTCTAAAATAGCTTGTACCTTGGCTTTTGTAAAAAATTATTTTGTATAAAATACTTTTTTTGGCAGCTTCTCTTCAAAGTACAATTTTTTAATAAGTTATCCTTCTTTATTTTGATTATTGCTCAACTCTTTTCATATGCTATATATCAAAAGAAACAATGATGAAACAATCTAAAAGTAATTAGTTTTCTATTTCTAAACTGTTTAAGTTTGAAGTCAATGATATTAATAACTATTTAGAAAAGTATGGCTAATTGATAAAAAGCTTTTCAATTTACTATAATATCAATTTAATTTACAGTGGTGCTTTAAACTGACTTTTCGTGATAATTTTACGTAAAAAAGAGTCTTTTTACCCAAAAGCAAGTATGTTTACCTAATCTTAGGATTTTTGTCATAATTTGTCCGAGTATGATCTGGTAACAATTTTTGCAAATTTATGCTTTAATGCGTAAAAATGCGTAAATCTACAAATTTCAAAAATAAAGGTATTATGAATTTAAAATACAAATTGGAAAAAATTCTTCAATTCTTGATTTATTAAAATTAAAATTAATAAAAAATAATGCAACATAGTGCAACATACTGTGTTGCACTTTTTTTACCTTAAATATTTTTTCTCATGTAAACAAGACAAAAACTAAAGCATCAATAAGATTTAGATAGATTATTGATTTGATTTATTAAAAAAAAAGAAAATAAAAATTTTATTTTAGATAAAAAAATTGCAACAAATTATGGTTCACCATGTTGCAGTATTTTTTCTAATGTATTTTAAAAAAGTTTCAATTAATTTTTTGTTTTTATAAATTTGGATTAATATTTTTTTCGATTTTATTTCTAAGTAATTATTCCCTTATAAATCCCTTAAAAATATTAATAACTTCGGGAATTGAATTTTAGACTGAACTTGTAGTATTTTTGATTTCTGAAAAACATTTTTAAATAATGGCATTGTGAATATTCATACAAACCTTCCAAAAATTACAAAAATAAAATTTTTTTTCATTAATTTAAATTTAAAAAATTTAGCTTTTTAAATTGTAATGATGAAACAATATGAAACAAAAAATTTATCACTAAATTCGACAAATAAAATTTAATTTTAATTAAAACAAGAAATATTAATGATCAAAGTAAAAATTAAGTAAAAATTGAAGTATAACCCCGTATTGCTTTGAATGATGTTTTTATTGAGAAATATTTGATAATATTGAGGAATTCATTTTCCTGAGAAATCAAAAAACCTTACCCTTAGAAAACTAAAAATAAATATAATTTTGATCTGAATATTTTACTTTTTTCAAATGTAGAATGTTGTTTTAGCATTTTGGATGGTTAAAAAAATTTGATTGCTTCAAAACAGAGTTGATCAAAAGTCAAAGTCATGAAGTCAAAGTCAAGTCTGGACTATAACTTTTAAAAATTAATTTTTTTAAGTCAAGTCAAAACTTTGACTTTAATTTTTTTAATAAAGTCAGGGTCAAAGCTTTTTTTTCTGTAAAACGGCACTTTTTTGGGTATTATTTAGTAGGCAGCTACAATAGCTACCTGGAACGGCAAAAAATCATATGACTGTGATCCTAACAGATGGGTTGCCGAACCAGCTAGTTTTTATGGCGGACTAGTTTTAGTTATTAAAATAAAAGTTCAAGCCAAGAGTTTAAAATAAAAAAAACAATTCAAAGTCAAAGTCTGACTTTTGACTAACTCTGCTTCAAAAATAGGAATGTTTTAAATCAGAGAATAAATATTTAGATTGAATAATTTTGAAATATAATGTAAAAATTGAATTAAAAGTTTAACTTAAGACCTTGAAAAAAAATTTTATGGCAAAAACCGCTAGTTAAAAAAATATGTTTAAAAACAAAACCATTGATCTTATACAGTGGTGATTTGATAACAGTATTTTACGATAAATTATGTAAAATATCGTAAATTAACAAAATTTTACCAAATTTTAGGCAATTTGAAGTTTATGATCAATTTTTGATGCTCAAAATGATCAAATCAAACTTAAAATATTAAATAAATTGTATTTATTTAATATAATTAGTGCATAGATTCATTTTTGATTTTAACATACTTTGATAAATCTAAAGGTGAAATCTGCAAAAGTCTGCAAAAAATTATCTACTTAAAATAGTATCAATTAGATGGTGTGCACTCTGCAATGTGCATTTTGATATTCCAGAGTTTATTTTTTTATTTAACAAAGTACCGTATACCCTTGCAAAGAGATGCATGCACCAAAAACCAAAACTCAGGTTTTAGCCCATGCATCACGTTACACCTCGCCCATGTTAAACTTTCCCCCCTTTTGATGCGTGCATTAAAATGCAGATTTTTGGTGTTTAACGCCGCGTTAAAACCCAAAACTCGGTGGAAAACGCCGCGTTAATTTCTGAAAATCGAATTTAGATGCGGCATCAATAATACATGTTAGTCATTAACTTATTTTTGAAATTCAAATTTAGATGCCGGGTTAAAAATTGAAAAAAAAAATTAATTAATAAATGATTAAAAATTATTTTTTTTTATTAAAAATACATTTTCTAGTTTTAAGTGCGGGGCTAATATTTAGATTTTAAAGTAAAAATTTGAGTAAAAGATTGGAAAAAAATTGAAATTAAAAATTTGGATATTAAAAAAATTAAAATGAAAGAAAGCTAAAATCTTCTATTTTAAAAGTATACAAATTAAGTTCTTCTCTTTGATTTTTTTGCTTTTTCTTTCATAGCTTTTGTATTTGGACTATCTGGCGGACGACCTTAAACTTAAATTTAACTTAAATTCTAACGTGTATCTAATACGACTTGGTGAAATTCCGACTGGTGCTTCACCGGTATCTGAATTTTAAGTTAAACCATCATTCCCAGGTACAAATTCACTTTGACTAGAATCGCTCATATCTTAAAAACTTTTGTGAATATAAGCCAAGAAAAATGGATAAAGAAAAATGCTTAGAAAAAGAGAAGACGTGTATATTTCTTTTGAGTTTTAGCTTTATTACAACTGTATTGGCAATGTGAAATTTTAGTACAAAAATAACAGTAAAAAAAGTAAAAACGCTATAATTTATTTTTTAATTGTGCAAAAATGGTTCTATAAAAAGTACAATATTGTACAAATTTGTACAGCCGAATTCCAAACTCTGCAAAAACTCTGCAATTTTCAGTAAAATGCACACCATCAAAATATATTTGATTAAAAGATGCAATAAATTGCAGGATTTTTGCAGAGCTTGGAATTACAACTACAAAATACAAAAGCTATGAAAGAAAAAGCAAAAAAATCAAAGAGAAGAACTTAATTTGTATACTTTTAAAATAGAAGATTTTAGCTTTCTTTCATTTTAATTTTTTTAATATCCAAATTTTTAATTTCAATTTTTTTCCAATCTTTTACTCAAATTTTTACTTTAAAATCTAAATATTAGCCCCGCACTTAAAACTAGAAAATGTATTTTTAATAAAAAAAAATAATTTTTAATCATTTATTAATTAATTTTTTTTTTCAATTTTTAACCCGGCATCTAAATTTGAATTTCAAAAATAAGTTAATGACTAACATGTATTATTGATGCCGCATTTAAATTCGATTTTCAGAAATTAACGCGGCGTTTTCCACCGAGTTTTGGGTTTTAACGCGGCGTTAAACACCAAAAATCTGCATTTTAATGCACGCATCAAAAGGGGGGAAAGTTTAACATGGGCGAGGTGTAACGTGATGCATGGGCTAAAACCTGAGTTTTGGTTTTTGGTGCATGCATCTCTTTGCAAGGGTAAACGGTATGTTAAATCCAAAAATTTACCTCTGCACTATTTATATTAAATAATTACAATTTATCTAATATTTTTAGTTTGATTTGATCATTTTGAGCATCAAAAACTGATCATAAACTTCAAATTTCCAAATTTTAAGTAAAAAATCGTAAAATCCGAAAAGTGAGAAAGAGATATTTTACGAAAAATTACGTAAATTATCAGGATTTTACGATTTTTTTGGTAAAATTTGGTAAAATTCAAAACGACCAAATCAAAATTCAAAATTTTTGAAAAAATGTCTTTTTTTTCCAAAAATCGAAAATATACGAAAGTTTTTTTTTTAACGATTTTAAAAATAACTATTTTTAACCAATTTATGAAAAAAAAACTTTATTTTTTTTTTCGATTTTTGGAAAAAAAGACATTTTTTCAAAAATTTTGAATTTTGATATTGCCATTTTGAATTTTACCAAAACTATCGTAAAATCCTGATATTTTTCTAATTTTTTAAAAATACTGTTATCAAATCGCCACTGTAAATTTACATGATTATTTTTGTTCAAGCTTTTGGAACGAAGACTTGAAATGATGGAAAAAAATCATAAACACGAACTCGGGGTAGAGATAGCACACCACCGTGAGTTTCAGAAACAAATACAAAAGCAAACCGAAGAAAACAAGGAGCTCAAACAACTGCTTGAACAAAAAGAAAAAGCTCTGGACATTGCCAACATTTACTCAAACAGAGCGATTCGCGAAAACGCGTCCCATACCCCTCAGTGGAAAACGAGCTCTCAGTCACTAAGTCACCCAGCTCATGAATCACCCAGGGAAGCCAGTGTTAGGCGAGAAAGAAGCCGCAAAAGAGATTCTTTACCAGCCAAACCACCAAAGCCAACCAAACACGAAGAAGTAGTAGAAACAGAGCGATCAACTCAGAACGAATTGGAGGAAAAATTGGAACGGGAAAAAGAAGAGGCAGCCCGACGACAAAAGCAATTCGAGGCAGAGTTGAGAAGAAAAAGGGAAGATGAGGAGACAGAAGCTTTGGAAAAGGTGAAAAAGGAAAAAGATCTCAGAGAAAACGATCTAAAAGAAAAAGAAGCTAAAAGAATACAAGCTGAAAAGCTGGATAGAGAAAATGCAAGACTGGAAGAGGAATTTAAGAAAAAAATGGCCGAGGAAGAGGAAAAAAGACGCTTGGAAAAACAAAGGCTAGAGGAAGAGGACCGCAAAAAAAGATGGATTAGTGAGAAAACAATTAAATTAAATGATGATAAAAATGGCGAAGACAAAAATAAAAAAGATGAATTGTTGGCTAAATTGGCTTTAACAGGCAACAAAAAGTCCGAGTCTGACAGTTCCATTTTTAAACTAACTGCAGTTGATGATGCCCAAAAGACTGAGTCAAGAATAGCTAAAGAAGAGCCCAAGAATGAGCTCTTGACAAAATTGTTCGGAAATAATACAAATAATACAAATGGAAATAGTGATCTGTTTGGAAACAAGAGTAAAGAGATAAAAACCATGCCTTGGGAAGAAGTTAACTATGGCAAAAAAACAAGCTCAAATACACCCAATTCGACCCAAGTTAATGGTATTAGTTTCAAAGAGACTAATGATCACATTGATTTTTTTTCAAAGTTAAATGGCACTAAAGCTCAAAATGGACTCAATCGACCAAAGCTTGAAAACAAATTGCTCTTTCCTGATATTCACAAAAGTAATAGTTATGTAGATGACATTGAAGAGCTCGTTTTGTGATAATTTAACAATTTAAATCTTAAATGAATTTTTAAAATTTTAAAAAAGATTAAATTTGTTTTTTTTTTTTTGCATTTTTTTCTTTAAAAAGAATAAAATAAAGCCATCTTACTTGATAAAATTTTGAACTGATACTTCTCTAAATTTTTTTTAGGGCTGGTAGACTGGTTCCATTTTTTAAAACCGGCTTTGAAACCGGCTCTAAAATAAAACCGGCTTTAAAACTGGCTTTAACAAATGGAACTGGTTTTAAAAAACCGGCTTGAAAATGGAGCCGGTTTATAACCGGCTAACAACCGGCTCGAAGCCGGTTTAGATTATTTTTCGAAAGAGTAAATTTAAAAAAAAAAAATTATATTTGATAATATAGAAGGATTTCTATGAATCTTACATTTGAAAATAATGTTCTCTCTAAAAATTACAAAACACGCCAAAAACGTCAAGACTTTCTCTCAAAATTCCTCTCCATATTTAATTCTATGATTCAATTCTTAAATATTTGCTTTTTTTTTAAATTTTTCTTTGAATATCATTTTAAAAATATAATCAAAAATTACAAAAAATTAAAAATTGTTTAAATATAAAATGTCACAAGCTGAATCTCCTTTTATGGAATCATCTTCAGAATCAAATGAAGATGGAAGGGCGAATACACAAGAAAATAATATATCACAAACTGATTCTACAGTTAAGTCTCCAATGAAGAGAAGACGAAATGAAATGAAGATATGGGATCATTGCATTGTTTTAGCAGACGGGAGTAAAAAATGTAATGCTGAATTTTGTTCTCAAAAATGGAATAATTTTCAATCGTTAATTCTATGGCTTTTTTGAAATTTTGTTATTTAATGGATAACTGTTATGTAGTTCCAGACATACAATATCTCGTCTATTGGATAATGAATTCAATAATCAAGCTTAAAGCATTAATAAGTAGCTTAGACTCTTTGGTAAATATATTTCTTAATTTGAGAGTTTTTTGATAAGAGAAATAACTAAATTTAATTTTTTAAAGGTTAACCTATCAACAGACGGTTGGGTCTCTTTAGGAAACGAACCCTATATGACCGTTAATTGTTTTTTCATTGACAACGAATGGGTTAAGAATAAATTTGTTCTCGATTTTTTTATTTTTCCACCTCCACACGATGGATTGCATATATGCGATTCTTTAAAAAAAGTATATTTTCCAAACAAATCTTCAAAAAGAAATATTTTTTATTGTTACTTTCTTATCTTTAAGACTCTAAACGAATTTGATTTAAATCACAAAGTTCTGTCAATAACTAGAGACAATGCACCAAATATTGTTAGTGGAATGGAATACTTACAAGCTGATCATACAATAAATTCAATCATTCACATGCGATGTTCGGCTCATATCTTAAATTTAGCTGTAAAATATGGTCTCGACTGTAAAGAAATAAGTCAATCGATTTCAAAAATAAGATATAATTTGATAATTTTATATTAATTCAATATATTGTAACATAAAGAACATTTATAACTGAGACTGACTTGAATTTATGGCATATAGTCTGCCTAACAGATTTCAGGCTCTTGTAGCATTGCCTTATATTACTACTACTATTACTCCTACTACTAAAATTTTAATTAATTTAAGTGTAATTGAATTGAAATTAAAACGGCTGAGCCGGCTTGGAACCGGTTTTTAACAGGTTTTATTTTTAAAATCGGCTTTCAAAACCGGCTTCATTTATTAAAACATTGCTTTAATTTTAAATGAATTTTTAATTTTGTTTAAATGTATTATAAACCCGGGGCAATATAAAAATTATTATTATATTTAGTGAGCTTATAAAATAACATTGTGAATTTTAGACTGAACTTGTAGTATTTTTGATTTCTGAAAAACATTTTTAAATAATGGCATTGTGAATTTTCATACAAATCTTCCAAAAATTACAAAAATAAAATTCTTTTTCATTAATTTAAATTGAAAAAATTTAGCTTTTTAAACTGTGATAATGAAACAATATGAAAAAATTAATTTTCCAATAAATTCTACAAATAAAAATTAATTTGAATTAAAGCACCTTTCACCTTTTTCTATATACAATCTGTACCTATATATTCGAAATTTCCTATCTATATTTTAAATTTGTAACTATATTTTCTGTAAATTATTTTCTAGTAATCTTTTTCTTTACCTGTAATGTTCTTTATAATCTAATGAAATATCTGTAATGTCTCTATAAATTCTTATTTCCTAATCAATTGTACCTATATATGTAATTACTCATCTATTCTTAGTTTTTTTATACTATTGTACCATTATTTAATTTATTTTTTATTCATTTCTTATTAATGAGAAATTTTTTTGAATTAATATAAATCTACTTAACACATCAATCTGTATAATCTCTCGTATTCGTCTTGTACCTCAGTTTTGTCTCTGTAACTTTCATTGTAGTTCCTTAATTTATCTCTCGATTTTTGCGCGATTATCTACCATAGATGCCTTCTGAGTAAGCCATCTCCGCAAACTCGCTTGTTGTAGCTTTTTTTATTATTATTAAAACAAGACATATTAATGATCAAATAAAAAATGCAGTAAGTAAGGCGAGACCAAATTATGAGATGACAACTATCGACGGATGTAAAAGTAAACCAAAACTTACATATTCATAAACAAATGACCAGAGAATATACAGGGACAGAGTAAGGTCTTCAATAGGCAATTTGGTCACAGAAAAGCTGTTATTAGCTAGCATTTTAATGATTTATTATTTTTTAACTAAAATTACTGAAACTGTAACTAAAATTACTAAAAAAAATTTTTTTCCTAAATTTGCATAACTGATATTATTCTTATTAATTTTTCTAAATCGCATTAAAATTATAAATTAAACATAGTTATACTTTAAAAAAACTTGACGTTTAAGTTGCAGATAGACGTTTAAGTCGACTTAAGCCAGAGAATGATGTTTTGTACAATTAGAATTTATTTTTGAATTATAACAATATTTGTATAATTAAGAATATTATGGTATGAATTTTGATTATAAATGTGAGTCCTGTAATCTGGGTTCTAATTAAGATCTCAATAATTATTTGCTCATTACAATTCGGTTCCAATTCGGCACTAAATTTTCATAGTGGTAAAGGATAATTAAAAAATTCTAAAAAAGTTAAATAAAAAATTAATTTTTTTTAAATTTAATTAGACATTGAAAAAATAAGCATCAAACTTGATGTATAAAAAATTTAATTAATTCACAATTTTAAATAAATTAAGTAATTTTACGATTTTATCATTTTTATATTCATCTAGAAAAAATGGTGAAAAATCAGTATTTTTAGTTAATGAATTAGCACACGCCATTTTAAATACTGAGCTTCACTCAGCCTTTAGTATCGATGATGGGAGAATAATCCCAGAGTTGGAAAAAATAAGCAATGTTGTTGTCAGGGTTGATCCATACAACTTTTCAGAAGCCAATATATATAAACACTTAATCAAACTAGACATACATAAGGCACCTGGAACAGATGGAATGCATCCGGAAGTCCTTAAAAATTGTGCTGATTTTTTTGCAAGAAGCCTCGATAAAGTGTACACAGTTTCATTTACCAGCAGTAAGTTACCTACAATCTGGAAAGAAGCCAACATATGTCCTATTTTCAAAAAAGGCAACGGTACAGAAGCGGTAAATTATAGGCCTGTGTCACTTACATCTATTTCATGCAAAATAATGGAACGAATTCTAAAAGACTGTATGTTGCTACACCTTGAAAAAAATAACCTTGTGGCAAAGTAAACAACATGACTTGGTGTCGAAAAAGTCATGCTTGACTAACCTCTTAGAGACGATTGATACCATAACTGAGGCATTAAATCGTGGTTTCACATCAGTGATAGTATTTATGGATTTTTCAAAAGCTTATTACAAGGTATCGCATTGAGCTTTAGTAAGAAAGTTGGAGTCTTGTGGCTTTGATCATCTGACTGTGAGATGGATCCAGAATTTCATGACGGCAAGGAGGCAAAGAGTTCTTGGACCCTTGTTATTTGTAGTTTTCATCAATGATATGCCTGATGTTGTAAATTGTTTATGAAAATTATTTGCTGACGACACCAAGTTAATATCTATTATTAAAAATCCTTTAGACTTAACTAGTCTCCAGCAGGATGTTGATAACTTGGTTAATTGGTCAAATACCTGGTGGATGAACTCTAATCACGATAAGTGTAAAATCATGATTATCAACAACAAACACTTCAATATTAATATTACTATGAATGGCAAACCACTTGAAATCACCAGTGGTCTAAGAAACTTTCCATATAATAAGAGACTAGAGGTACTTGGACTGACTTCACTTACAACTCGAAGAGAGTGGGTTGACCTCATTGAATACTTCAAGATCAACAATGGTTTAAGTTTGGCACAATACGAATAAATTAACGAATTAACTATTGGTTGGAGGCCCAGCAAATAAAATTAGAGGACAAAAGCACAGATTGGTCAAACAATTTACTAAAATTTGTCAAAGAAAGAATTTTATATTGAATAGAGTTGTGGAAAACTGGAACCGGCTCCCTCCATACGTTCTATCAGCAAAACCAAAAAATAGCTTTAAAAAGAAATAAGATAATTTTTGACTGCAACAAAAAAAAAATAAACAATTAAAACAATTTATTAATAAACTCATTTTAGCTACCATAGCGAAGTCTTCGGGTCTTGCTCTACAGTTAACCCTGTTGTAGCTTATTATTATTATTTTTATTATTATTATTATTATTATTATTTTTTTTTTTTTTTTTAAATAAAATATCAATATTTTTATATTCATTTTTTTTGTCCTTATGATCCATTCTAATTGGATTTTTTGTTGCAATTTTTGGATCTATTCTATTTAAATGTTAAAATTCTTTTCATCGCTGCTTAAATAATTTTGAATTCAGTGGTTATAATTGGAAAAAAATTATTTTTCGATTCAAAATTAACATTCAATTTGATTAAAAAATAATCAATTTATTGGCAAATATTACATTTAATTTTTTCTTTAAACTGGACGGTTAAATGAAACATTGTTTAAACAATCCATATTTTTATAAAGAATTCAAATTTTGTATTCGAATTTTTGTATAAAAATTCACAATGCCTTAAAAAATCTGATTTTATAAAAAAAATTCCTAATTTGTGATTAAATTTTTTTCCTTATTCGCTTCTCGTGGAGCAATGGGTCATTTTTTTTTGTTGTATTTGCGATTCCCGAATTCAAATTTATTTTAAATTAAATTAAAGTTAATATTTTAATGGATTATATTTTATTGAGTAGCTTTTTTTAAGTAGTTAATTTACTTTTGAATATAATATTTTTTATAAGTTGATAAAAAAAATTATTTCGTTCGCAAAAAAAAATATAATTTTAATTATTATTGTATTAAAAAAAATGAAAAAAATGAAATTTTTTAATTTGATTGTTTCTTTTACGTGCTCTATTGCGTTTCACTGCTACAATCTGGTTTACAATTTCAATTTAAATTAAAACTGATCAACATTCCTAACCAACTTCGATGTTACATTGTAAGCTTCTAGATTCAAAGGGCCAGCTGAATTTGAAATTTATTTGAATTCATTGTCAGTCAATGTTTAATTTATTAATTTATTATTAGCTCCTTATAAAAATAATTAAGCTACGAGAATAAAGTATTAAGAAATGTCATACAAAACTTTCAATACCAAAAAAAAAATTTTAAAACTTTTTTCTAATTGTCAAAAACGTGTCCTGCAGATGAACTAACTTTTGTTTCACCAATTGCAAAAAAGTCTGCAAAATATGTGCAAATTAATTGCGTTTAATTTTTAATTTTTTTAATTAGTGTGCAATTTTTCAGAGTTTTCACGGATTTTGAAGACTTCCGCAGTTGGTGGAAAAGGTTATTTCACTTTGTTTCATCTGCAGAACAAGTTTTGGGCCATTAGAACCAAAATTGTAAAATCTTTACTTTTTTGTATTGGAAGTTTTGTATGAAATTTCACAATGCACGAATAAAATTTTTTTTTTATATAATTAGCTATTTGAAAAAAAATAAAATAGCAACTGAATAAAATATAAGTCTACTTTAATAATTTTCAAAAGTAAAAATTGAAGAGTAACCCCGTATTGTTTTGATTTATGTTTTGATTGAGAAATATTTTATAATATTGAAGGATTCATTTTGCTGAGAAATCAAAAAAAATAAAAAATGCACCTTTTAAAATATTGACATAAGAAAATTTATTAAATTTTAAATTTTTTTGTTGATTAATAAAAGCGCTGAAAAACTAAAGCCTCTTTTTGTGACATGTTCCAAAAATAACAGTATTTTCATAAATTATTTTTTCTCAAAATTAAAATCCAAATTTCTTAAAATAATAAAAAATTTTTTTTTTTTAGAATAATTAAATTGTTTAATCTATCTATGCTCAAAATAACTTGAACAAAAACCGTACAAATTAAATTAAATTCAGAATAAATTAAAATAAAAAATTATTTTTTTTGCGCAGCTATTCATCATTTCAAGCAAATTTTAATCTTTCATCTACAATTACCATCAAACTTGCCAAGAGAACCTTCTTCTGATCAAATTATGCATTTAAGTCCCAACATCATTTATGTTTTCTAAGCGCAAAACAAGTGTCACCTCAACTGGCCAACTTGGCTACAACTTTTCCATCAAATCCAATGTAGTCACCAAGCTAAAATACCACCAAAACGACCTTGAAAAAGAGTACCTCCGATCTAAATTAATAACAGAAGTGCACCACCGGTTCGACATGGAGTGCAAGAGACTTTTTTTTTTCCGGTCTACACCCAAGGACTCGCTGAACCGCATTCTGCTCGAACAGCTTAGTTTGCCCAAGAACGAGCTCATCCCGAGACATGTTCTCGACCTGGACACTCTGGACAAAGAGATCAAGAATGTTTTTTGTCTCACGTGCAAAATTGACTCCAAAACAGTCCGCATCAGACTCAGAAAAATAATCAAAGAATGCATTTACTTTGCCAAACAAATGCTCCAAAATGACTACTTTCAGCTAATTGAAAAGAACAACCTCTCTGATCTATTGGAATTGTACGACACGCTGACCGATGCCGAACTAGAGCAAATTTTTCTGGTCAAGCGTGCTGCATATGAAAATTTACTGCGCTCAAAGATAGACTCAAGACTGATGTATTTGAAGCAGGTAATGTTCAATGAGTTGACCAAGTTGTCCTTTGACTTGAAGAAAATAAAAGAAGAAAATTGCACTAGTGAAAAAGTGAGCATAGAACTTGGCGACAATGTGGTGGTCAGGTACAAGGAAAAACAATTTGAGCTCAACTACTTCCACTTTAATAAACTCAAAGATCTATTTTTGTTGAATGAATTTTTTGATGAATACCTGTTTGTTTTGTTGAGCCGGTACCAGACATTTTTTAGACACAACCAGCAAATAAATGAAGGCTACGGGATGCAGGCCTCACTGCCCAAGAATGTGTTCAAGCAGCTTCACAGACTGTTCGGTGTGACTCATGAGGCATTCGCGTCACCCTTCAACTGCTACTTCCGCAACTATTGCTCGGCATTTGCCGACATCGATTGTTTGTTCGGCTCTAGTGGCTCTTTTTTTGACTACGAGCCGATTGAGGGCTCGTTCGAGGCCAATCCGCCCTTTACCGAAGAGGTAATTGAACGCATGTCAATTCACATTGGGCATTTGCTGAATAACTCGACCAGGCCGCTGTCTTTTGTGGTCTTTATGCCCGAGTGGGTTGATCCGCCCACGCCGGGACTTGTCAATATGGAAAAGTCCGCGTTTCTTAGGAAGATGGTGAGTGTGGAAAAAAATAAGCACAAGTACATATGTGGTTCGCAGTATGTGGACAGATTGGATTCGTATCTGTACAATGCAGCTCATAATACCAGGATTTTTATTTTACAAAATGATGCCGGAAACAAAGAGTGGCCAGTTGATGACACCAAAATAGATTTGTTAGTTAAGGCAATGGAGTAAAAATGGGCGAAATTATTTTTTTATTTTAGTAAGTAAATAATCAATTTATAAATAAGGTATGAGTAATTTTTGTATAGTCAAATTTTTCATCAAAAAATTGTATTCAAATAAAGTTTTTTAAAAAATTAGTTTGTTTTTTTTTTTTTAGGCTGAATTTTTAAAAGAAATTGAAATTTGTCTATGTCTAAGAGAGTTTTTTTTGAATTATGACTTAACTTTAACAAAAAAAATGAGATAATTTTTCAACTAAATTCTTATATTTTAACTCATCTGACTTTTTTTCGTAGTTTTTAGTAAAAATGCGGAATTTTAGTTTTAGGTGAATTTCAATTACAAATTGAAAAAAATTCTCCATATTTTGATAAATTAAAATTAAAGTTAATAAGAAATATTAGAAAAAAGGGGGTTGATCAATTTCATGACCAGCCGGTCTTATATTTTATAACTTATATTTTACCAACTGTTCTGAGAACAGTTGGTCTCAATATTTATTTGAGAAAAAAAAATCTATTTCTTTGAACAATATTTTTTTTTTAAATTTTCTTTAGAAATAATTTGACTGGTTGCAATTTTTAATTTGATTTTTGAAAAAAATATATTATTTGATTATATTCTTAAATTTATAAAATGTTAGGTAAAATTTGTGAACAAAAAATTTTAAATTAGAAATTTTTTAAATTTGAAAATTAAATTTTAAATAATAAAATTATCGAATTTACTTAAATTTTAAGTTAATGAAGTCTCTACACAAACTGAATGGTATCCTTTCATTGATAATCGTTTAAATAAAATTTCAAAAAATGGTAACATAGGTAAATATAATTTAAGAAGTAAAATCAAAAGTTAATTTAGTTAAAATTGTATTTCATTTTTTTTTCAAAAATCAAATTAAATATTGTGACCAGTCAAATTTTTTCTAAAGAAGATTTAAAAAAAAAATTTTGTTCATAGAATTAGATTTTTTTTATCAAATAAATATTGAGACTAACTGGTCTATAAATTAAATGATGTTTTTTTTCGATAAAATATAAGACCGGCTGGTCATGAAATTGATCAGCCCCGAAAAAAGTCTGCAACATAGGGCAACATACTTTGTTGCCCTAAAAAAAATTTCATTTTCTTTTTTTTTATAGTAAATCAAATCAATAATTTTTTAAAATTTTATTGATTCTTTATTTTTTGTCTTTTTTACACGAGAAAATGTATGTTAGGTAAAAAAGGTGCAATAAAGTTTGTTTCAATTTGTATTTAAAATTCCCATTATCTAATTTTATTTTTCTTATTACTAAATAAAATCCAGCAAGCTAGAGGCTCTCGGAGCTGGTAACCAAATAAAGCAGATATTTTTGTCTTCAGTTATCTGGTCGGGTACCTGTTTAGTGTTTGTCGTACTCGACCTTGAATTGCTCAACTTTTGTCGCATTCTTGACTCGGTCAGATGGTTCATTCCAAGATGAGATGGCTCTGTTTGTGAAGAGGGTATTTCTTGGTGGACAGTTCCTCACAAATCACTTGTAAAACTTAAATGTGAAATTTTACAATTTTTGGCTTAATTTGACTTCTAGTTAAAATCAAAGTTACTAAAATTAAAGTCCTAGTCCGGACTTTAAAAAAAATTAAAAAAAGTCCGAACTTGGGCTTGACTTGAGCCTTGTGACTTTTAAACTATGACACTGGATGGAATTAGCTGCCTAAAAAATTAGTTTAAGCCTCAACTGTTTTAAAGCAGGCAATGATAGCTGGATGAGTAGCGATCAATCACATCAGCTGTCTTAGTTAGCCTTGTGAGCGGACTCGCTGCCTAGCTAGCTAGATGCAAAACAACTACTAATAGTTATTTACTGGAAAAAGGCTTTTACCAGTAAATTAAACAAATTAAAAAAAATTGAGAAATATAAAATTACCTATTTTTACGAAGAATATATGTAAAAAGCGAATCGTAAAACGGTAAAATTCAGTAAAATTTGAAAAATTTTGTAAAAAATGTGTAAAAATTTGAAAAGAAAGTTTATAATCTGAATTAAAGGTGATAATTATTTATTAAAATTGTTAAATTATTAGCTATTTTATTAAGAAATTAAAATTTGTTTATTTTTTAATTGGATTTATTTCTTTAACTTAAATTTTTTTCCGTATTTTTAAATTTCAATAAAAGATTTATGCGATAATGATGTAAATTTAAGAAAAAAATTATATGAGTAGAACCAAAAAAATTAATTTTTAATATATTGAATCAATAGGTTTTTATTTATTATCTTTTAAAACCCAACGAATAGTTTTTAATGAATTTTTAGCTTTTTAACAAGTTTCTCCATTAGGGACAAATTTAGCAAGGTGATCTTAAAAAATCTATTTTTTCATCTATTAGTTAAATATTGACTTAGTAAACTAATTGAAATAAACCTTTAATTTCCAAGTATTTGTCTAAATCTTTTTTGCTTTAAAAATTCATGGTTTCATTCAAAATATCTCGGAATTTTTCTCTTGGTTTCATTTTTTTATTCATTAGTTAAATCCTAATGGCTATCTAAAACTATAATTTTATTTTAAAATTAAAATTTAAAAATAAAACCTAATAATAATATGTTTTTTTAATTATTTTTAAAGGTGATTTCGATCGTAATTCAAAAAAATGCAAACTGGTCAAACTTATTATCTAAAATAAAGAATTTAAAACACCTGATTGAGGCATCTTGAAGTTGATGATCAATTCAAATATCATTTCAATTCAAAAAGTTAATCTTTAGTTATTAAAATAAATCTTTGATTTAATTTAAATAATTTTAATGTAATATGCTTTACATGCAATGTAGATTTAGAAAATAAAAAAAAATTGTAAAAACATTTTCTCAATCCAATGATAAAATCGATTTTAAATTTAGTTAACTGATTTTTTGTAAAGTTTTGTCTTCATTTTAAAACTTATTTTGAATTTTTTTAAATTAATTTTTTTAATTTAATTGTGAATGCTAAACACGAATACTTTTTCAATAAAAAATCTCAAATAAACTTTACAAAAAATCAGTTAATACATTTAAATATTAAAATCGATTATCGATGGACTGAGAAAAAGTTTTTTCAATTTTTTTTTATTTTTTAAATCTACATTGCATGTAAAGCATGTTACATTACAATTATTTAAATTAAATCAAAGATTTATTTTAATAACTAAAGATTAACTTTTTGAATTGAAATGATATTTGAATTGATCATTAACTTCAAGATGCCCTGATTGAACCTTTTATTTTTTTTAACACATTTTTACCATAATTTTCCAAATATTAATAAATTTTACCGTTTCAAATTTTGCTTTTTATCTAAATTTACGCAAAAATCGTTAAATTTTTTTTCTCAATTTTTTTAAGTTTATTTAGTTTACTGAAAAAAGTTAAAAATTGCTTAAAAAATGGCACCTTTGTTTTTATATAATTTTTCGTAATTTAACCATTTTTTACATTTTATGTAATTTTTTGAAAAATTACGTAAATTACCAAAAAAACCAGTATAAAATTAGCACTGTATAAAACCAGTATAAAATGGGAATGGGAATACAGTCAACAATTGACAATTGATGTTTCTTAAATAGTTCCAATATTCCAGGTTTCGACTTTGCGTTTGTGTTTCGCAGTACATATCCCACCTTTCTGTATGCAGCTTCTCCATAGGTTATCTGTTTTAAGGGTAATCAATCGCGTTTATTTGGCAAATATATTATTAACAATTATCCACTAAGCTTTTTCTTCCTCCTAAGAGCTTTTTTTTTGCTCGTAAATGGTGAATTATTTTAAATTCCAGCAGGGTTTTTTAAAAGTCCCAAAAAAAGTCCAAGTCTGAACTTTAAAATTTTTTGTTTTAAGTCTAAGTCCAGACTTTTTTGTTTAATTTTCTAGATCAGGCTTAATATCAAAAAATTTATATACTTTTGGGTTGTCTAATGCAATAGATTTACCATTCACAGAATTTTCTTGCAATTTTAGCATAAATTTCTTCTTCAGTATTCAAAATTTTAAAGTCCGGACTTGGACTTTTTTTTTGAAAAAAAAAATTCAAAGTCCTTGCTCGGACTTTTGAAGAAAAAAAAAGTCCGTACTTGGACTTGACTTGAGACGTGTGACTTTTAAACAATTCTGAATTTCAGGTGAGAAGCTCTGAGAATTTTTATAATTTATATTTATTTTTACTTTTAAAATTATTAAAAAACAAAATTCACAATGATCATAGATACAAGAGATGAAAACTTTATGTGGCAAAAAGGATCCTATTATATGTTATCTATGCGGTAAATACATGAAAGATGCATTCAACTTAAAAATTAAGTTTATATTTAAAAATTATGTTTTATTTAAAATTTAACTTTTTGTATGCTTGATTAAGAAAAAATAAAATCGACGTATTTCAAAATTTCTTTTGTCACCAAATGAATAACAATGGTCACATAAATTAAACTTGGTCATGAAATGAATTAGTTAGTCACGTAATTACATGATTGGTCACATTTTGAATTTTAACTTAAAATTTATTAAATTTACGTGGAAGACACAAATGACATGGGTTTTCCACTAACGCGAAGCTGTTTTTTTCAGTTTTTAAAAATAAAAAAATTTCATTTTTAAAACCTAACAAAAATAGCTCCGCTTCATTTAAAAAAGTAAAAATTTTGAATATTTTCATACTTATTTTCATTAAGCTTTTTTTTAATTTTTTAATTTTTGATTTTATTTTTTAATCTAGGGGACCATTAGCTTGAATGAATAAATAAAATTAGTTGTCAAAAATTCAAATCGTTAATAACTGAAATGACTTTAAATCTTTTCAATCAAAATATTTAAATTAATCAATTATTTACTTTTTAATATTCAGATTAAATTTTAAAATGCTTCAAGTAATAAAATCCATATTTTCATTTGATAGCCTCATTACATTCACAAGACTCGACAGTTAAAACAAATTTTTATTTTTTATTCTTAATTCATTTATTTTTTCCTTTAAAGAATTTTTCAACACAATAAGTTTTTATTATTTTTTTTATTTATTAGAATTTTAAAGCCACATATACAATTGTACAAAAATATATTAAAAAAGTTCTAAAAAGCGATAAAAAGAATTTTTTTTTCTTTTTTATCTTTATGTCCAATTTTTAAAAATCAAAAATATCAAAACGGTAAAAATAAATTAAAAAAAATTCAAAACTTACTTATATAAAATGTATTTATTCAATTACCTGAGCCGAGATAAACATCAATCAAAAAATCAAACATATTAAATAGAAAAAAATTTTATCTTAGAATAAAATTAAAAAAAATTAAAAAAGTTAAACTTATAAAAATACACAAATTGAAACAAGTAATAACAAATGCTTCATGCTTGAGCTTTAACAGCTTGGGAATGAAAGAAGAAAAAATTAAGTATGAATTACACAATGAAGGAAATAAGTTGAAGTCTAAAATTTGTGACATTTCACTAAAATCGAACTTTAACGTTATTCTACAAGTAAATTAGAATAAGGGACTGTGATGTTTAGGTTGCCACACTTATTATTTGAATTCAAACGATAAAATAAAATTAAGTTAAAATTAATTAATTAAAAATCAACCATGATCCAGGTGTCTAAGAAGTTCATTTTTATTTTTTCACTAACAATTATAAATAATATATTTTTTTATTTTTTTATTAGATTTTATTACATTTGTGTTAGTTTTTACTTAAAGCCTTAGCCTAGCTTAAAACATTGATATTTAAAATTATTTTAAATTGTTATTAAAAAACCATGAAATGTTCTGTAAATGTAGTAGCTGATTTATCCTTTGTATTACCAAAATATCCATTAAAAAAAAATTCTGCCATTAACCTGCACAATTATGGAAATTGTGAATTTGGGATATTGTAATATATGCAAATATATTGCAGTTTCGCAGAATCAGTATAGTATATTGTGGTACCAAAACTCAAAATGCCTTAAAACACTAAGTTCTTTTTTTAAATTTATTGCTAAAAAGTTAAAATCATTTTTTATTTTTATAGCATTTTCGTGAAATTCAGAACAGAAAAAAACAAACAAATAATTGAATAATTCAAAGTCAAAATATATATGCAAATTTTATTTTTCAAAAAATTAAAATAAAAATTTTTTTTAGAAATTCAGTTTTTCCGAAAAATTCACAGAATTTTTTAATAATTATCATGGTTTTACTATAATGACCGTTTTTTTGATTACGATAATTTACGTAAAATTTGGTGAGCAGCAGTGTATCATAGCAACACTTTATGATGATTTAATATCTAAACATTTGATACCAAAAAAATTGCAAATGTTCAAAAGAGCCGACTCAGCTCAATGAAGATAGATATAAAATTGTACATATTGGCAAAAATAATATTCAAGATTAATTATAAGATTGGTTTCAAACCACTGAGTAAGTCAAAACCGGAAAGAGATTTGGCTATTTACATTCAGAGTGATTTAAAATGGGGCACACAAGTCAAAAATGCAGCAGCTAAAGCAAATAGAATGTTGGAGTTTATTAAGATAGCATCAAAGCTGTTTAAAAGTCCCAAAATAAAGTCCAAGTCATTTAAAAAAAAAGGTCCAAATCCGGACTTCAAAATTTTTCATTTTTTAAAAAAAGTCCAACACTTGCTTGGCCGCCAAAATAACTACCTGGACGGCAAAAATATCATTTTTTCGCAACACTAACTACCTAGAACGAAAGAAATTTCATTTATTGTTGATTCTGAAAAACAGGAAAATTTGTTTGATTAATTTGTAAAGCTGTAAAAAAAATTGACTTAGAGATCTCGAAACTTCGAGTCATCACGAATAAGACAATTTATTATATTAAAGTACTTTGGGAATTTTCTAGTCATATACAACTTTGAAAAGTTTTTGGACTTTTTAAAAAAAAATTAGACAAAAATGAGAAGAATATAATTTAGAAAAAAACATAAATGAGCTTGAGAGAGTTCAACAAAGAGCAACAAAATTGGTTCCAGAGTACATTATTATAATGAAATAAATTAATGATTCAATACAGATGTTTTAATTTACTTAAAGAAAAACCTTAAAATTTTTTTAAAGCGTAAATTTATTATAATAATATTTAATTTGATAAAAAAATTTTGAAATTAAGCATACTATAATTTTAAACTGAAAACCTTGTGTGAAATTGAACAAAAATGTTCTATTTTAATTTTAAAATCCCCTAAAATTTAATATTATGAATTTAAATTTTAAAATAAATTAAAAAAAAATACCGAGTCATTAGTTTTTATTTAACTTAATTTGCAAATTTTAGCGTCGCTTTCCATAATTTTGACTTCTTCCAAATACCACATAAAAAATTAATTACATTTATTTTTCAGCTTTAAAAATCAAAAAATTAAATTCACAATGATCGATTTGTCGAACCAAGAAATAGCCAAAAATATCACCCATGATATTTACAATCCTGATTACAATTCCAGAGCAAATCACTATGATGAAGTAAATTTTTTCTGTTTAAATCAAGAAATTGAGTAAAAAATAAATATGAAGGAAATTGTTCTTATTAACAGAAGAGCTTGTGATGTTGTAGCTCATTTGGTGAATGTTTTTATAGATGATAAAAGCGCCAGAATATTGGACATCGCAGCCGGAACCGGTCTGGTTGCGATCGCCCTGCAAAGATATGGTCTGTTAATAATTTTTTTTATAAAAAAAAAAGATTTTAATTTTCAACTCAAAGGGTTTACCAACATGGACGGGCTTGATCCGAGCGCTGGAATGTTGGACAAGGCCAAAGAAAGAAACCTATACCACAATTATTACTACGAAGGCATCTACGCAGACAAAAAGACTTCTATTTCAGATGGTAAATTTTCTAAAATTTAAAATTGGAAAACTAAATTTTTCTCAGAATTTTATGACCATGTTCTTTGTTGTGCTTCAATGGACGATGATGGACTAATCAAATTTGAATCAATTGAAGAATTTTTAAGGATGATGAAATCAGGAGGATATGGCATTATTGTTGATCGTGATTCTTTCTACCTAAAAAGCCAGCAAACAAACGAAAAGCTATTTGCAAAATTGGAAGAGGAAAAAAAATTGAAGTTAATTACCAATTTTTCATTCAAAAATTACATCAAAAATGAGCTTGTTAGTTTAGATGGCCGAGCACTTGTTTTTCAAAAAATTTAAAATTTTTAATTTTTTCACAATTTTATTTAATTAAAATTTTAGTTTTATTGATTAAATTTAAAATAGAAATAAATGATTTTAAAAAAATTTTATTAGCAAAAATAGCTTATAAACATTTCAATACATGGATGATTTAGAAGTGATGGGCACATCATTTAACTTGTCGAGATAGGTATCCAATTCATTGATTATGTCCTCAGCCATTTCACTAGAATGGTTTTTGAGGCTGTAAACAGAAGCGTTTGACTTTGAAGAATCAGTCTGTAGTCTTAAATTGCTGGACTCAGTCTCGGCTACATTTTGAGACGAATTTTCTGTTTGATTCTGTTTTAATCGCTTTTTTTTGATTATTTCTTGTTGTTTTTTGAGCCAAATAAAAACTGAGTTGAACACTTCGACTGAAATGTTTGAAGAAAATCGAATCACTATCATTATTATTATTATTTGTAATAAGAAGACCAAATAGCCTATGAAGGGCTCTAGTACTTTTTTTAAAGGCTTATAGTGGCAAACTCTTTTTACTTCGGATGTAAAAAATGAATTGAAGTAACTAGGTGGCTCATTCTCACAAGTTTTTAAAAAATTAAAAAATTCATCAATCATTTTAAATATTGATAAAAATAGTGCGTATATTTCTTAGTTTTTTTTTTGCTCATGAAAGATTAATTGTTTTCGATTGTTAATTGGCGCCGAATTTAAGAATAAATTTGAAAATTGAAATTTTTCTAGATTGAAAAATGTTGATTCTGATTAGTAATTATTTTTATCAAATTTTCTTTTTCTATTTAATTTTCATTTTTAAAGTCAGATTCTAGTTTTTAAATAAATAAAGTTTTAAATTGTAAATAATTTTAATTGTAAATTATCGAGCATTTAATATCATTTTCTCCAGACTCAACCAATTTTTATTACTTTTTACATAATGGAAATAATTTATTTCTTTTCAATTAAAAATGGTTACATTTTGCATTCTGTTTCAAAGCTAAGTTAAGTTAAGTTAAGTCTTGATAAAAGAACTACATAAAAGGTAAATATTTGTGGAAATAAATGCTATGCAAATGGTAAATAAAATAAGTCTTTCGGGTTTTAAATAAATTAATATAATATTGTGACTGTTTTTTAAGTGAGATAATTTTTTTCCACAAAAATAATAAAAACAACCACAAATTATATAAAAATATAAAAAATATAATAACAATAAAACAAAAATAATAATTGTGTAATTATTTTATTAAACAAAAATATCACCCATGATAAAGAAAAAAAATAATAACAATAATAAAAACAATGTATTTATTTTATTTGAATATGATTTTTTTTAATAAAATTGTAACTTTATTAATAAAAAAAATAAAAAAAGAATACCGAATAATTTTTATTTACCTTTTTAGTGCAACCGTTTGGACAGTAATAACCTCGTTTTTTAACATTCTTATGTTACATTGTTACATTCCTCGATTTTTCTTCGTAACTGGTTCGTTTAAAATTTGTTTATTTATTGTTAAATTAACCTCCGTTGAAGGAGAAAGAGTATAAAAAAAAAAGAAGAAAAAGTTAAATATATAAAAAAAGGTAAAAAAAACTAATCACCAATATTTGTTCCACTGGAACTACCAAATAACTTAGTTAAATTAATAAGTAGCGTAAAGTAATTATTGTCGTTAATATTTTTTAGGCAAAGTTTAACGTAGTCAGTTAGTCCATTCTCTTGCTTAAACTGTAATTTGAGAATTTGTTTTAATTTGCATCGGTTCTGCATCGTTCAAGGTGTCATCTGTTGGGATTAAAAGTACGCTTTTACAGGATTCTGTTGTCATTTTAGGTTAAAATTAAGGATACTATTAACATTACATTGGCATTATTATTTATTTGTTTTATCTTATACATTGGCATTCAAGAGTATAAGTTTTTTATACACAGGTCATTGCTTAGAGTATTAAATGAATATTTTAATTATCAAAAAATTTTTAAGTGTCAACACTTATTAAAAATAATTATCTCTAAAAATTATTTTTTTCTCATTCAATTGATTTTGTTTGATATTATATAACTTTGTGAACAATTAACAATAAAGTGCAATTATATTAATTAAGGTTGTCAAAATAATTAATTTCTTATAATTTTTTATTTCAGTTAAATAAATATTAAAATTGTGATAGGTATATTATTTTTGTGGAATATATATTATAATTAGAGAAAGTTTTATTAAAATTTGTGGACAATTTTATTATCGTCCGTTTTTTAAGTTGTTTTCCTCCTTTTATATTTCTTAAATGGATGCCGTGTACTTCAGATGAAATTGAATAATTCTAAAAGATTAAAATAATTAAGAGATTATTCATGCTTAGAACCTTAAGAAATTCCTAGAACAATTCTATGACATTATAAAAAAGTAAATGATGAAATTTTTTTTGACATTTAATTATTATTTATTTGTACATCTGTACCGAGCTAAAGTTCCTTCGGATTAAAAAAAATTAATAAAAGACAAATGAAAAAAACTAAAAATAAAAAATAAGAAAAAATAAAGTAAAAATAATATACAATTCTGCTTTGATAAACTGTTTTTAAGTAATTTTACGTAATTTTTCGAAATTTTACGTGATTTTACTTAATTTTCCGAAATTTTACGTGATTTTACGTAATTTTTCGAAATTTTACGTGATTTTACGTAATTTTCCGAAATTTTACGTGATTTAACGTAAATTTTAGTAAATAAAAAAAACTGTAAAATGGCGATTTTTAGGAATTTTTCGTTTTTTTTAGAGAATTAATTAAAATGTAAATTGAAAAAAAAAAATTACGAAATTTTACGTAAATTTTTATTATAAAAAATGGGAAAAATGGTAAATTTTAGTAAATTGTAGTAAATTTTAGTAAAAAAACAAGAAAAAAAATCGGGAAAAATATTAAATTTTGAATAGTTTAATTTAAATTTTTAGTTTAATTTTTTATGTAAAATATTTACAAAAGTTAACTGTTTATTTCGATTTTTTATTTTTAATTGTTTTGAGACTATCTGTGGCTTTTTTCCATGACTCTTTGAAATTTGAGTTTTTCGGAACATACTTCAGCAAACATTCTAATAAAACAACACCTTAGTATTTCTCACAATTTATAATAAATTTAAATATTACTTTTTATTTCAACAATATCATCCGGATATTTTTTTTCATAAAAACATAAGGTATGACCAAGATCGTTTTTGAACCTATTTTTGATTTCGTTTCTTAGATGATTTGTAAATGGCTTGTTGTTAACTTAAATTTTTTAAAAATTAATCACAAATTACCTAAAAAATTAAATAAAAAAACTTATTGTTCCAAAACATAACTCATTGTTATGTTCACCCTTTTTAAAAATAAATAACACAAATTGGGTACTTTATTTACTAAAATTCATCATATAGATAAATAATCTAGTATTAAAAAGATAAAATCACTTCCGAAATCACCAGATATTAACCCAATTGAATTGTTATGGAATGAGCTAAAAGTTTTGGTAAGAAAAAAAATGCTCATATTCGATTGTGATCCCGTTACAGCTATTAGAGAATTTGAAAAAACAATTACGCCATTTAAATGTAAAAGATATATTGATCACTTAAAAAAGGAATTATTTAATGAAAAAGATATCCATTTTATATTCCTTTTAAAGTTATTAATTCTAAGGTAATTAAAATAGTCATTGAGAAAAACGCTGACTGGTCGGATCATTAGTAATTGCATTGTAGTTGTGTTTTTTTAATAATGTTTTTTCTCGTTTTTTTTACTAAAATTTACAAATTTTCTCGTTTTTTATAATAAAAATTTACGAAAAATTATGTAAAATTGCGGAATTTTTTTTTCAATTTTCATTTTAATTTTCTAAATAAAAAGAAAAATTCCTAAAAATCGCCATTTTTTCAGTTTTTTTTGGCCCTTTTTATATTTACTAAAATTTACTAAAATTTTTGTAAAATTACGTAAAATTTCGTAATTTTTCGGAAAGAAGAATACAGGATTTACATTGAAATTTTGCCCCTGTTTTATTTTTGATTAGATCACTCAAATTTTATTATTTCTATCAATAAAGATACCTTGTTTAAACTTTATCTGGAATATATAAAATATTTTTTCAATTTTTGTTCCAAAGTTTACCAATTTGGGAAATAAAATTTTTTTACTGACAAATCTAACTTAACAATTCATTTTTTTAATATCAATGTTGATTGAAACTAAGAAAAAAATATTTTTACATTACTAGAGTTTCCATATAATTGAAAAAGATTTCTAAGTTTTTAGGAATTTAGTATTTAAATTTTTATTTTAGAAAAATTTGATACTCTTCAAACATTATAGATCAAGAGATTTAAATAAACTTCAACTACTAACACTCTTGATTCGACTTTTTGAATTGAGTCAGAGATATGTTGGAGCAGGGCTGAGTAATTCTGTTACATTGGTCGTTAGACTGGTGAAAGAATATGGATAGGGCTCCGAATCAAGACATATCGACATACTCTTAATTCAATTTTTTTTTAATGTATACATTTTTAATTTTTATCTTTATATTTTATATTACTATTTTCTTCTCAGTTTTGATTTGTTTTCAATCTGAAGAAGTTTTAGCCCGACACAGCTTAGCAAAAAAATAATCAATTAATTTATTTCAATTTTTAATTAGCCACAATTATATAAAATCTCAAGCTATTCTTTTACGATTAATTCTTTTTTGTTCTACACTTTTACGATTCATTTTTATTTTTTGCTTTACTTTTACGATTCATTTTTATTTTTTGCTTTACTTTTACGATTCATTTTTATTTTTTGCTTTACTTTTACGATTCATTTTTATTTTTTGCTTTACATTTACGATTCATTTTTATTTTTTGCTTTACTTTTACGATTCATTTTTATTTTTTGCTTTACATTTACGATTCATTTTTATTTTTTGCTTTACTTTTACGATTCAATAATATTTATTTTTAAGAAAAAACAAGTTAAATAAAAATCAAACAGCTTTTAAAATAGGTAATGAAAATGGTCATATAAACCTATGATCTAATTTTTGTTTTTTTTTAGTTTGTCAATTTTTACATAAATAACGTAATTATCCGAATTTAGTGATATGACACTATAGAATCTTTTACATGTTATAACAGCATGTCACTAAAATAGAGTACTCTATTTTAAAGACATGTCACTCGATTCGGATGATTACTTTATTTTATAACGAAATGTGAAGATTTGTGAAAATTGTGTCGGATCGAAAAACCGTTTCTCAAAAAAATACTGGATTAAAAAAAAAAAAAGAATATTTATTTTGTTTTGTTTTAAAACAAAATTCTTAACTTTCATATTTTTTGATTAAGGTAAAGAAATTACTTTTTAAAAAGATCTTTTTTTTACTTAATTTTAATTTTGTTTATTCTGAATCGATATGACTTAATTCAAAGAGTTCATTTTTGCATTGTTAAATTTCTGAAATAACTTTTAAAAAAATTAAATTTTTTTTTTAAATAA
This sequence comes from Brachionus asplanchnoidis, assembly GCA_025491095.1. Taxonomy (NCBI): domain Eukaryota; kingdom Metazoa; phylum Rotifera; class Eurotatoria; order Ploima; family Brachionidae; genus Brachionus; species Brachionus asplanchnoidis. Next base: position 286,986 of record JAILYF010000067.1, read on the forward strand.
ATATTTTTAAAAGTATTTCACTATCATTCAGTTTTTCTTGGTCTAAAAGTATCGCGTGAAATCGTAAAAATTTATTCAAATTAAATAAAAATAAAGATTCTTGTAAAAAAAAGGTTGATGATCTTTAAAATTAGAAAAAGAAAAATTCAGGTTTGTCCAAATTCAGGGAAAAATATCGAAAAAGTCTGACACAACTAATGATCGAAATTTTTTTTCTAAAGACTTAAATATTTTAAGACTTGAATTTTAAAATATTTGCAGGTGACACAACATTAAGTTACTCAAAAAAGATCTTGAAACTGTTGCTCTATAGTGTTCGAATTTTAGAATAAATAACTCAGAAAATTAGAGTAATTTTGATAGGAAAAATATTAACTTTTCAAAAATATTTTGCAGGATTTTTTATGAACAAAATATTTTATCCGGTTTAATTATTATAAACACTTAAATCTAAGTTTTTTAATAAGTGATGATAAAATTTTAACAATTAAGTTGAATAAATTTACCAATCACAGAATAAAATACTCTGTAGAATATATCGTAGAGACAAATAAATGGATTTGAAAATATTAATTTTAAATTTAATCATTTAATTCATCATTTCCTGTATACCCAGTCAAACATTTTAAAGGGATTTTTTGTAAGATTCTTTATAAAAAATTCTATAATTTGATCTACAGGAATTAGTTGGCAGTTGTAACATCCCATCCAGCAGACCCCGGTCTTCTGGGACTTGCTGGATCTCTCTATATATATTTTGTTAATGTTTAGTTTGATGATGATTTTTAATAAAGAAGTAGAGAAGAAAGCTTTTTTATATTTTCCTCTCCCTCCCTCTCTCTCTAAATTTTATTTTAATAGCGCACGCTATTAAACTGTGTTTAGAGCACTGTGTAATTAGCTCTCGAGCATGCTCTAGAGCATTTATATTTTTCTCATGCGCATGGTCTAGAACTATTTTTTTGTTCTAGTGCATCTCTAGAGCATGAGTTTAAACAAGCTGTCAGCTTTTTTCAGAAACGTAAGGTTCTGGCAATTCAAATCGTCCACACTATCTTAGGATTCGATTTTCTACCTCAATTTGTAATCTGCATTGTAAAAATCCATTTTTTTGTTTTTTTTGTATCTAGTCCCAAATGAGATATTCAAATTCTGAAACCAGAGAAAATTCTGAACAAACTGAAAGTTTTATTTTTTCAAATTTTTGATTTTTAAGCCAAATGAATTAGTTGAAAAAGAGGGTATTATCTCAATTTTAATTGGAATCATGGATTTTTTTAGCAAAATGAAAATGATTTTAAATTTTTACATTTTCATATTTTTATATTTTCTAATAGTTTTTTTGCAATATTTTAGAAAATAAAAAAAAGTTCATTACGAAAATCCAAAATAAAAATTTGCTAAACATTGCACAAAAAATATTAAAAATAAATATAAGTTAAAAAATAAGAATTAATCATTTCGGAGGGTAATAACTGGATAGTTTTAAATTTTATTTTTTTTTAAACAAATTACAACTTAATTGATTCTATGTGAGTATTTACGGTTAAGATCCCAATACTTTTTTCCTAATTTAGCTACGGGTTTGTTAGATGAAAAGAGATAATCTAAACAAAGCAAATAAAGTAAAAAAGTATAGATGTAAAAATCAAAAATTAAACTATTATGGTTTCGTGAATTTCGATGCAAACCTTCAAGTAATTAAAAAAAATAAAAAATTTTCATTAATTTAATTTAAAAAAATTGAGAATTATAAACTTTATTGATGAAACAACATGAAAAAAATATGTTTCACTAAATTCAACAAATTAAAAATTAATTTTGATTATCCAGTCAACTAGATTTTAAAGGATCTTTAAAGAAATTTTAGAGAATTTTGTAGTTTTTTCAGAGGTTATCATACATTTTTCTCTGATATTTTTTTAAAAATTTCTTTCACATTTTTCTAAGAAGTCTTCAAGTTTAGTCTTAAAAAAGTTAATGAGAGATTTTTTTAATATAATAATAAAACTTAAACCATATCAAAAATACAGAATGAGACATTTTAAAAAATTATCTCTTCCCTTAAATATCTCAATATATTCTTAAATAATATATTCACTAAAGATTTTTTAAAGAATCTGTATAGAAACTAAAAAATCTCTGAAAACTTTTTGACTGGTTGAACAGATAAAGCATTCTAAAGAATATAAAGAGAAAAAGTAAAGATTTTTTTATATACATTAATGTATTTATTTTTATCTCTAGAATATCTCTTTTTTTTCTTCAAAATAGGTCAAATTATAAAGATTTTTCAACGAATCTTTAAAAAAACTACAAAAAATCTATATAAAATGTCTGATTGTGTAGCCAGTCAACTAAATTTTTAAGTACATTTTTCACAAAAATATCTTTAAAATTTATTTTATTTTTCTCAGAATAGTCTTCAATTTTTTTTTTTAATTCAGATCAGTAAATTGTAAATATTTGTTTATTAAGGCTAATAAACATGATTTTGCGCCTCAAAAATGGAATTTTCAAGTAATAATACTATTAGAACTTGAAAAATCAAAATTTTTCGTCTTTAATATGATATTAAAGACGAAAAACATGATCCCCAAATGATATTATTATTTTATTTATAGTAAAAAGAAAATGCATAATAAGCAATTTAAATAAATAAATAGTAAAATATTTTGATCAAGACACACCAATTCCTTTAAAATTGAAAACAGACGACATTGTCACAATGGTTAGGTCATACAAAAAACTTCTGATTATCTGTAAATTACTACAATTTGACGTCTTAATGGTACATTAATATTTTTTTAAATTAAAAAATCTTAAAATAAACAAATGAATAAAAAGTTGAACATTTTCATGAGAACATTAAAAAAAATTAAGAACATAAAAAGAAGAGTTTTTTACTAGTCACAAGTCTTAAATCAACTTAAAGACCGGACTTGGAATTTAATTTTAATGACTATGGCTTAAACGAGGCTGTCAAAATAATTACCTGGGATGGCAAAACGATCATTTATCAGTAATTATCACGGTCACATAATTCAGTGTAGAAAAGAAAAAATTTCACATTTATTAATTGAAATTGTAGAGTAATTAGGTTATTATTATTATTATTAATATTATTATTATTGTTAATATTATTATTATTAATATTATTATTATTAATGTTATTATAATTAATTTTATTATTATTATTATTTATTTATTGAAAAGATCTAAGTCACATTTACAAAACAAAAAAATAGATAAAGAAGTGTTAAAGTTATTCGTATTTGAATTTTAAAAAATAGAATTGATAAATAATTTAATTATTGAAATTTACAATACACTAAATGCTATAAAGAAATTTTTAATAGATTATTTAGAACTTGGTACCAGTAAATAAGATCACTCCTTTGTTCTAAACTTTGACTTGTTTTGTGTATAACAGACTTCAATGAGTCTATAAGACCAGAGTTTGTATTCTTAAAACTGAACTCGATTAGAGTATTAACAATTCTGAGTTGTTAAATGATGTTTACTTTTTGATAGAATGCACTTGTGTATCTCTTGTGTAGAAAAATACCTTTTTACAACTTGGGCTTCTAAATAATTATTCTAAAAAGAAAATTTTGTGTTTGTAGTATATTTGATTAATTGATTCTAGCTTAATAGCTTCATTTAAAGGGGTAATGTGTGTAAACTTTTTGAACCAATCATTCACTTAACCAATAAAACTTAAATTGAAAGATATTATTTTAGTGTTGTGAGTCGACTTTAAATTTGAAAAGTCGACTCAACTCGGCTATATTTCTTTAAAGCGGACTAAAAAACGACTAATTTAAAATTATAGTCGACTTTTATTTCGATTTAAGTAGAAAAAGAAAAGAAGAAAATTCAGAGATGTTTAAAAGTCCCAAAAATAAAGTCCAAGTTCGGATTTTTTTTTAAATTTGCTAGATCAGGCTTCATATCAAAAAATTTATACACTCTTGGGTTGTCTAATGCAAATAGATTTGCCATATATCAGAATTTTCTTGAAATTTTAGCATAAAAGTCTTCACAATTCTTCTTCAGTATTCAAAAATTTAAAGGCCAGACTTCGACTTTTGAAAGAAAATTTTTAAAAAAAGTCCGGACTTGGAGGTTTTGTGAAGTTCAGTACAAAAGAACAGAACAAAGTGTAAAAAATTAAATAACATTTTTACTAAAAGTTTAAAATTAATTCTGTGAATGCAGAATGGTGCCACATTCAAAGTTGTATCAACTGTTAAAGTCTGCTAATGATGTGCAAAATCTCTGCAACATGTACTACGCTCGAATAAATCGAAATTTAATTTCTGCTAAACTCTGCAAATTTAGCAGACCTTGATATTTGATGCAACTTTGAACGTTGCACTAAGTTGCATTTACAGAATTAAGTTTAAACATTTAGAAAAAAAGTTATTCAATTTTTTTGCATTTTTTCTGTTCTTTTTATCATTTTATACTGAATTTCACAAAACCAACTTGGACTTTTGAAGATTCTTTAAAAAAGTCCAGACTTGGACTTATAAACAACTCTGATAAAATCCAGAGTTATTTAAAATTCTCAAGTCTCAAAATAGGTTCCTGGAATGGGAGGTAGTTCATTTTCAAATTTTAAGTCCTGAATAGGACAAAAAAGATGAAATAAGCAAATTATGTCTATAAAGTTATGGAACATAACAAATGTGTTGCACAAAATTAAAAAAAAAAAAGGCTTTTAATTTGACCGTTTTATATAAACTTTTTGTGAACTATTAAAATTTAAAATTAATAAAATTTTAAATAAAAGAATAAAATTTATTGAGGAAAATGTTCGACTAAGTCGACTAAAAGTCGATTTTCTGAAAATTGGAGTCGATTAGTCGAGATGTCGACTTTTGTCGAGTCGACTCACCACACTAATTATTTTAAATAAATAGCGAGAATGTAATAGCATGTTATATTTCTTATTATTTAACTTATGACCTTTTAAGCATACGTTTGATTTTTAATTATTATCTTCTAAATAGGGGATCTTTCTTGTAAATAGTTAAACAGTAGCTTGAAATAATAGTACTCTATTTTAAAGACATGTCACTCGATTCGGATGATTACGTTACTTTAAAACGAAATGTTATTCTTAGTTCAACAGTTTATTATCATGAGAATTGACTAGATTGATGAGATCATATAGATTAAGCTAATGCTCCAGATTAAAAAAAACTCATTAGAATTGATATCTTGCTATTTCTTCTTTCTTTCCTCTGACTGATCAAAACTTAAACACTTTGCACCTGTCATTAATTACAATTTGTCTATTTTAATTGTATTTTATATTTTATTTTAACTTATTTTACTTTTATATTATTTTTTCTTTGCATTTTTATTTTATTTTTTATTAATCTGAAGGATTTTGAGATTGGCACAGAAAAAACAAATAAATAATAAATAAGAATTATTATTATTTTGTTTAATTTCTTAAAATTGGAGATAAAAAATTATTTCCATTTATCAGTATTAATAAATCTTAAAAAAAATTAACTGAGAAAATTATCTGATAAAATAATAAAACTCAAACCAAATAAAAAAATGAAGAAAAATGAGGTTTTTAAAATTTGTCTCTTTTCAAAAATATCTCAAAATTTTCTTTAATAATCTTTTCACTAATGATTTTTTTAAAGAATCTGTAAAAAAACTAAAAAAAATCTCTAAAAATGTTTTGAAAAGGTAAACTGATTAAGCATTTTAAAGAAAAAATATAGCAAGGTAAAGAATATTTTGACTGGGATATCTGTAATAAACGACATAGTATTTTACATAGAATTAAGAGAAAATGAAGATATTTTTTTATCTAAATAAATTTTTCTATTAAAATATTTAAGTCTTTAGAAAAAAAATGTCGATCATTAGTTGTGTCAGACTTTTTGGATATTTTTCCCTGAATTTGGACAAACCTGAATTTTTCTTTTTCTAATTTTAAAGATCATCAACCTTTTTTTTACAAGAATCTTTATTTTTCTTTAATTTGAATAAATTTTTACGATTTCACGCGATACTTTTAGACCAAGAAAAACTGAATGATAGTGAAAATACTTTTAAAAATATTTATTTAAAAAAAAAATTTAATTTTTTTAAAAGTCATTTCAGAAATTTAACAATGCAAAAATGAACTCTTTGAATTAAGTCATATCGATTCAGAATAAACAAAATTAAAATTAAGTAAAAAAAAGATCTTTTTAAAAAGTAATTTCTTTACCTTAATCAAAAAATATGAAAGTTAAGAATTTTGTTTTAAAACAAAACAAAATAAATATTCCTTTTTTTTTTTGAATCCAGTATTTTTTTGAGAAACGGTTTTTCGATCCGACACAATTTTCACAAATCTTCACATTTCGTTATAACATAAAGTAATCATCCGAATCGAGTGACATGTCTTTAAAATAGAGTACTCTATTTTAGTGACATGCTGTTATAACATGTAAAAGATTCTATAGTGTCATATCACTAAATTCGGATAATTACGTTATTTATGTAAAAATTGACAAACTAAAAAAAAACAAAAATTAGATCATAGGTTTATATGACCATTTTCATTACCTATTTTAAAAGCTGTTTGATTTTTATTTAACTTGTTTTTTCTTAAAAATAAATATTATTGAATCGTAAAAGTAAAGCAAAAAATAAAAATGAATCGTAAATGTAAAGCAAAAAATAAAAATGAATCGTAAAAGTAAAGCAAAAAATAAAAATGAATCGTAAAAGTAAAGCAAAAAATAAAAATGAATCGTAAAAGTAAAGCAAAAAATAAAAATGAATCGTAAAAGTGTAGAACAAAAAAGAATTAATCGTAAAAGAATAGCTTGAGATTTTATATAATTGTGGCTAATTAAAAATTGAAATAAATTAATTGATTATTTTTTTGCTAAGCTGTGTCGGGCTAAAACTTCTTCAGATTGAAAACAAATCAAAACTGAGAAGAAAATAGTAATATAAAATATAAAGATAAAAATTAAAAATGTATACATTAAAAAAAAATTGAATTAAGAGTATGTCGATATGTCTTGATTCGGAGCCCTATCCATATTCTTTCACCAGTCTAACGACCAATGTAACAGAATTACTCAGCCCTGCTCCAACATATCTCTGACTCAATTCAAAAAGTCGAATCAAGAGTGTTAGTAGTTGAAGTTTATTTAAATCTCTTGATCTATAATGTTTGAAGAGTATCAAATTTTTCTAAAATAAAAATTTAAATACTAAATTCCTAAAAACTTAGAAATCTTTTTCAATTATATGGAAACTCTAGTAATGTAAAAATATTTTTTTCTTAGTTTCAATCAACATTGATATTAAAAAAATGAATTGTTAAGTTAGATTTGTCAGTAAAAAAATTTTATTTCCCAAATTGGTAAACTTTGGAACAAAAATTGAAAAAATATTTTATATATTCCAGATAAAGTTTAAACAAGGTTTCTTTATTGATAGAAATAATAAAATTTGAGTGATCTAATCAAAAATAAAACAGGGGCAAAATTTCAATGTAAATCCTGTATTCCTCTTTACTTTTTTTTATTTAAGTAATTTTACGAAAATTTAGGTAAAATCACGAAAAATTTCGTAAAAACAGTTTATCGTAGCAGTACTGTAAGTTAAAAAAAGAGAAAAATTAAAATTAGATAAATTTAGATAGAGAGTAACAGAATACATATTTTACATATTTGATGATTCAGGAAAAATAGAAGAAATGATAAGGTAACAATTACACAATGGAGTTGGGTTCTCGATATATCTTGATTCAAAACCTTTTTAAAATTCTTCAACCAGTCTAACAGTTAAAGGAACAGAATGGCCCAGTCCTGCCCTAACGTATCTCTCAATCAACTCAAAAAGTCGATTTGAGACTGCTAGTAGTTTAAGTTTATTATAAGCCTCATGATGTAATATGTTGGAGGGAGTATCATATCTTAGTTTTAGTATAGAACGAACTGCTATATCTTGGAAAACTTCTAACCTTTTGTTATTAGTAGTAGTAGTAGTAGTATAAATGCTGTGGGAAACTTGGGTCTCCAAGTAGTGGCGCACGTAGACGCCCCACTATAACAGCCACTTGCCTTTTTTTTCTTTTTTAAATAAGCTATTTTTAGATAGCTTATTTTTACAAATTTTATAAATAAATTTTGTTTTACATATTTTCAGTTATTAGTTTCTGGAAGAGAGTTAAGCCAAGAAAAAGAATAATCTAGAATAGATCCAATCAAAGACTTATAAAGGTTTCCCAAAGTGTTTAAGTCAAGGCCCCATTTTTTATCTGACAAAATTTTTTTAATTTATTTTAAAATTTAGTCTTGAATTGCAACGTTCTTTAATTTCTTCTATCATTGAAGAAAAGGTTAATTTAGAATCAAATTTAATATCTAGGAACTTAATTTTTTTTTTCGATTCTATTCCCATAAATTCACAGAACTTTCTTTGTTATTTTTAGTAAAAATTATTGAGCAAGACTTTTCAACCGAAATCTTCATTTTCCACTTGAAAAGCCACTGTTCTAATTCAACTAAGAACTTATACATCTTACTTTATATATTTCCATTCTTTTTATAAATAAAAAAAGTGACAAGATCGTCTGCAAAGAGAAGGGAATATTCATTATTAGATTTATTTTTATCAAGAAATCATATAACCTTGAAAAAATAATACGTTCAAGCAGTTTACCCAGGCAGCTAGTAATACTTACTGGTCGATAATTAGATAGATCTTGAGTAGGAGAAGATTTCTTAGGTATCATTGTGATATTGGCACTTTTCCAAGCTTTAGGAACTGTACCTTCTTGGAGACTAAGATTAAAAAGATCTATTATTTCTTTTAATAAATTTAAAGTAAGGTTTTTTGTTTTTTGATTGGTGAACATAGATCACTTAATATAATTTTATCACCAAAAAAAGGTGAACTTGAGTTAAAAAATTTATTAATCTAATTCAATAAAATGTCAATTGAATTAAATAATAGAATTTCAATCAATAAATATTAATTTTAATTTTTTTATGTATTTTTGAGATATGAACTGTTAAACACCGTTCAATTTGAACGTATTTAATTATTCCTTTTTCTTGGCATATTGTACACAAAATTTTGTTTGGCTCGGACTTTAGTGTACGTAGAACTCTGTGGACAGCTTCAGTAGCATCAGATGATGGTTTTGGGTATATATAACATTCCATTTCAAGTCTAATGGCAGATTTTTTAACATCCGTTAACTCTATATTATTCAATCGGCTAACCATTTCTGACACTTTCAAGTCCATTTTAGACTCTAATGAGTTCAGTTTATTAGGATTTGGTTCATGATCTAATACTGTTCCAGATAGATTTACAACTCCATCAGTCCATTTCCCATCTTTTGACTCATAATCATCATCATCGTTGAAAACATCTATTCTATTAACAACGTCATCAACTTTAATTAATGCTTTAGTACTGTCTGCTGGATTAAATGGAAAATTTTTACAATTATACCCACATAATTCAAAATTATTTAAGAAGTAATGGCATATTTTTAACATATGAATTAATTAAAGATACAAAAAATATAAATTTACGTTTTGTCATACATTTAACTTTTTTCGGTTATTTTATTTTTATACTTTTGTCAACTAAAATTAAATAATTTTGACAAAAAAATATTATTTTGCTATTCTTCAATTAATTTAGTCATTTGCTTTTTTTTTTTGCCATTAAAAAAAATAATTTATATAAATAAATAGTCACTAAATAATTTATTTTTTTGGTCATTGAAATAATTATAAAATGATAAAAAAAAAGTAAAAAAATTTATATTTTATTTGATGATTTATATTTCCTGTGTTAATTAAAATTAACTTTTATATATTGTGTTTAGTGAAACATATTTTGTTTGATGTTGTTTCATCATTAGAGTTTATAAATCTCAATTTTGTCAATTTAAATTAATGAAAAATAATTTTATTTTTGAAAATTTTGGAAGGTAGTATGACAATTCACAATACCTTTTTAAATTCAACAGGGAACAATTACTTAGTACCAAAAAATTGTAAATTCAAATTCTGACTTTGACTTTTCCCAACTCTGATCATAACATCTCTGTAAAAACATTAGAAAAAAAATTGGTAAAAAATGTCGTGCTTTTTATTAAAGAGAAGATAACAATTAACATGAGTTAAAATCAAAAAAAAACAAGAGATCAAAATAAATCAACAAAATAATTCAAAATATACAAATCTTTCTTTAGAAAAAAAAAATCATCAAAAACATTTAAACAGACACAACAGTCACCAGGAATATTATTCATCTACTACAACCACTACTCATTTACTGAGTTCAAACAATCATCCTTGGAATCAGTGGTGGTAAATTTTTTGACAGATTCGGGTGGAGTCAGCATCACATTGTATTCACATCGGGCCTTGAATTTTCTCGACTGTGCTTCCTTCTAAAAAAAATTAAAAGTTAAAAAAAAATTCTCCAATTTCCTTCACAAATAGTGTTGGCGATCGATTATCACTAATCGATTCAAAAATCGAATAACTTTAAATTGATTAAATTTTTTTTAGTCAACTAATAAATAATTTAATCATTAAGAAATAATTAATCACTGAAATTAAAGCTAAATGAGCAAAAAATATATTTTTCCGACAACTTAGCACACAACTAATCACCAAATTTCCTCAATTTTTGCTATGAAAAATGCGCCACAAACATCTTTTTTCGAGTGCCAGATTAGTAGATTAAATAATCGAATAAAAAAAAATTAGTTGATTTAATAGTTGACTAAAAAAAATAGGGTTTTGTGAAATTCAGTACAAAAGGATAAAAAGGACAAAAAAAATGTTAAAAAATTTAATAACTTTTTTGATTCAAACTTAATTCTGTAAATGCAACATTGTGCAACATTCAATGTTGCATCAAATATCAAGGAATGCTAAATTTGCAGAGTTTGGCAGAATTTAAATTTCAATATAATCAATATAATCGAGCAGAGTGCATTTTGCAGAGATTTTGCAGAGATTTTGCAGAGATTTTGCAGAGATTTTGTAGAGATTTATCATTAGCAGACTTTTACAGTTGATGTAACTTTGAATATTGCACCATGCTGCATTCACAGAATTAATTTTTAACTTTTAAAAGAAAGTAATATAATTTTTTACACTTTCTTCTGTTCTTTTGTACTGAACTTCACATAACCAAAAATTGGCATCTTAAAGTTGATGATCAATTCAAAATATCGTTTCAATTCAAAAAGTTAATCTTTAGATATTAAAATAAATCGTTGATTTAATTTAAATGAAACATGATTAACATGTTATGTAGATTTTAAATATAAAAAAAAATTTCAAAAACATTTTCTCAATCCATTGATAAAAACGATTTTTAATTAATTGGCTGATTTTTTGAAAAGTTTTTTTCCATTTTATCCCTTAACTAGAATTTATTATTTGAATTTCTTTTTTAAATTTAATAGTGAATGCTAAACACAATTACTTTTGAAATAAAGAATCTCAGATAGACTTTACAAAAAATCAGTTAATACATTTAAATAGTAAAATCGATTATCAATGGATTGAGAAAATGCTTTTTCAATTTTTTTTTCTAAATTTTCTTTGCATGTAAAGCATGCTACATTTAAATTATTTAAATTAAATCAAAGATTAGTTTTATTATCTAAGGATTAGCTTTTTGAATTGAAATGATATTTTGAATTGATCATCAACTTCAAGATGCCGAAAATTAATCGATTTATTAGTTGACTAAAAAAAATTAGGCAATGTGAAATTTTAGTACAAAAAAAGCAATGTTCAATCTATATTACATGTCTTAAAAATGAATAAGTTAACTTTTTTTTAAATACAACCGGTTTTAATGACATTCGGATTTAAAACATAATTAAATTTCAATTTTTAAAATAATTTTATGAAAGCTAAAACTATTTTTAATAATTTTTAAGTTTTTTAACATTTAATTACATGTCACTAATAATGAATTTTAATTATTTTCAAAAACATTGCTCAATTTTGAATAACATGTCACTAAAATAGAGTACTCTATTTTAAAGACATGTCAATTAATTCGGATGATTACGTTACAATACAAAAAGTAAAAACGCTATAATTTATTTTCTAATTGTGCAAAAATGGTTCTACAAAAAGCACAATTTTGTACAAATTTGTACAACATAATTCCAAGCTCTGCAAAAACTCTGCAATTTTCTGTAAAATGCACACCATCAAAAAATATTTGATAAAAAAATGCAATAAATTGCAGAGTTTTTGAAGAGCTTGGAATTCTGTTGCACAATTTTTACAATATTGTACTTTTTGTAGAACCATTTTTGCACTATTAGAAAAAAATTATAAAGTTTTTACTTTTTGTACTGTAATTTTTGTACTAAAATTTCACATTGTCAAAAAATTAGTCGATTTTTGGCAATATGTAGTTTCTGATCAATTTTTAATGCTCAAAATGGTCAAATTAAACTAAAAATATTAAAAAAATTGTTATTTCATAATAGAAATAATGCACAGATACATTTTTGGATTTAACATACCATGTTAAATAAAAAAGATAAACTCTGCAATATCAAAATGCACACTGCAGAGTTCACATCATCGAAATGATGCTATTTTAAGTGGATACTTTTTTGCAGACTTTTGCAGAATTTTGCAGACTATTGCAGATTTTACCTTAGGATTTAACAAAGTATGTTAAAACCAAAAATGTATCTCTGCATTATTCCCATTAAAAAATAACAATTTATCTAAAAGTTTTAGTTTTATTTGATCATTTTGAGCATCAAAAATTGATCAAAAATTTCAACTTGCCCGATTTTGAATTTAATCAATTGATTGGAGTCGACCACCAACACTATTCCCAAATTACCAGCAAGTCCAAATACTGATGGTACAATTGAACATTGTGCCAATCAGACGGCTCAATCGAGCTAAATTTTTTAACCTGACACAAATCTTGTGCGAACAACATCTCCTGGCACACCTCAAAATAACCCCGCATCCATCTGACACACTCGTCTATCTCTTCTAGCGTGTAGCCACTCACCCGTTCCAGCACCAACTCCACTTTGGCCAGACCACGCGCCCTCAGCACATAATAGAGCGCCGAGGCGGACACCACCGAATACTCGAACTGAAGAGCCTCCATGTCAAACAGACACAAATCGACCAGTGCAATCGATTTCATGAATGTGTCCAGATAGAAATCGCCAACTTGACTTTGGATGATGCCCGATTTTTTGTCTGAATTTTTGTAAAAAGTGACCGGCACGACCAATTCGGTGCCGCACGCGTCAGACTCGTTCGAGTCAGCACCGAGCACCAGATGTTTGAAGTTAGCGCACAAAAGCTGAATGTAAGTTTGCAGCCAGGTGTTGGCAGTGATTGGCGAAATGTTCCACTCCAGAGTCTTCAGCATGGCTATTTCGAATTTTTTCATCAACTGCTCGTTGTCCTCGCACGAATAGCTTTCCATGTGCGAGCAAAAATCGCTCATTCTGGGCGGATAGACCTCTTCGTTTTTGGCGGCCAAGTAAAGAGAGGTCAGGCCGATTAGCTGCAGCCGGTCGACTCTCATCTCCACTTGGGACATGCTCATGAACCTGTCCAAGTACTCGATGGCCAAGTGGAGGGTCTCGCGGTGCAGTCGGTACGCGTAGCTGATCTCAATGAGCCAGTCGATTAGGATGGCGCGCATCTGCGCCTCGATTGATTTGTGTCTCTGCAGATAGTTGGCATTTTTGCGGTACTTTGTTTCCGATGAGCGCATGCACTCGAAAAACTCGAACTTGTCTGTCCATGTCAGGTTGGGAAAAGGTGTTTGTTTGGCGCGCACACTCTTTGGTTTTAGTTGGTCGTAGTTTTTGTAGAACAAGTTGAGGTCGTTGAGCAGCTGGGACTGGGTGAGGCTTTTTTTGGACTGGGGCGCTGATGTTTCTGTGCGGAGAAGCTTGTTCTTTTGGAGCTTGGTGCCTTTTGAGATGTTCTCTTTTTCTTTGAGGCTTTTTTTTGGCTTGAGAGCGCGCTTTTTTGCCCGCTGCCGCTTCGGCTTGGCCAGCTCGGCCATGTGCTCGTCGTCGTTCAGGTCCACTAGACTGGTCACTGATGACGCTGGTGTCAAATTGAAGTAGGATGATTTTGTGGCAGCCACTATATTTGTTTGATCGACGTCCAAGTTTAGCTTTTGAGCAAACAAAAAATTTTTATTTAGGTCAATTTTTTTTGTTAAAATTTGAGAGAAATTTTGTTGTGTGGGCGGCGTCGGTCATGCATAATTAATTGCGTAAAGTGGCATTGATCAATTTGTCTTAGCATGCTAAATGCTGGTGTTCTTTTTTTTTTTTAGTACAGGTCATTACGCACTTCAAAGATTACGGTGTAAAAATTTTTGTGTGAAAATAAACAGACTTGCGCAAAGGTCAGAAAAAAAAAGTCATTTTAAAGTCTTTTCAAAGTCAAGTTTTTGGACTTGACTTCGAAATTTTTTCAAAAAAAAAGTCTTTTTGACTTGACTTGAAATTTTTTTTTCTAAAAAAAGTAATTTCAAAGACTTTGAAATAAAAATGACCACATTAATAACTAAATGAAACGGCAAAAAATTCATGTGGCCGCCTTAATTACTAGATGGAACGGCAAAGAATTCATGTGGTCGCCTTAATAACTAGATGGAACGGCAAAAATTCATGTGGCCGAAAAAATAACTACATAGAACGGAAAAAAAATTCATGGGGCCGCCTTAATAACAAGATGGAACGGTAAAAAATTCATGTGGCCGCCTTAATAACTACATGGAACGGCAAAAGACTTGTTATAACAAAACAATTTTTCAAGTCATCAAGTCAAGTCAAAAGCAGAGTTGTTTAAAAGTCCCAAAAAAAAGTCCAAATCATTAAAAAAAGTCCAAGTCCAGACTTTTTTTTTTAAAGTCCAAGTAAGGACTTAAAATTTTTTTTTTTAAATTTTTATTTTATTTTTTTCTTACTTTTTTCTTTTTTTGACATCGCCAGAATTGGCGTTAGTATGAATAAAAAAATAAATAAATTCTTAGTCCGGACTTAAAAATTTTCAAAAAAAAAAAGTTAAATTCTTTGGTCGGACTATTGAAAAAAAATTGGCATCTTGAAGTTGATGATCAATTCAAAATATCATTTCAATTCAAAAAGTTTATCCTTAGATATTAAACTCAATCTTTGATTTTATTTAAATAATTGTAATGTAACAAACTTTACATGCAATGTAAATTTAGAAAATAAAAAAAAATTGAAAAAACATTTTCTCAATCCATTGATAAAATTGATTTTCAATTTAGTTAACTGTTTTTTTGTAAAGTTTTGTTTTCATTTTATAACTTATTTTGAATTTTTTTTTGAATTTCTTTCTTAAATTTAATAGTGAATGCTAAACACAATTACTTTTGAAATAAAAAATCTCAAATAAACTTAACAAAAAATCAGTTAATACATTTAAATATTAAAATCGATTATCAATGGACTGAGAAAATGTTTTTCAATTTTTTTTTATTTTCTAAATCTACATTGCATGTAAATCATGTTACATTACAATTATTTAAATTAAATCAAAGATTAAGTTTAATATCTAAAGATAAACTTTTTGAATTGAAATGATATTTTGAATTGATCATCAACTTCAAGATGCCAAAAAATTCCGGACTTTGACTTTATGACTTTTAAACAACTTTGGAAAAAACTTTTTTTTTTTGTTTTCACTCAAATTTAAAAATAGTTATATTGGTATTGATGCTTGGAAATTTTCATAATTTGCGGCAAAAGTCACAAGTCTGAAGTAATGTCGAAGTCAAAGACTTTAATTTTTTTTTTAACTTTTAACATTTTCAAATAAATATTTTCTCAATCTCAATTTGATTTATTCTTCCCTTCATGTCGGTCAGAGATTAAAGTGGCCGCCACCATAACTACCAGGAAAGCATTGTGAAATTTTATTTTAATTGTATACCTTCTAATACAAAAATAAAAACTTTATAACTTATGCTCTAAATGTATTAAACTTGTTCTGTAAATAAAACTAAGTGAAACAACTTTTGCTTCGCCTACTGCAGAAGTCTGCAAAATTACACTCTATTTAATAGCATTTAAAATAAAATAAAATGAAATTAAATTGCAAAGATTTTGCAGACTTCTGCAGTAGGTGAAACAAAAGTTGTTTTCACTTTGTTGCATAATTTTGCATAATGGTACAAAAGTAGAATGTTTACAGTTAACAGAACATATTTTGGTCCGACAGAACTTAAGATTCGGAATTTTTAATATTCTGTTTTTGTTTTTTTGTACAAAATCCACAAGGATAGAACATTTTATATTTAATATTTGAAAAAACTACTCGTGGTTAAAGATAAATAACTTAATTATTAGTACAGTCTGACCTCGATTTTGTTACCTCTTATTTTGTGAAATCTTAATTTGTAATAAAAATTTAAAATTTAAAGTTTAAATTTTTAAATTTTCTTTTTTTTTGTGAAAGAAGTTTGATCGATCAGAACCTTTTTATATTCTAAATAAATTGAAAATTTAAAAAAAAAAATAATGCCATTTTATGAGCCACTCAAAATTTCAATAATTTTATCAATAGAAGAGATAAATAAATATTTTTTGAAACAAAAGCAAATGTGTTCATAAATTCTGCATTTGGACATAATTAAAAAAGTATTCTAAAAAATGCACATTTAATTTTCAGAAATTTTTTGATCGAATGATTCATTATTTTTTAATTTCTGCAAACAATTAACTAATAAAAAAATATGAACTTAAAATGGGTACAATGAAATAAGTTTATTCATTGAGCTGAAGGAGATGGAGAAAGAAAAAGTTGAGATAATAATAAATAAAATGAATAACTTTTCTATTTTTATGATAAAAGAGTATGGAAATAAAAATAGTTAAAAAATAAATCTAATAAAGACAAAACTTTATTAAATGAAAAAAATTGATTTCCTTTTACTCGGAAAATATTTTTTTACTTTTTATGCTTAACTTGAACCTTTTAAGTCGAGTTTCACTAAAATTTGTGCAAGGGTCAATTTTATCAAAAAATTTTAGAGAAATTCTGATTTTTAAAAAGTCTTTTGATTAAATTTAAGATAATCAAAAACTCTTAATCCTGTTTCCTTATAAGATTACCAAGTTAGTGAAAGGCCATCGTCTTTCATATTAATTAAATAGAAAAAATGCTAAATAAATTTAAACTTAATTTTTGATTAAATTTTCCAAATGAAACTATTTCTAAGACATTTTTTTTTAAATAAATTCTCTCGTTTATATCACCTAGAATGTGACATAAATAAATGATGTGACATAATTAAAAAAAAATTTGATGGACGAGTTTCAGTCAAAATTTTACATGCACAAATGTACAAGAGACCTGTTCTGCAAAGCTAAGGTCCAATGTAGATTGTGCAATAAAATTTGGTTTTTGAATGCGATTCTTAGTGAAAAAATCAGCACTTTTTTATACTTGAATTTTATCTTGACTGAAACTCGCTATCAAAGAGGAACAACTGGTTTTAATTAACAAAATTTGTTGGCAAGTCTAATTACCTCCAAGTTGGATATATCGCTTAGTTTGTGGGCATCTTTTTTGCTCTTTTTCGACACTGATGAGTCCAACGACGACTTAAAACCGTAGTTTTGATAATCGTCCGAGCAACCATGGTTCAAATCTGTCGTTTTTTCGACTGATAAGCATCGTTTACGTTTAGAGGTTCTCATTTTTTTTCTTCAATCTAAATAAAAAGTTAAAATTCCGAAATTTTAGAAAATGTGCTCACATAAAAATTCTAAAACCTATGCATAAATAATAAATTAAAATATAGGCCAATTCAATATTTTTTTCAAATTCAATTTTTTTGCACGAAAAAGCAAATATCAAAACACTTGACTTGAAAATGAGAAACAAACATTATTACCTGCTCAAAATGGGAGCTTTGAAATCAATCACTAGCGGCAAGCTTGGACAATTCTCAACTTGAATTGATAAAATTTTTTTTTTCCAATATTTTAATAAAATCTAATAAAATTATCTTTATCAATTTTTTTTTTTAAATATCAATAGAAACCTAGAGAAAATTAAAACTAGACACTCGACCACAAAAAGGTATTTGAATTTTGGAAAATTAATTTTGTAACATATTGTATCGAATTTAAAGTCATGTTGAAAAATGATTAAGTTTAGTATTAGTATATTTATTCATTTAGGAAAATAATATAGAAAATAAGATGAGTTAAATCCGAATTTTTACTTGAGTATTGAAATTAGTGTAATGCTTCGAAAAAAATTTAGTTTAGAATTTTTAATTTTCAAAAGTTATACAAGTTCAATCTCTGGCAAAACTTAACAAAAGAAGACACCTAAAACATTAAATAAAAATTTAATTCACAATTAAAAATTATCTATTTAGAAACAAAAACAAAAAATAAAAACTCTTATTATTTATTTATTTTTATCAAATTTAAAATTTATTTTTTTATTTCATTTTCGTCTAGAAGACACCTATAGGATTCAGCAATTAATTAACGAACATATAAAATAACATCATCTTTTAAACAAATAGGCACTAGATGCCAGTTCGTGTCATTCATAACATTTTTTTGTAACAATAAATAAATTAAAATAATTACTCATTCTTAAACAAATATTAGAAATAAATAAAACTTTTAGCAGACGTTTGTTATTTTAATGGAATTTTGAGTAAAAAATTAGTTGTAAAATCTTTAAAAAAAATATTTTATTTTTTTTAATTTTTATTAAACTCATTTATTGTTAGATTTAGGAAATTTATTTTTTTAAATGCTCAAAATTGGTTCTGTAAATTAAATCAGCTAATTTTTCAATTTGTCATCAACAACTAATCTTTGCTAGTATTTATGAATTTTTGACATTGTGAAATTTCACACAAAATTTTTAATTTTTACTAGAAATTCGGCAATGTCTGAATATTTATAAATTTTTGCACAAGCCTAGGTGATAAATAGAAAGGAAAAAAAATTCAAAGCTATAAAGGACTGACTTGAATAATGAACTAAAGCTTTACTTTGTATAATTACAGTTAAATATGGTGCTATTATAAGACAAGCAAATTAAACTATTTAACTTATTTCTTTCCTTCAAAATATTAAAAATCAATGCCTTAAACTTTTGCCTTGTACTCTTAAAATTTAGGAGTACTTCATTTTAAATTGAGTTAGCCCTATCCAAACCATGCTATAAAAATTAAGCTTATCATCCATCTAAAAACAAAAGCTTGATTTCTTTTTAAAAAAAAAAACTAAAAAAAATTAATTGGTAATGAATCATTTTTTAATTTTTTCTTGATGTAAAATTTTATCAATGGAATTTTCCTCTAGAAAAATTAGCTGAATTTAGATTTAAATATAAAAGTTTTTTAAAAAAATTTTAAACATCATTTCGATAGAAAAAACTTAACTTATTTTTCAAGAATTTCGGTAATTTAAAAAAGATAAAATTGAAATTTCAAAAAATCTCATCTTTAATGATTAAAAAAAAATTAAAATAAAATAGAAATATAATAAAAAATAAAAAAATCTTCAATAAATGAAAAAAAAATAACACTCTGTTTAAATGATAAAATAAAAAATTTTAATTAGAAATATTCCTCTATTTTTTAGCTTGTTTATAAAAACTTCTTTTTAATTTGTCAGCTGAAAAAAAAATTTTTTGTGCCTATTTTTTGTGAATATTTTTTCATTTTTAACTTCGAGACATTCACTTAAATTTCCGGATTCACTTTAGAAAAAATAAAAAATAGAAGGCCAACATTTGTTTATTAAATCGATTTGTTAATCAATATTTGCAAATCAAAGTTGTGATAAAGCGAGATAAAATCATAAGATTAAAATCTTGTTAACTCTTCTAAATGTCCTTTAAAATCAGAATAAAAAGTACTCAGTTAAAAGTATTTATTTATAAACCGTTATGCGGAAGCAAATAAATTATGACTAATTACTAGTTATTATTAGATCCTGGTTGAACAACTTAAAATGTTAAATCTATCTTATTACAAACAAATACACAATTTCAATGAGATTTTTGAGATAAAAAGTGTTGAACTTTTCGGACCGATTTTCGTGAAAAAATCGGACACGCTTGGCTTTAATTATCCAAATGTTGTGTAATATAAAAATTTATTTAAATTACATAGTTTGGTTAACATGAGAGATTTATTTATGTTTACATAAATCAAATTTTTTATTTGGCCAAAATTACCGTTTAACGATTTCTCATTTTTTTGTTGTTTATTGAACACATTTAGACCACTTATCTTATCACTTGGAATTTTGATGCACTTAAAACCGACACACTCAAATGATCATCATATAAGGCCACTTGAAAACTATTCAAGCTTGATTTAGAAAAATATTTATCTTTTCTCTTTTTAATAATCATTTTTCGAATAATTAAAAATAAAAATTTTAGATTAAACAATTTGAAATAAATTTTTTAAATATTTTAAATTAAAAAATATATTGCTAAACTTTCATTTGGGATTTTAAATTATTTTCTAATAATTTCTGAGCAATACTTATTTTTGAAAATTAAAAAAAAAAAGTTATGAAAATTCAAAATGCAAATAATTTTACATTTTTATATTTTCTAATATTTTTTGTGCAGTATCTCAAAAATTTTTTAAATTTAAATTTTGAACTTTCATAATTTTTTTTTAAATTTTCTAAAATAACTATTGCACAAAAAATATTAGAAAATTTAAAAAAATGAAAATGTAAATTATTTACATTTTTTCTTTTTAAAATGAATATATATTTAAAAAATTAAACACCTCTGAGAATTACTTAAATTTATTCAAAATTTCCTTTTAAAAATTAAAAAATAAATATAATGAATTTGAATTTTTTATACAAAAAGCAGATATAAAATACTCGAAAACTTAAGCTCTATTTTAAGATTGTACAAAAAACCCTTTAAATCATTACATTCTAACTTTAAAAATTCTCATTTTAAAAATTATCTAAAATTTTCTTTATTTAAAAATTAAAATTTATTTTAAAAATTTCAATATTCGATCAATGAGTTCAATTCATGTTTCACAATTTCCTTCACATTTAACGGTATGAAAATATAAAATTTTAAATTGTTTTTTTTTACTAAGTCAATTATTTAAAAATTTTCTGGAACTTATTTATTTTTTATTGTATAAAAAAAGTTTTAAAGAAAAAATCCATTCGAAATTTAAATAGATACATAACTTGTCTTAATGATTCAATTTAAGATTTAACCATTAATATAACTTTAAAAGAATAAAATAAATTATTTCCTCTGTATTTCATAAAAATAAAAATAAATACTATTATTTTTATTATTATTTACTAATTTCAGCCTCATAGGCAATTTAAAATTGAGCATAAAATTGAGAAAAAATAAAATAAAATTTAAGTTACATTGAAGACTTTGAGTAAAAAATTTAAATTATCATGAATCCTAAAGTGGTCAAGATTTTTATGTATTGCATCTTGAATGATCATAAAGTAAAACTTAACTGAGTCAACTAATCCTATGTTACCATAAAAATAAATATAATTTTTTTCAAACTTTTGGAAAAAAAATGAAAATTAGATAAAAATATCAAATTTCCGAAGTTTAATTTAAAAAATCAAATGGAGTTAACTTCACGCTTTATTATCGCTTTAAAGCTGCATGATTAGCCATTTATTCCTTGCTGAGAAAGCTTATTAAGATTTGAATTCTCTGGCGAATGTTTTTCGAGAAGGAAATAACTTTTCTCATTGACTATCTAAAACCAAATTCCTTATCTAAGCAAACACATAGAAAACGTGTAAAACTTGAGAATAAATAAAAAAAATAAATTTGTATTTTTTTACAGCTAAAACAAAATGCCTCCGAGGCCTAAACCAAACAATTAGATCTAATTAGTTGCACACTGTGCTAAAACGATCGATTTACCTGGCCGATATATCACCAAATCTTGTTTTTATTATCTCATTTGAGACCATGCCAAATGTGCTTATGTAATCTAGATTCGTTGGGCATTGTTCGTTACACCATTTGAACAATCGTTTAATTCAAATTAGCATGACTAAACCAATTAATATTTATTTTTATTAATATGTTGTAAAGTTTTGACACGTCCGCTTTTTTTATATTACCAAATATTTTAATAGTGATTTAATTGCCTTTAAAGTTTTTACATTTTAAGCCAACAATGCTTCTGGATACAATTATTCGAACAATTGATGTGAATTTGCTTTGGTTTATCTTTATTTTTCTTTTAAGGGAAGATTTTTTCTAAAATTTTATGCTCAATTTACAAAAAAAATAAGTTTTAATAAATTTTTAAAATTTTTTTTTTGACATTTTTTTGTCTTTGCCTGATGAGACATTAAACTAATAGAAAATTATTACTAAAATTAAGTGGAGAACTGTTTTGTCTTCTTTCATTTTCTTGAATGATACAACATGAATTTAAAAATAAAATTTGAAAAATTTAAACTATAAATTAAACAATTTTCTAATTGGCATTTTGGAAATAAAATTTTTAAATAATACCAACTGATGAATAATGATTTAAAAAGCTTGATCAAAAGATCAATTGAAATATTTAAAAAAAAAAAGAAATTTAATCTTCTTGTTAATTTAATAGAAAAAGTAAAAATATACACCGAAAAAAAATTTCAGATTCCAATGGCTGACTTTTTCAGTCTAAAATCAATTATTTTGCTTTTGACGACTTATTCTGCTTAATTAATATATCCTTCATCTCTTTCAGTTATATTTTAATTGTTCTCTTTTTATAAACTCCAGGTCCCTTTTGATGTTTCCTGTGAGTTCTCATTTCAAAAAATAAATTAAATTTTAAAGGTCTAAAAAATACAAATTACTGATTTTATTTATTTTTGTCTTTCTCTTTGCTGTTAATTCATTATCTAAAATTAATAATTTTTCAACAATTTTATCAGATTAATCAAAAAATACCTTAATTTTCATACTTTTATAATTTGCCTATTTTAATTCTCTTTTATAGTATATTTTAACTTATTTTATTTTGCAGCGGTGAAGTTTGAAGTAATAGCTATCGCAAAATATATTTTATTTAATTGAACAACAGTTTTATTTCAATTATTTGCAATTATTTTAAAATTAAATGTTTTACTTTTTAATCATAATTTTTTGAACCTAAACAAAAGTAAAAAAATAAATAAATCTTTGTATTTCGAAGGATAGATCGAATGTTTTTAGAAACAGTACTAAATCTTAACTTTTTTAGTTAAATTTTTACAATCATCTCAGCCTACTGAACGTCTTGATTTAAAGTATTTTAAGGTAGATTATTTTTATTGAGTTATTATAAAATTAGAAATAAATTTAAAATTAAAATGCTGTTTAACATCTATTTTAGTAATAAAAATTCAGCTTACTGTGATATAAGAGAAATATTTATTGTGATCATCCTTCTTGAAAGAATACTTCACAATCCTTTGTTTCAGACTCTGATAAAAATAAAGATTCTTGATAATTATTATTATTATCAGGTTCAACATCAATTTCCATTTTATCATCATTTTCAAAATCAATAATTTTTTTCTTGCAAAATACTCCAAGGTTACTAGTGTGAGAACGGAAAAATTTAGACTTTGATGGTATAATAATAATATTTAATCGAATTGGTTTCAATATTTAGTTAATATTCAAAAAATTATTAATATAAAAAAAATATTCAAAATTTGAATCAAATCACATCATTTTGAATATTTTATTTAGATAAAATAAAAGATAAATACCAAAAAGTCAAACCATAGATTTGTTCAGAATTTTGTTTAGTTTTGTTGAAAAAAAGTGGTTTATTTAGTAATCCCTGGGACTACATACGATTAAGCTGAAAAAAGTATTCTTTTTGGCTTTTTTTCAATAATAAAAATTGGCACTAGGGTTGTTAACATTCAAATTTTTTAAATTTTGGAATAATATTTTCTCTTTTCTTTTATAACTTTTAAAAGAAAAATTGAAATTTATTTTTTGTATTATAACATTTGGAAGAGGATAGCTAATCTTATTTTGAAAATTGTAATTTAGTTATTTTGGTTTTCAAAAGGAACTATTATAATTGAAAGAGATCATAAAAACTAAATCGAATTTTTTGAAATAAATTAAATTGTAAAACAATTGTTTAAACATTAAAAATAAATATTTTCACACTTAAAAACTACACACAAAAATAATTATCGTTTCATTCAAACGTTTTGAATGCATTCATGTGCATATTATTGTTTATCATTTTTCATTAATTATTAATTCAATAAATTTTTATGACTCTAAAAAATAGTGAAATTCTAATGAATAGGTTCAGTATTTGAAGACATTTCAACTTTATTTACATATTAAAAGATTAAATAACATTTAGTAAAAGATGAAATTAGATTTTTTTTAATTTGAAAAATAATTTTGGAATAAGATTCTATATCAATTAAAGAAAAAAGAAAATATATTATATAATAATAATATATTTGTATATTTATAATTCTTAAGATTCTGATTATAGAATAGAGAGTTTTGAAATTTTAATTTTGAACTTTATAATTTTGTGTCAAAATTTGTCCGTTTTGTTTTATTTTGAATCTTTCAAAAGGAGTGTTTCTGAATAAAATATTTTGAAATTAAAGATTTCCAAAACATTTTTATTCAAAAGAGAAAATTCTAATTCAAAACAAAAATTTGGAAGACCTTCTAAATCTTCTTTTGAATGTTAACAACCCTAATTGGCACACTCTTTTTTTCAAACAAAACTATATACCAGGGTGTAAGAAATTTTATGCTCTTTCAGAATATATATAATTTAAAAAAAGATTTTAATTTTATCTTTGAGTAATTGGATCTGAAAGACCTACAACTTTTTAATGGATTAGTTCTTTTTAGACACCTGGATATAAATTTTTTATTCTTAGTTCCACAAAAAAAAATGAATTTTAGGGTTCCAAAGGACGTAAATTACGAATATAAAGTCAAAAATTAGAAATTCAGAGAGCACTTGAGTTATGAATTTTTGGAACCTTAATTTAATTGATATAAAAATATAAATTTAATATAAAAATCAAGTTTGACGTTGGCTATTTTCTAATTTTTTAAGGCATCTTGAAGTTGATGATCAATTCAAAATATCATTTCAATTCAAAAAGTTAATACATAGATATTAAACGTAATCTTTGAATTAATTTAAATAATTGTAATGTAACATGCTTTACATGCAATGTAGATTTAAAAAATAAAAAAAAATTGAAAAAACTTTTTCTCAGTCCATGGATAATCGATTTTAATATTTAAATGTATTAACTGATTTTTTGTAAAGTTTATTTGAGATTTTTTATTTCAAAAGTATTCGTGTATAGCATTCACAATTAAATTAAAAAAATTAATTTAAAAAAAATTCAAAATAAGTTATAAAATGAAGACAAAACTTTACAAAAAATCAGTTAACTCAATTGAAAATCGATTTTATCATTGGATTGAGAAAATGTTTTTACAATTTTTTTTTATTTTCTAAATCTACATTGCATGTAAAGCATATTGCATTAAAATTATTTAAATTAAATCAAAGATTTATTTTAATAACTAAAGATTAACTTTTTGAATTGAAATGATATTTGAATTGATCATCAACTTCAAGATGCCTTTTTTAACTAAAAAATAATAATTTTGTTGCCTTCCGTTCCAAAGCTTTTTTCTTTCTTATCAGTCTTGGTTTAAAACCAATGACAGAAACCAATGATCTGAAAATTAATTTAATTTTTTCTAAAAAATTAATAAAAATTGAATTGAGGCCAAAATACAAACAAATTCAGATCTATCATCAATACTGATACCATAATATTCTAAATTATCTAAATGTTGTTTTAATTCAAACAATTTATTTATGATTGTTTCTCCAACAAGACTTCTTTGGCTCAAAAAATTGTTGAAAATTATCTTAAACGCCAATCGTAGTTTGGAAATTAATCATTTGATTTTTTGTTTTTATAAGTAAATAATGCTTAATTATTTTTTAAAACGATATAAAAAGTTTATTAATATCAAAATAAGTAATGTAAAATTGTCAATCTTGTTTTTTTTAAGCAATTTTATTCAACGTTTCACAATTTTGGTAAAAAAAATAATAAATCACCTTTATGACGTTTTATTAATTAAATAATTCGTTTTTTCATTACAAGTCTTTTAAAGTATTTGCTTTATATTTTTTTGAGCTCAAAAATCTTCAAGAAAAGAAAAGCATAAAATGATAACTCTACATAGTTGTTTTTTGAGCGTAAAATTAAAAAAAATTCTCAACATATTTGAGCTTTACTTGGACTATTTTTCTAAGTTTTAAGCCGCATGTTTCCTGAGATGATTTGACTGGTAGAATTTCCTTTTTAACCATTTTACATAGCAAGCAAAAATATTTAGGATTTTAAAATTTAAAAAATATTAAAAAAAATAACCTTAGAATGAAAGAAATCTTTATAATAGTATGTCAAAATTTTCTTTTTGAAGTAATTTTTACTCTGTCTCTAATTGAAAAAATTTCACCCATCTGCGGAATTGTTATTTAATTTTTATATTCTGAAGTTTTTTCAAAAAATTATCTGCTAAATTTATCGACTAAATTCTCTTTAATTTAGGTTTTATACAAAATTGTGTAGAAATTTAAAAAACTTAATCATTAAGTTTTTTCATTGATTAAAAGTTAGAGTGATTTTTTTTCTTAAATTTAAATAAAAGCTGGATTAATTATTTTTTTAAATTATTTATTAATAAATCTTTAAAAAAAAACAACACTGTCTTTCTTTGGTTGTTATATATTTAAAAAAAATTGAGAAAACTGTTTGACATAGATCTGATTAGTCCATTCTTTCAGCAGATTGAAGATTGAACAAATTGCTGCGTTAAAAAACTAAAAAAAATGTTAAAAATAAACTAAGAGAAAGAAAGATAACAAATATTAAATTAAATATTCAATTGATCCTTTCTTGAAAATATGAGTGATATGGCTAATTTTTGGATAACAACTTTTTATTACAATCCAAACCAAATAATTAAAAAAAAATAGTCAGAATTTTTATCTATTAAAAATCAGATGTAAAATTCAATTAAATATATTTTTTAAATAAACAAAAAAATTTTGTTTTCTAATGCTTCAAGTCAAATTTTTATTTAAATAAATTCTTTTTTTATTGATTATCTTAGAAATACATAGGCTCATTTGAAATACATATTTTTATAAAATTTATCTCGAATGTTCATGCATTCTTTTAATCAAAGATTTAATTTTCAAGTGAATTTAAACATCAATTGCCAAATGTTTAATTTTTATTTATAAAAATAACACCATTTTTACGCATTATTATTTGATTTGATCAAAATGTTCAGAAATCTAGCCATAAACGCTTTTTTATTGATTGCACTCTCGATGCCTGTATGGCTGATGCCAAGTCCGGCAAAGGTAAACAATTTCTTACCATTTAAATTACTAAGAACTTAATGCTTTTTTAAGGATCATCAAATTGAAGATTTATTTAATTATCTTAAAAATGCTGACCTGGAAAATTTGGATAAAAATTTGATGGACATTTCTGTGACCCTTAAAAAAGAGTAATCTTTTAAATTTTTTGAAAGATTCAATTCAAGTCAGAAAATTAAAGAAAGAGAGATGCCTCACATTTTTGCTGTGCTGTCCCAAATCGTAATGAAACATATGAGACTAGAACCAGAGTTGTTTCTTTTAACACTATTGCGTCAACCCAGCATATAATTGGGTTAGTTTTTCTATTCAAATTTTTTTTTAAATATTTTTAATTTTATTAAAAAAAATCTCAAGGTATGAACAATGTGGAAATTCAAGCTCTAGTAAATATGAAAAATTGACAAAATGGTTTAATTAAATTTAATTAAATTTTTTTTTCAGCCATCAAACCACCAACTACAACTCCTGGACAACTCATTTTACCAACCTTTCCTACTTGTATAAGCAAACCAATTTATGAGACTGTTACTTAGTAATGCTTTGAAAAAATAAAATAATTAAGTCTTTACTTTCGAGGTTTAGTATGGCGATTCAATATAAAACAGAGACTTATAATGTTCCAGTTATTTCGGTAGGATGTCCTGAGGAACATGTAATATGCTGTGAGGATTACACCATGTTCAATGGCCAATGTATTTGTAAGTTTTTGTTTCTAATTTTTATTTAAAGGAACTTAAAATTATTTAATTTTTTAGTGACTTCTTTGCTTGGAAATTTGCAAGATTTGATTAATTTGGGAATAATTGGCAAATAAAAACAATAAATCGATAAAATATTTAATAAAGTTAAAAAAAATATATTGTTAATGAAATATTTTTGATAAAAATCTTTTTGATTAAAAATAATGCGCATAATTTATAAATGAATTTTTTTGGAACAAAAACTAAAAAAATCTAAGATTTAAATAGAATTTTTTATTACGCTTTAAATCTCGTCCTTAAAAGTGTAAAAGTTGAAAGACGAGAATAAAAGTTAAAAAGAAAATTAAACTTAGCCTCCAATGTGAATTATCTGTAAAGGCTTTTGCTAAAAGTAGGCATGTGAAATTTTTTATTCTTAAATTCAAGTAATTTTAAAGTTTTATTTTATTTTGAAAAATGATTAAGATTAAATAAAAGAAGAATAAAATAAAAACTTGTATTTATTTGAGCATTAAAATAATACTGAACAAGCATTAATTTTTTATTTTATGAGCAGTAAATTAAAAGCATTAAAAAATATAATATTTAATGCTAAAAATTATAATTGTTAAGTTCAAAGAAATTAATGCTCATTTAAATATAACTCTAAAATAACTTTTAAAGATCGGTCGCTTTTTTTATGTATTAAATATTGTTGTTTTTAAATTTTTTAAAATTATCATCGAAAAAATTTTAAAAAATTATTCAATTTAAAAAAATATCTATAGAAGCAGAATTTATTTAACAAAATAAAGGATACAGATTTTCTAATGGTTTTAATAATTTTAAGAATTTGCGCTTAGCCATTGGGATCGAACCAGTGAATTACTTTACATATTTTATTTATAAAATAATATTCAAATAAATTTTTTGACTTTTGGTAAACAAAAATTCCAGCTATAAAAATCACTTAAAAATTTAATAAAAGTTCTTTTATATAGCTTTAGCCAATTTGAAAAAGAGAGCAATTCTTTATATAAAGGCGGTAAGTACGGGAAATTCATTTTCCTCAACATTTCGATTAGATTTTAAGTCAAAAAACTTTTAATTATATTCATTGTTTCATGATTTAAATAAGGAGAAAGAAAATATATTTTTTTTAAACTTTGAAAATCAGGAGAAATTTTTTCTATTAAAATTGGATAAAATGAAGAAAGAAATTCTTGGAATAATGTTTGATTGTGCACAAGTGTCGACAAGCCATGCATTACCAAAAATAGTCACTAACAAAAGTTGGTTCATAAAAGCACTTTGGATAATTAGTCTTCTAGCATCATCAGCCTATTGTATTTACAATCTAAATAAAAGTTTTCTTTACTTTTTTAATTATGAATCAATCACCTTAATAGAAACCCATCGCTTACAATCAATCCAATTTCCTACTGTAACATTTTGCAGCAAAAATCCTTTCAATCCACTAAAGCTAAAAAACTACCAAAACATATCCCAAAAAATCAATCAAATAAAGTCATATCTAACTCAAAATGAAGACAACCTATCAATACTTCAATTTATGACCTATGTTCAGCATGAATCATTGCAGAATGTCATAGAATACAAAGAATTGCTGAATTATGTGGGCTATGAATTAAATGACATATTAATTGATTGTAGATTCGGTGACATGGAGTGTGACCAAAGCAATTTTGTGAATGTTACAGTTCCAAAATTCGGAAATTGCTTTCAATTCAACTCAGGTAAATTGTTGAATGGAAGTAAGACTGATTTAAAACAATCAAAGACTCCGGGTTTCAGTTTAGGCTTAAAATTAGTCTTATTTGGAGGCTTTGAAAATTCGGAAATTGACTTATTCAATTCAAAAGGAGTTCAAATATTTGTTCACAATTCTTCAACTCTTCCATATTCAGATTTTGACTTTTTAAATGTGGCACTAGGCTACGAAACAGACATTGTCATCAATCAAAGAATAACTAGAAGACTACCAGACCCTTATAGTAGATGTTTAAAAGACACCAGTAGCAAAGATTCGTTTGATTCAAGAATTTATAAAAGAACAGTAGATTTGCTTGAAATATATAATCAAAAAATGTGTCTAATTGTATGTTATAATGAGTACATATTTGACATTTGTGGGTGTTATTATCCAGACTTATGGAATGAAAAAATCATGCAAAAATCAGATATGTGCACCAATGAGCAGCTGGATTGCGTTGATAATGCCACTATGGTTTATGAAGAGTCAGAATTTTTTCAAAAATGTTTTGATTCTTGTCCAGAAGAATGTGAATTTGTTGAGTATGGCTATAAAATTTCAATGACAGATTTTGCTAATAGTTTTTTTTATCAGGCTTTGGATAATTTATCTAATATTAG
Source organism: Brachionus asplanchnoidis (assembly GCA_025491095.1). NCBI lineage: Eukaryota > Metazoa > Rotifera > Eurotatoria > Ploima > Brachionidae > Brachionus > Brachionus asplanchnoidis. The sequence continues at coordinate 317,606 of JAILYF010000067.1, forward strand.
CTATAGTAAAAATGTGAGCAGTTTTAATCAATTTAAAGAAAATTGTCTAGCTGTCAATATCTATCATGATGATATAGCAATGACTTTTGTTGAAGAAAAGCCGACTAGAACAGTAGAGCAGTTGGTGGCTGAAATCGGTGGGTTTTTGGGACTATGCGCAGGTATAAGTCTGTTAAGTTTAGCAGAAATTTTTGAGTTTTTTTTTAAAATTGTATTGTGGCTGCTTTCTAAACAAAAAATTAATACCGATTTTTCAATTGCTAATAAATAAATAAAATTATTCTCTTATTTTTTTATTTTTTTTAATATTTTTGTAAATTTAGCATTTTCTTTTCGAAAATGTACACTTCAAATAAAATTATTAAACTTTACATCCGTATAACTTTATATGCGAAAGAAATTAAAATTTTAAGCATATTTACGTTAGAATAACTAATGGTAAAACCAAACAAAAGGATATTTTAATAATTTTTCAAAAAAAATTCACTTTAACAAAATTTAAAAACTAACTTGAGTATATTTTTTGTTACGAGATAGATATTTTTTTTAGTGTATAATTTAATTCATAAAAAGTAGATAAAAAAAATAAAAGTGTATAAACATTTTTCGCAGAATATATTTATTTTTTTTATAAGAGACAATTAATAAAAAAATTTCAAAAATAAAATAAAAAAAAATATAAACAAAGTAATTAACACTTATTTTCTTACTCTTTTTGACAATTGCTCATTTTTATTGCTTGATTTTTTTGGTCTTTCGTGTTTACGTTTCTCAGAAACTTTAATATTATTTTCGACTTGATCTTGAAATGTTACTGAACTTGAAGCCAAAACAAGTTGATTTTGATTAGAAACATTAACGGTTGAATAATTTACAATTTGAATCGTACTTGCAACCTCATGTAGAACTTAGTGTTGATTTAGATTCTCTATCTCTTCAACATCATTATCAGTATTAAATTTATTATTAAAGTATAAAAATTTTATTTATTTCAAAGTCAAAAAAAAATACTAAAATGATAAAAAAATACAAAAATTCTTTTCGAAAAGATTATAATTAGTTCTGTTAATGCAACATGGTGCAACATGCATAATTGCATCAACTGTCGAAGTATGAAAATAATTTGAAATTTAATTTGAAATTTCTATAATTAATTGAAATTTAATATCTGATAAATTTGCAGACTTTGACAGTGGATGCAACTATGCATGTTGCACCAGATTGCATTTGCAGGACGGGAAAAGTCTTTTGACAACCAAAAATCTGGTTTTCACACACAAAAAAAATTCTAGATCAAAACTACTAAAAATTTTATAAAATCAATTTTATTTTAATATTACACACAAAAAAATTTCTCATTAAGATAAATTAAGTCACTGACTTGACTTAAAAAAAAAAAAAATTTTTAAGTCATAACTTTGACTTAAATTTTTGTGACTTAGACTTAAAACTGTGACTTAAAAACAAGTCTGATTTTAGATATTTGATGATATAATAAATACTATCCTTAAAAAAACCTTTTTTTGGCTTAATATTTTACAATTTTTTATCATATTTTATGTAAATTACCGAAGTAAGATATATGGTGATATTAGATTATATAATAAAAATATATAAAAAAATTTAACCGTATCTTAAAATAAAGATACATATAATTATTTTTTTTGAAAAAATATATTTTTTTAAGAATGCTTCCTTTTTTTCCTGTGAAATTTTCATTAAAATTTAGGTCCAAAATGACTTCCTGCTAAAAAGTTGCCGGACACGAACACATTTTCTAAAGTTCTAAATATAATGTTAAAAAATCAAAGGGTATAATAAAGCCTCCTTTTTTTAGCTAATCTTATATTATCATAATATCAAATTTCTTCTCCATTTAAATTTCTTCATTTTATTTTTTAACAAAAAATGTATCTCTTTTAAACATTATTCTTTACTTTTATTTTATTTAGAAAAAAAAACGAGGACAAAAAAATAACTTTTAAAACTTTTGATAAATTAAAATTAATAGAGTAAAACAATATGCCAACTGTTAAATAATTATAGATTTCACTAGACTCAGCTATTAAAATTTTATTCGCAATATCTTTTGAATGCAGTAACGTAATCTGATACTGAATATTTTTATTTTTTAGATCAAGCCAACCTTTCAAATAATTAAAAAAAATTAAATTAAAAAAATTTAAATATTGGCTTTAATTAAATATTAACTTAAGTCCAATTGAGTATTTAAAAGATCACTGGTTATCTGAATTCAATTCAACATGGTGTAGATGATGTTGGCAAAGATTACTAAGTATGAATCTAAAGAAAAATTCATTTGATTTCTCAGAAAAAATTAAAATTAAAAAAAAATTACTTAAAAATTAAAATTGCCAAATAAAAAATCGATATAAAAGAATAATCAGTTGTTTTTTTTTTAAATTTCGCCTTGAATGAATAAATAATTCCATACAAATATTACCATATATTTATTAATTCAAGGACAAATTAATAAAAATTCTCAAAAAAATAAATTTTCTAAACAGTTGAACTTTTTATCTGGAGATTTTAATTTTTGGCAAATTGAAGTTTGAGGTCAAGATCAAAAGATCAAAATAAAAGTTGTAAAATTGTATTTAATAAAAGAGAAAAAATAAATTTTTCCAGAGCATTTACTTGACATGTCATGTCAAGTTTATTTTCATATTTAAAATTTTAAAATGTCCTTTTTATTGAACTTTATTAGATTTAAATTTTTTAATTGATTTTAATGAAAACTTACTTTTAAAGACAAAAAATGTAATGTTTTAAAATTTCTAATTTATTTAAGTGGAAAAATGAAATTAATTTTGTTTGAATGAATGGATATAAAAGCTATAAATTTGAATTTGTGAATTAACTTAACCTGAATTATTTAAATTATTGATTGTTTTTGTTTAATAAATTAGATATCAATCATTTTGATATTAATTTGATAATGAACCATTATTATATATAATATCTTTAGTAATGTTTAGAATTATTTTTTTAAAAAATTATCAAAATCAAAGATATTAAGTTTTAAAATTTTAAATGATCATTTTGATCTTAAAATTTGATCTGAAACTTCCATTCGCCAAATTTTTGAGAATATTTAAATAAAACTACGTAAAATAAAGTTATCGTAGCACCACTATAATTAATTTTTGTTGATTTTTAATTCTCATATATTTTTTTTTATTTAGAATATTTTAACTGTGCTGAAAATAAACTCATTTAAAATAATTAAAAAAAACAAAATTTAATTAGAAATTAAATTTTTTAAATAAATAAAATATATTTTAATTCTACAACGGCCTTTGACATAAATTTTGAATAAATTGTTATTAAACTTTAAGACAATTTAAAAAGCAAAATAAAATGTAAAAAAATGTTACTAATTTGGCATTTTGTTTATGGCGTTAGCTATAGCAAAATAAAGCAATAAATTGATTCATAAATTTAAATAATTTAACTCAAAAATGCTAAAAAACTTGTCTCGATTGCAATCTTTGGCAAGTCGGCGCAGTCTGTCCACCAAACCATTCTATTACCAAGAACTTTTTGAGCATGCCAAGCCTTTAAACACTCCATTTAAAAAACTAACTGGAGATTATGTGTCCACTCTGGATGTGAATGGCAAAAAAGTGCTCCAAGTTGAGCCAGAAGCTCTAACTTTGCTTGCCGAGCAAGCTTTTGTAGATATTTCCCACTTGCTTCGTCCATCTCACCTTCAATCACTGTCCAACATATTAAAAGATCCGGAAGCGTCCCGAAACGACAGATTTGTGGCTCTTGAGCTCCTAAAGAACGCCAACATTGCTGCTAACATGGTTCTACCGAGCTGTCAAGACACTGGCACCGCCATTTGCATGGGTAAAAAAGGACAGCTTGTTTGGACAGATGGCAATGATGAGGAGCATATTTCGCGCGGTGTCTACAACACCTTCACAAAACGAAACCTTAGGTATTCCCAAGTGGCTCCTTTGGACATGTACACAGAAAAAAATACGGCCACAAATCTTCCAGCTCAAATAGACCTCTACAGCAAAAAAGGAAATACATACGACTTTTTGTTCATTGCCAAAGGTGGCGGTTCTGCAAACAAAACATTTTTGTACCAACAAACAAAAGCTTTACTAAACAAAGAAAAATTGTATACTTTTATTAATGAGAAAATAAAAACGCTTGGAACAGCAGCTTGTCCGCCATACCACTTGGCCTTGGTCATTGGAGGCCTCAGTGCTGAATTGACTCTGAAAACAACCAAATTGGCCAGCTGCAAATACTTGGACGATTTGCCCACTAGCGGCAATGAACATGGCCGGGCATTCAGAGATTTGGAACTGGAAGATGAAATTTTAAAAATGACTTACAAAACCGGCATTGGAGCTCAATTTGGTGGCAAATATTTTTGTCACGATGTAAGAGTTGTTCGTTTGCCAAGACATGGTGCATCGTGTCCTGTCGGTCTGGGGGTCTCGTGCTCAGCTGATCGTCAAATATTGGGCAAAGTATCAGAAGAGGGCATTTTCTTGGAACAATTGGAAACAAACCCGGGAAAGTATTTGCCAGAGGTTCAAACAGAACAGCTCAGCGATGATGTAGTACAAGTGAATTTAAACCAGTCAATGGAAAAAGTGCTGTCCACTCTGAACAGCTATCCGATCAAGACTAGATTGTCTTTGACAGGCACATTAATTGTTGCCAGAGACATTGCGCACGCAAAATTAAAGGAAAGACTTGACCGTGGTGAAGGCTTACCGCAATACCTTAAAGATTATCCGGTCTATTATGCCGGGCCCTCTAAAACTCCCGATGGCTACGCATCTGGCAGCTTTGGACCTACTACTAGTTCGAGAATGGACTCGTATGTGGATCAGTTTCAAGCAGCAGGAGGCAGTATGGTCATGTTGGCTAAAGGAAATCGAAGCAAAGAGGTCACTAATGCATGCAAAAAATATGGTGGTTTTTATCTAGGCTCAATTGGAGGTCCAGCAGCCATTTTGGCTCAAAATTGTATCAAAAAGGTGGAATTGTTGGAGTATCCTGAATTAGGTAGAAGTTTATATTGATAAAATTTTATTTAAATTAACTTTTATATTTAGGTATGGAGGCTATCTATAAAATTGACGTGGTCGATTTTCCTTGTTTTATTGTAGTTGATAATAAAGGAAATGATTTTTTCAAGGAATGGCAAGTATAGGAGATTTTTTCTTTGTTAAAATTTTTATCTAAATTTTAAATTTAATAAAACAATTTTATGAATTTTGATTTTTTTTACCAAGTCTTTTAATTTTAGTGATGTAAGTCGATTTTTTTTTCGACTTGCCAACTTAAAAAACTTCAATTATTGATTTGAAGAAAATTTAAGGTAAAATGTTATTTATTATTTAAATTTTTGAATTTGATATTGGGTAAATGTTTTTTTGTCAAATTTTTCAAAGAAATGTCAAATTTAAAAAAATCATTTTGTCAAATTTTATTCGATCAATTGTCAAATTTTAATAATGCAAATTAAAAATAAGAACGTCAAATATTATGTTTTTTTGTCAAATTTTTTAAAGAAATGTCAAATTAAAAAGTATAAAATTTTTTTATAACAGTCAAATTTTCGTCAAAAAAAAGTCAAATATTTACCAAAAAAAAAGAGAAAAATATTCATAAAAAAAGTAAAAAAGGCTAAACTTACTTTGCCAATGCTTTAGCCATTTTTATGGGTCTCCCAGCACTTGCGACTTGACCCAAAGTTAGACACCAAAATTCTTTAGGTAACTCGTCAAATAGACGTTCGCGATAAGCAATCCCGATGATGTGCTTTCACATGTAATGTTTAAACCATGATGGACATGTACATGTGCTTAGCTTCCAATTATCTTGGTTTAATTGTACGATGCGTAGTTTATTTTTATCGATCACAAGAACCAACAAGAATAACTTTATATCCATTCCAAGCTAATTTGTATGTTGAGTCTGTTGCTAGTAATTCAACTAAAAAATTAAAAAAATTAGTCTTAAAAAAAGAATAAATGTATTAAAAATGAAAAAAATTTACCATCGTCAGTTACTTCTGAAATCAAATTGTATGTCGTTAGAAAAATTCGGAGTGCTGTAATCTTCGCCTCGTCTCAATCGATCTGATACACTGGACAGAACATACGATTGTCATCAACTGGCACATGTTCATTTGCTTTACACCAATTGAATAGTTCACCTAGATTTGTAATGTTTTCGATTTCTTCACTCTTTAATACTCGAAGATATGTCTGTATTCGTGTGACCTTTGGAAGAGCTTGAATATTTTTCTCATACAGTCGTCTTTGAATGCACAACGGTCTCGTTATCTTTTCGTAAAAGTAAATCTGACGGACTATCTCCTTAGTTGGAGCGCTTAAACCAACTTTTGACTCGGGATGTTCGTGTTCGTTCTCTGAAATAATGATGTAAACTTTCATCGAAGCGGGATGTGGACGAATTTTTAGCCTAACTGGGCAAACTAACTTACCGGCAATACAACAATAGTAATTTCTAATTGTCATACCGTCACAAGAACTGTTAGTTAGTTTGGCCAACGAACACTCTTGAATAAGGTCTCGATCAATTGCTACTAAAGCTTGGCTAAGATTTTCGTAGGTTGCGTAAATTTTTTAAAACAAATGACTTTTCTTAGCTTTAGCTTTAGCAGGTTCCGAAACAACACAAATGTCTTCAGCGTCATTATCAGTTTCTTGACCCTGATCTTCATTGTTACGTTAAGCCGGATATCTAGCATGAGCTGAGCTAGTCGACTGTGTGAAATCAAGATCATCGATGTTTGGTAAAATATTCATTTTTTTTAAAAGTCAAAAAGAAAGGAATTATGATTTGTTTTTTTTTTTTTTTGATTTGGTTAATTTCAGCAAACGTTTTATAGAAAATATTTGACAATACAATTGGCACTTTCTTTTCTTAAATTTGACACTTATTTATTTTATTTGACTTATTAAAATTTGATGAACTTATTTGACACTTAATCATCAAATTTTACAGATATAATGATTATTTGACACGCATAAGAAAAATTTGACATTAATTTAATTAATTTGATTTTTGGCATTTGACAATTACAAATTTGACATTATTATTAAAATTTGACATTATTATTAAAAATTTGACACTTTCTCATGCGGCCTTTAATATTCATTATAATAATTCGCAATTTTTTAATGCTTTGAGACAGGGCATTGTGAATTTTCATGCAAACCTTTCAATAGTTACAAAAATAAAATTCTTTTTAATTAATTAAAATTGACAAAATTGAGCTCTTAAAAAATTTATAATGATGAAACAAAATTTGTTTCACCGAATTCAACAAAAAAAAAATAATTTTGAATAACACAGGAAAAATAAATTTTTGATGAATTTTTATAAAAAATGAATTTTTTTTTTAACAAAATAATAAAAAACTGAACAAAATAATTGTTTTTACGCAAATAATAGGCGGGAAAATAAAAAAAAAACGGCTTTTTTTTATTTTTTCTGTCATCAATCCAAAAACATAAAACCAAAAATAAAACAAATTATACAAAAAAAAATCATAAAAAAAAAATACAAAAAGAAAAAATGGATAAAATTATTTAAGAAAAAAACGGTTCAAAATGTTTAGAAATTTTTACAATTTATTATTTGAAATGACCACCTTTGGCCTTATTACAAGCCAAAACTCTTTTTGGAATAGATTCAATCAATTTTTGTACGGACTCAGTCGGAATCTTAACCACTCTTTATGTAAAACCTCTTTTAAATGCTCAATAGAGGTTACTTTAGTGTTTACCATTTTGGCATCCATTTATGACCATAAGTTCTCAATTGGATTGAGATCTGGTGAACGGGCACACCAAAGCAGAACCATTTTTAACATCTACCTTTTCTTCTTCAAAACAATTGAGAACCTCTTTAATAATCGATTTTTTGCTTAGGTCTTCCTTTTTAATATCATTTTTTTCAAATTCGCCTAAGATAGCCGATGTAAGATTATTGTGCAGAAGTCTTTTAAAAAATGCTAATTTTCTTTTCAGTAGTTTGGTTTCCATCTTTTCTAACCCAAGTGCATAAATAAATTCGTCGTTCGTGAAGATTTTTTATGTATTTGAAAATTATGCCTTAAGTAGAGAGCAATTAAGGAAATTACAAACAACAGAGGCACCAATGATAAAAATATTTTAAATTTAAAAAAATCTTCACGAACGACGAATTTATTAAATGAAAATTTTAATTAAATGCTTTATTTATTTATTTTTATTCGAATTAGAGAAAAAAAATTAATGCAAAAAAAATATTTTGTTAATTTATTTTTTATTTGCTGTTAAAAAATGTTTTTGATGATAAATTTGAGTAAAAAATTGATGCCAAATTCAGATTTGTTTGATGATGAATATATTTATTCCCATTTTTAATTAATTTTTCGGTTATGTGAAATTCAGTACAAAATGATAAGAAAGAGCAGAATAAGATGATAAAAATTGTAAAACCTTTTTTTAATAATTTCAAAATTAGTCCTCTGATTTCAATCTAGTGCATAATGCATAGTTGCATCCACTGTCAAAGTCTGCAAATTTATCAGATATTAAATTTCAATCGATTATAGAGCGGTGCAATTTGCATAAATTTTTTACATTATTTTCAGACTTCGACAGTTGATGCAATTATGCATGTTGCACCATGTTGCATTAACAGAACTAATTATAATCTTTTCGAAAAGAATTTTTGTATTTTTTTATCATTTTAGTATTTTTTTTTGACTTTGAAATAAATAAAATTTTTATACTTTAATAATAAATTTAATACTGATAATGATGTTGAAGAGATAGAGAATCTAAATCAACACTAAGTTCTACATGAGGTTGCAAGTACGATTCAAATTGTAAATTATTCAACCGTTAATGTTTCTAATCAAAATCAACTTGTTTTGGCTTCAAGTTCAGTAACATTTCAAGATCAAGTCGAAAATAATATTAAAGTTTCTGAGAAACGTAAACACGAAAGACCAAAAAAATCAAGCAATAAAAATGAGCAATTGTCAAAAAGAGTAAGAAAATAAGTGTTAATTACTTTGTTTATATTTTTTTTTATTTTATTTTTGAAATTTTTTTATTAATTGTCTCTTCTAAAAAAATAAATATATTCTGCGAAAAATGTTCATACACTTTTATTTTTTTTTTATCTATTTTTTTTTAATTAAATTTTTTTATATTTATTTATTTATTTGCAATTATGCTAAGGCCGCGGAAGGCCACATTCCCGGCACACTGTGAAATAAAGCGTGCCGTTAACAAAAAAAAGAATTTTCAACATATCTCCAATTTTCAAAAAAGGAAGCCGTTCCGATGCTATTAATTATAGGCCAATGTCTTTGACTTTGATAGCTAGTAAGTTAATGGAACGCATTCTACGGGACTCAATGATTGACCATCTAGTCAGAAATAGCCTCATAGCGAATGAACAGCACGGCTTTGTGGCAAATAAGTCTTGTCATACTAATCTACTGGAGACGTTAGACTCGATAACTGAGGCTCAAACCGAGGATTCACTTCAGTGATTGTTTTAATAGACTTTGCAAAAGCCTTTGACAAAGTTCCGCACCGGGCGCTGATCAAAAAGTTGGAACTTTATGGATTTAATTTAAGATTAGTCAGTTGCATAAATAACTTTTTGAGTGGCCGCAGACAAAGAGTTGTTATGGGTGATGCTGTCTCTGACTGGTTAGACGTTCTTAGTGTAGTTCCTCAGGGTTCAGTGTTAGGTCCTTTGTTATTCGTTATATTTATTAATGATATGCCATCAATGGTTAAATGTCTTTGCAAGCTATTCGCAGACGATACTAAGTTAATTTCTGTGATAAAGAACTCATTAGATTTGACCAATCTTCAACAAGACATAGACTCGCTTAGCCATTGGGCTAATGATTGGCTAATGGAATTCAACGATGAAAAATGTAAGGCTATGGTTATAAACAATAAACATCGTAGTGTAAGCCTGTCAATGAACAGTAGGGCGCTCGGAATGACTGATAAAGAACGTGATCTTGGAATCGTGCTATGCTCGAATCTAAAATGGAATCACCTAGCAGCACTTGCAGCTAATAGAGCTACAATGGTACTGGGACAGTTGAGTAGAAATTTTAATTGTTGGAGGGTAAGCACTTTTAAGAAACTTTATGTTGCGTTTGTTAGACCTCACCTGGAATACGCGATCGCAGCCTGGTGCCCCTATACAAAGAAGGACATCAACATTTGGAAAAAGTTCAGGCTAGGGCAACGAAGCTTGTAAAGTCTATTTCTCACCTCACATATGAAGAAAGGTTAAAAAAACTAGGACTAACCACCCTCAAAGTAAGGAGAGGGAGAGGTGATCTTATCGAATATTTCAAGATTAGTAAAGGATATAGCAAAGTTGATTGGCATAATCCGAGTAAACTAACGAGTTCATTGTTTTCGGACGGCCTGCTGGGAACATTCGTGGTCAAAAGCATAGACTGGTCAAGCAATACACAAGGATAAGTCACAGAAAGCATTTCATTTTAAATCGAGTAGTTGATAACTGGAATAGACTACCACCTGACATATTGGCAGCAACATCAAATGAGAATTTTAAAAAGAAACTGGATGTTTTTTAGCGTCATAGCAGCTACAGTTAATCAAAACTTATTATTTTTAGTTTATTTATCTAATGTTTGTAACTCGTTTTAGCTACCATAGTGAGACTCTTAGTCTCGCTCTACAGTCGAATGCCTGTTGTAGCTCATATTATTATAATTATTATTATTATTAAAAAGAAAGTGTTTACAATCGAGTGAAAATAAAAAATAAAAATGAGATTAAAGGCAAATAGAAGCAAAATTGTAAAAATTTAAAATAACAAAGTAAAAATCGTCTAATAAAACAATTGAAGAAAGTTTAAATTTTGCTACTCTAGACATCATATCTCACCAATTGCACTATTTTAGATGCTATTTCATCTCTCTGTTTTGAGTTAAAAATTTTAATTAGTTCGATCACTACGGGGTTGTTCTTACAGCACGATCTTATCTCGGATTTCAAAATATATTTGTCAACCGAGCAGAGTTCTTCTACTTTAAACTCGAGTTCATTGAGTCCGTGTCTTTGGTGTTGCTCATCTATTTCGTTCAGTGGGTCTTTTAGTTGAAGTGACATTGTGTTTTCGATGATCAATCGTTTGTAGTTATACTTTAATAAGTTAATGAGGAAGTCGTTCTTTAGGATCTGAATATGTTTTTTGTTGGTTCTATTTTTAGAACAAAGAATAAGTTCGTTGTCCTGCACCTAGTTGGAATGCCAAGTATTGTCTTTACAATGTTGCCTTCTACCCTCTTAATTTTTATGATGTCCCTTTGTGTCAAATAAACGTTTTCTATTCCATAGAGTAGCACTGGTCGTATAAATGTTTTGTAGAGTTGACCTTTCATTGTTAGATGTAGGTTGTTGTCAAGCAAACCAAGTGACTTAATCTTCATCAGGGCGGCAGTTGCGGCTTTTTTCCTTTGTTCTAAATGTTTTACGTGTTTATTATCGTCAGTGATTTCGACTCCTAGATACTTAAACTGTTCGACTTGCTTTATCTCGATATTATTTAGTTTTAATTTTTCTTGCCATAGATCTCTTCTCTGTTCAGTTGCTGATCTTTTGATCTTTTTATTGAAAATCATGAGCGTCGTTTTTTCTGGATTATATGCTATTTCGTTTACTTCACCATATGATTGGTTGATATCGTTTAGTTCTTGAAGACCCTTTATTGTTGTACTTAAGAGGAGAGAATCATCAGCATACACTATGATGTCAAGTTTTAGACCATCAGAGATTTCTACGCCAGTATGCGCTGATTCAACTTTCACAATGAGGTCGTCTACGTAAATAGAGAAAAGCTTAGGTGATATTGCTCCGCCTTGTCGGACTCCCAGAGTTGTTCTGAAGAGATTCGAAAATTCTCCATCATTCTCTATTATCATTACTGAGCCATTGTAATAGTTAATTAGAGAGACTATAATGAATGGGTTGATTTTCATATCAATCAGCTTCGTCCAAAGATTCAGGCGATTTACTTTATCAAAGGCTTTCGAGGCGTCTATGGCACAAACATAGAGTCTCTTACGAAATTTGTTTGCTACTTTCACTGCTTGTTTTAAAGTGAATACTGCGTGACCGCATGACGATATCTTTTTGAATCCAAATTGTTTTGTATGATCAGTGTATTCTTTTTCTAGTTCCTTTAAAAGAACTGATTCGAAAACGTTCGAATAAACATCAGATATGGCTCCTGGTCGTAAATTTGTCAGTGAGTCATTTGGTTTTTTGATATCCTTAATAAGGGGTTTGAGGATCGAGACATTGAATAGGAATGGCGTTGTTTGATAACAGATCAATTTTTCGTAAATTGTGGTCAGGATTGTACCTACCGTATTTTCTGGGCTATATTTTAGCATCTCATTACTAACACCTGCGAATCCAATACTTTTGCCATTCGGCAAGTTCATTATCAATTTCTCTACCATATTTGGATCTAATCTAAAGTTTAGTTCGAGTGAGGATGACTTTCTTAAGAAGCTCGCCAATTTCGTTTTACTTTGCTGCTCTTCTTCATCGTTCCATTCGTTTCGAAGATTGAAAAGTTTGTGATATTCTTTCTCGATTTTGTTGATTATGATGTTGACCGATTTTTTTCTTACTTTCAAAGATTTGACTGTTTTCCAAAAGTCTTGTTTACTTAGTCTAAAAAGTTCGTCGATTTGCTCTAGGATTTTGTCACGTTTAAGCCTTAAGTTATATCTTTTTCTTATTCGAAACTCTTTCTTAGCTTCATAGTATTCTTTTCTTTGGTCATTTGAAAAATTACTTCCTCTGTATTTGATATAGGCTTCAGTTACTCTGTTATGAATTTTTTGTATGTTCGAGTCCCACCAACTTTTAAACTTGAGATCCTTCATCTTATTTTTCTTTCTCTTTTTGTCATTGAACTCATTTTTAGTTTTGATTTTATGAATTAAATTATAAACTAAAAAAATATTTATCTCCTAACAAAAAATATACTCATATTGAATAGTAAACTAATTTTTAACAAGAAAAAAATTGATTTTTTTTTGAAAAATTATTAAACAATCCTTTTGTTTGTTTTAACCATAAGTTATTCTTACGTAAATATGAATACAATTTTAATTTTTATGGCATATAAAGTTATACGGATGCAAAGCTTAATAATTTTATTTGAAGTGTGCATTTTCAAAAAGAAAATGCTAAATTTACAAAAATATTAAAAAAAATAAAAAAATAAGAGAATAATTTTATTTATTTATTAGCAATTGAAAAATCGGTATTAATTTTTTGTTTAGAAAGCAGCCACAATACAATTTTTAAAAAAAACTCAAAAATTTCTGCTTAACTTAACAGACTTATACCTGCGCATAGTCCCAAAAACCCACCGATTTCAGCCACCAACTGCTATACTGTTCTAGTCGGCTTTTCTTCAACAAAAGTCATTGCTATATCATCATGATAGATATTGACAGCTAGAAAATTTTCTTTAAATTGATTAAAACTGCTCACATTTTTACTATAGCTAATATTAGATAAATTATCCAAAGCCTGATAAAAAAAACTATTAGCAAAATCTGTCATTGAAATTTTATAGCCATACTCAACAAATTCACATTCTTCTGGACAAGAATCAAAACATTTTTGAAAAATTTCTGACTCTTCATAAACCATAGTGGCATTATCAATGCAATCGAGTTGTTCATTGGTGCACATATCTGATTTTTGCATGATTTTTTCATTCCATAAGTCTGGATAATAACACCCACAAATGTCAAATATGTACTCATAATAACATACCATTAGACACATTTTTTGATTATATATTTCAAGCAAATCTATTGTTCTTTTATAAATTCTTGAATCAAACGAATCTTTGCTACTGGTAGTCTTCTAGTCATTCTTTGATTGATGACAATGTCTGTTTCGTAGCCTAGTGCCACATTTAAAAAGTCAAAATCTGAATATGGAAGAGTTGAAGAATTGTGAACAAATATTTGAACTCCTTTTGAATTGAATAAGTCAATTTCCGAATTTTCAAAGCCTCCAAATAAGACTAATTTTAAGCCTAAACTGAAACCCGGAGTCTTTGATTGTTTTAAATCAGTCTTACTTCCATTCAACAATTTACCTGAGTTGAATTGAAAGCAATTTCCGAATTTTGGAACTGTAAAATTGCTTTGGTCACACTCCATGTCACCGAATCTACAATCAATTAATATGTCATTTAATTCATAGCCCACATAATTCAGCAATTCTTTGTATTCTATGACATTCTGCAATGATTCATGCTGAACATAGGTCATAAATTGAAGTATTGATAGGTTGTCTTCATTTTGAGTTAGATATGACTTTATTTGATTGATTTTTTGGGATATGTTTTGGTAGTTTTTTAGCTTTAGTGGATTGAAAGGATTTTTGCTGCAAAATGTTACAGTAGGAAATTGGATTGATTGTAAGCGATGGGTTTCTATTAAGGTGATTGATTCATAATTAAAAAAGTAAAGAAAACTTTTATTTAGATTGTAAATACAATAGGCTGATGATGCTAGAAGACTAATTATCCAAAGTGCTTTTATGAACCAACTTTTGTTAGTGACTATTTTTGGTAATGCATGGCTTGTCGACACTTGTGCACAATCAAACATTATTCCAAGAATTTCTTTCTTCATTTTATCCAATTTAATAGAAAAAATTTCTCCTGATTTTCAAAGTTTAAAAAAAAAAATATTTTCTTTCTCCTTATTTAAATGATGAAACAATGAATATAATTAAAAATTTTTTGGCTAATAAATGAACAGCTAATAAAATAACACCGAGAAGTCTGATTTTTTTTTGAATAATCTTTAAATTATTAAATTAAATTTATTGAATTTTGTTTTTTTTCTTGATTTTTCAATTTAATTCTATTTTTTTTTTCAAAATTACTTTTTAGAAAACAAACTTTAAATAGCAAATGATACACAATCATAAAATGTTTCAGACAACATCTTAAAAATTGCTGACGTTTTTGATTTATAAATTTTTTATTTTAAAATCGATTTTTTTTTTTAAAACATATTTAATATATTCAATAATTTTTTTCCAAATTCTGGATTGAAATTTAATCTTTTAAAAAAAAATACTTATTTTATTGCTTTTTTAATGATTTGCTTTTCAAAAAAGAAAATAAATTAATAATTCAACATTCAATTTATTGGAAAACGATCAATAAACAATATAAAATCTCAAATAATTTTCATTATTGAGCTAAAAGTCAATAAAATGAAAAGGAAAATCTTAGAGATTTTTATTGAAAGAGCTGGGACTTCTAGTTGTCACGGAATACCCAATCTTGTAAGAGAAAAAAATTTATTAATCAAATTTTTATGGGCCTTTTGTATAACTGCATCATTATCATACTGTTTTTTTAATTTATCAGAGCTCTTAATAAGTTTTTTAAATTATGAAGTACAGATTCAAATAACTACGAATCGTCTGCCATCAATAGAGTTTCCAACCGTAACATTTTGCAACAAGAACCCATTTAATTTTCAAAAATCAGCCCTTGACATGGAATTAATTAAAGAATTGCATTTGGCAAAAAATTGGATCTTTAGTGATCATTTGCTTGAAAATTTAAATAGCTTTGATTTAATGTTTAATATTCAATATTTTATAACAAAAAAATTATTAAACAAAACAATTGTGGATACTATGGGATTCAATATTGAAGAAATGCTGATAAATTGCAGATTTAATACTCGAAGTTGTAGCAAAAATGATTTCGTAGAAACTTATTTGCCTTCCTTCGGCAAATGTTATCAATTTAATTCTGGTAGAAGCTTGAACGGATCCAAAGCTCAGATCCAGAGAGTCTCAGTTCCAGGCTTATTTTTTGGTTTCAGACTTGAATTATATATAGGCTCATCAGACCATGAACTAGATTTGATTTCATCTTCCGGTCTGAGACTTTTCATACACAACTCTTCGACTTTACCTGATGATGACTTCAACTCAATTGATTTAGCAGTTGGACATCAGACAAACATTGCAGTTAGCCAGGAACATACAATTAAGCTACCAAAGCCTTACAGTGGTTGTATCCAAAATACAATAGACAGCAATAGTTACACTTCTAGCTTATTCAATACGACCAAATCAGTGTTTGGTAATTACCTTCAAAAAAATTGCCTTTTATTATGCTATAATGAATTTTTTAAAAAAAATTGTAGTTGTGAATTTCCGTTTTCTAATAAAATAGAAAACTCAAATATTTGTCAAAATTTAGGCTGTGTTGGTGATAGTTATCAAAATTTGTCTCAATCTACCAGATGTTTTGAAGAATGTCCACAAGAATGCGAATCAATCAGATATAGTTATTCTATATCTCAATCTGATTTTCCTAGTTTATTTTATGCCGAAATTCTTAAAGCTTATAATAATAAATCTGATGATTTTAATAGAAATTTAAGCAGTTTTACAAGAATTAAATCTTCTGTTCTGGCTGTAGAAGTTTATCATGATGATATAGCTTTGACTTCAATCAAAGAAAGACCCTCAAAATCACGTGAACAGCTAGTCTCAGAAATCGGTGGAATTTTGGGACTTTGTCTTGGAATAAGTTTTCTAACAATGGCTGAATTTTTCGATCTTATTGCACAAATTATTAAGTTTGTGGTGAAACAGAAAACTAATAAAACACAAAAAGTTCAAGAAAAACAAGAACCTTAAAATTTTGATTTTAAAGAAAAATAATAAAATAAATAAAACTAATCTTTTATTCTATTTGGATCACTAAAAAATATTTTTTTTTAAAGATTTCAAACAAAACATTAATAAATTTTTTCTATAACCAAGATTGGTATCAAATTATTTTAAATAGTAATTAACAAATTTTCTTAAAAATTAAAAAGGGATTTTGAACCATTTTTATTGATTAATTAAACCAAATCTAATTTACATTTTTTTAATTGTTTGATCCAACAAGTCTACGAAAGTCAAAATTAATATTCTTGTTCTGGATTTTTTCCGTTCCAAGTGGTAATTATGGAGGCCAAGCAAGTGTTGGACTTTTTTTTTAAAAAATATTTTAAAGTCCGAACTTGGACTTTTTTTAAAAAGATATATTATTATTGAAAATAAAATTTTTAAACTGAATTTATTAACTAAATTAGATTATTTGACTTTAGTTAATATTTTATAATTAAATTTAAATTTGTTTAGAATTGATCAAATTTTTCCTTTGAATATTGTGATAATAAAGTTGGAAGTCGCTCATCAAGATACATCTATGTACGCAGGCTTTTTTGTATATACCATACATGTTCTTATATTCTGCTCTAATGTATTGTTACTATATCAAATGAGCCATCGCAATATAGATAAATATATTCTAGCAATTTTATATAATCTGAAGTTGTAAAAACCTGTTGACATCATCTTTTCATGAGTCATATAATAAATTTGAATAATAACAAGCAATTTAATAGGATAAAAATGAATATGAAAACAAGATCATGAGAAACACAAGAATTTGCGTTTTTTTTTCTTTAATTGATTATTTACTAAAAAAAAATAATTAAAATAAATATTATTATTTTATTATTTATTTGTAAATCTGTATCGAGCGTTAGCTCCTTCAGAGAAAAATAAAAAATAAAAAAAATGATTAAAATAAAAGTTACTGAATAAAATAAGAATTAAAAAATATAGTTAAATAATTGAAATTTTAAAAGGAAATAAAAGATAGGAAAAAAAGAAAGAAGAAAAGAAAAAAAATCATTTTTTAAATGCAGAAAATAGACATCAAAGTTACAAAAGTTATACCGGTTTAGTTTACAGAGAAAAAAGAGTCTATGATAAGGTAGCAATTGCACAATGGTGTTGGATAGTTAACAAATCTAGATTGGAAACCTCGTCTATACTCATTTACCAGTCTAAGAAGTAAAGAATGGAACAGAATTAGTAAGTCCAGCCCTAACATATCTTTCGCTTAATTCAAAAAGCCGGTTCGAAATTGTATGAAATTTTAATTTGTTTTGGGCCTTGTGGTATAAAATACTTGAGGGGGTATCAAACCTTAGTTAAAGAATGGATCGAACTGCTGAGTTTTGAATAGTTTGAAGTTTTTTAATGTTAGTATCAGATAAAGAGTCTTTTTCTGAAGGAGCTCTAGCTCAGTACAGATAACAAATAAATAAAAAATAAATAGAATACTTATCATATAAAACAATTTTCTCTACCATATAAAACAAAAAAATAAATACTTAACGATTAGAAATAAAAAATGTCTAGGACTGAATCAGTAATTCCCAATTTCAATGAAGAGGACACAATGCTTTATATAGACCAAGAAGATGTAGAACCACTAAAAAAACGAGGTAAAGGAATTTTATATCATGAGGGAGCAATCATTAAGTTGACTGAATTTATTCAGCATAAAGATGTTACAATTAACAAGCAAGGAGTCATTAATAAATTTATAATTATAATTTCTTAATTAATTAATAATTTATTAATCGTTTTTATTTTTTTATATTTTTTTATATTTTGTCATTAAAATAAATATTTTCGTCACTAAAATTAGTTTTTTTAGTCTACAAATTAGGTTTTATTTTATCAGTGAAAAATTATTAAAAAGTCATCTCAATATATAAATTTTCAGTCTTTTAGTTTTTTTGTCAGAATAATTAGTTTTTAATAGTCAGCTAAAACCAAATAAATTAGTGACCACTTTTAGTTATTTTTGTCATCTTAAAAAAAATTTAATTTGTCACCCCCAAAAATATAAGCCAATTTTGAGGTCTTTAATCGTAAATTAAGAGTAATGGTAAAAAGTTTTAAAAATGAGAAGTTTAATCCAAAGTTCTGTATACAAAATGTAATGTAATCATTACACAAGGTTACAAAACAGTGAAGGTTCAGCCGGTATCTAGGGATGCATTTCATAAAAAAGCGCTGGTATATGCAAGATTTAAAAGGGACGAATTAATCAGTTTGTTTACATCATCACCTTTGAAAACAATTTTTACCATCTGTTGAACTCCTATTTGAGCCAGACGACCCTTGGATTTTTCAGCAAGATTAAGCTTCGGCACATACTGCTCACTCAGTAAGCGATTGGTTCAAGGAACAGACCATTGAGGTTCTGTCATGTTGTGCCCGTTCACCAGATCTCAATCCAATTGAGAACTTATGGTCATAAATGGATGCCAAAATGGTAAACACTAAAGTAACCACTATTGAGCATTTAAAAGAGGTTTTACATAAAGAGTGGTTAAGATTCCGACTGAGTACGTACAAAAATTGATTGAATCTATTCCAAAAAGAGTTTTGGCTTGTAATAAGGCCAAAGGTGGTCATTTCAAATAATAAATTGTAAAAATTTCTAAACATTTTGAACCGTTTTTTTCTTAAATAATTTTATCCATTTTTTCTTTTTGTATTTTTTTTATGATTTTTAATGCCCTTTAATGAGAAAATAATCAAAGAAACAGAAAAACAACAAGAGTATCTCATAGAGTTTAATTTTGAGATCCTTGAATATGAAGATAAAATTAAAGATTATCGACAGCCCTATGAAATTTCTTAAGGGGAAATAAAAAACATACAAAGAAGCTTAAAAAATGGCAAAGGCATTGGTTTTAGTGATATTAGTAATGAAATGTACAAATATGGAATGAGTGACACATTGGTTACGATAATCAAGTTTTTTTACATAGGAAAAATAATTCCGGTAATCAAAGAAGAGACGAAATCTTGTAATGATTTGAACAATATCGAACTATCACAATATCAGACGTTGTTTCCAATATTTTCGAGAAAATAATGCTAAATCAAATCATGACATCTCACGATTATCCTGAGAGACAACTTGGATTTAAGAAAAATAGCTCGAGCTCTCATTCCATCTTTGCGGTAAAAGAGACAATAAGCTATTAAAATAAGAAAAATAGAAAAGTTTATGGATGTGCCATTGATGCGAGAAAAGCATTTGACAATTTAACAGAGAAATATTATTCAAAAAGCTAAAGGACAAAGTTCACCCCCAAATCTGGAGATGTCTAGGAAAATACTATCAGAACTCAATGGCACTAGTAGTTGTGAGAGAAAACGAAATAAGTAAATTATTCAAAACAAGTATTGGAGTAAAGCAAGACGGTCCATTATCTCCAAAATTGTTCTCTTTTTATACAGAAACCTAATTAAATAATTAAAGTGGAAAAAAAAACTGGACAAAAATACACCAGCATTTTCCTGAGGTTGTAATGTATGCCGATGATATCTTACTTCTAACTCAAAGTGTTAAGGAGCTACAAGAAATAATCAATATTTTGTGAAAAATATGGATTTCAACAAGAAATAAAATTTAATCCTGAAAAAACTTAATATATTGTGTTTGGCAGAAAATTGAAAGATACTGAAATAAAGCCGAGAATGTATAATCAAGAAATAAAATACTTTGAAAAAATAAGATATCTTGGAGTGATCATGAACAGAAAAAACAACAAGAAAGATCAGGTTGAATTTAGATTAAGAACAGCTTTTAGATCGTTTTCTGGTCTAAGGAATAAGCTAACATATCTAAGGAATAAGCTAACATATCACGCTTTATTCTTCGCGATGCCTTGCCACCCGTCGTTCCGGTTATCAACTTTACCAACATAGGCGAGCAACTTAGTAACGTGAAGTCGACCTCGTCTGGCCCAGATGGCATCTCAGAAAAGCTACTTTACTCAGCAAGACTCGAATTAGTTTCACCTTTAGTTACTATCTTTAACCATTGCGTAAACAAAGGTATTGTCATTGACGAATGGCGACTTGGTAACATCACGCGAATCCCGAAAGTGCAGAATCCAGCTACACCTAGCGACATGCGACCAATTGCCATTATTTTGACGCCATGTAAGATCATGGAGCGCATTATCACCAGGCAGATACTGCGTCTTGTTCGTGTAAAGCTTCTCACGAACAAGCAATTTAGCTTCTTAACTGGTAGAAGCACCACCGATGCATTGATTATGGTATTAGATGAACGGGGAAAAGCTATAGACAGTGGGGACCAGAAGGTGATAGGAATTTTCTTCGACTTCGCCAAGGCATTCGACCTGGTTGACCATGAGCGACTCATTATCAAGATCGAGTCTATGCTTCCTAAATGGCTAATTACTTGGATTGCAACTTGGCTGTCACATCTTAAGCAACGAGTTGTCTACAGAGGTATGGCAACAAAATGGCGAGATGTGCGTGCTGGTGTTATTCAGGGCAGTGTCCTTGGACCTATCCTACTCCTCTTCTTCATACTCGACATCAATGAGTACCTGCCTTTTGAAGTTGAGTTACTTAAGTTCGCCGACGACATCCTAGCTTACATTGTAGGAAACACATTTGGCAACCTCCCTCAAGAGATAGTTGATGCCGTTCAACGCTGGTGTGTTGATAATAAGATGCACTTAAACGTGAGCAAGTGCAAAGTGATCTTCATTAATCCCCCGCGCGTACTCGGCTCAAGTTTTCCTACTGTTTATTTGCTCGGCAAAATGCTTGAGACAGTCAAGTCCTTTAAGTTTCTCGGCTTTGAGCTTTCTGACTCGCTCGACCTCGATCTCCAATGGAGACGTGTACGCTCAATTGTCAGCCCTGTCGAGTTCTTGCTAACGCAGCTTAAACTCAATGGCTGGTCTCCGCCGATGCACATTTGTGTATACCGAGCATATTGTCTCAGCCACTTTACGTACACCGCCGTAATGCTTACTTCAACCTCTGCTGCTGCTAAGTGTGAGATGAACGCTTTCAACTCCCGTTTATGGCGAATCATGGGAATCGATGATCAGGCTGCAGGCTCTTACAAACTCCTCCCAATCGCCGAGTTAATAGACCATGTCTGCGAACAAACACTCAATAGAATTCTGGCTGACCCAAACCATCCCATCACGTCATGTCAACCACGCAACCTTCGCTTGAACGCACGCTTCCCTTTCCAAACAAGAAAAGCAAACAAGGCTGCTTATCGCAACAGCTTCTTACAGAAGTTCCTTCGAAAACTTCGCAACGATTCCAAGAGCCAAAACGCGGGAGCTAGTCTTTATCTTGTTTAATCATATAACTAGTTTATAATTTATAATTTATATTTTTGTAGCAATTTACGATATATCTAAAATTCTTACTTTATATTTTAATAACAATTATTGTACAATTAGATTTAATTCTCAAATCAATAATTTTTAATCAATAAAACGTTTGAAACTCAAATTATTGTCTAATCAATTTTTGTACGTACTCAGTCGGAATCTTAACCACTCTTTATGTAAAACCTCTTTTAAATGCTCAATAGAGGTTACTTTAGTGTTTACCATTTTGGCATCCATTTATGACCATAAGTTCTCAATTGGATTGAGATCTGGTGAACGGGCACAACATGACAGAACCTCAATGGTCTGTTCCTTGAACCAATCGCTTACTGAGTGAGCAGTATGTGCCGAAGCTTAATCTTGCTGAAAAATCCAAGGGTCGTCTGGCTCAAATAGGAGTTCAACAGATGGTAAATGGAGACGTGTACGCTCAATTGTCATCCCTGTCGAGTTCTTGCTAACGCAGCTTAAACTCAATGGCTGGTCTCCGCCGATGCACATTTGTGTATACCGAGCATATTGTCTCAGCCACTTTACGTACACCGCCGTAATGCTTACTTCAACCTCTGCTGCTGCTAAGTGTGAGATGAACGCTTTCAACTCCCGTTTATGGCGAATCATGGGAATCGATGATCAGGCTGCAGGCTCTTACAAACTCCTCCCAATCGCCGAGTTAATAGACCATGTCTGCGAACAAACACTCAATAGAATTCTGGCTGACCCAAACCATCCCATCACGTCATGTCAACCACGCAACCTTCGCTTGAACGCACGCTTCCCTTTCCAAACAAGAAAAGCAAACAAGGCTGCTTATCGCAACAGCTTCTTACAGAAGTTCCTTCGAAAACTTCGCAACGATTCCAAGAGCCAAAACGCGGGAGCTAGTCTTTATCTTGTTTAATCATATAACTAGTTTATAATTTATAATTTATATTTTTGTAGCAATTTACGATATATCTAAAATTCTTACTTTATATTTTAATAACAATTATTGTACAATTAGATTTAATTCTCAAATCAATAATTTTTAATCAATAAAACGTTTGAAACTCAAATTATTGTCTAATCAATTTTTGTACGTACTCAGTCGGAATCTTAACCACTCTTTATGTAAAACCTCTTTTAAATGCTCAATAGTGGTTACTTTAGTGTTTACCATTTTGGCATCCATTTATGACCATAAGTTCTCAATTGGATTGAGATCTGGTGAACGGGCACAACATGACAGAACCTCAATGGTCTGTTCCTTGAACCAATCGCTTACTGAGTGAGCAGTATGTGCCGAAGCTTAATCTTGCTGAAAAATCCAAGGGTCGTCTGGCTCAAATAGGAGTTCAACAGATGGTAAAAATTGTTTTCAAAGGTGATGATGTAAACAAACTGATTAATTCGTCCCTTTTAAATCTTGCATATACCAGCGCTTTTTTATGAAATGCATCCCTAGATACCGGCTGAACCTTCACTGTTTTGTAACCTTGTGTAATGATTTCATTACATTTTGTATACAGAACTTTGGATAAAACTTCTCATTTTTAAAACTTTTTACCATTACTCTTAATTTACGATTAAAGACCTCAAAATTGGCTTATATTTTTGGGGGTGACAAATTAAATTTTTTTTAAGATGACAAAAATAACTAAAAGTGGTCACTAATTTATTTGGTTTTAGCTGACTATTAAAAACTAATTATTCTGACAAAAAAACTAAAAGACTGAAAATTTATATATTGAGATGACTTTTTAATAATTTTTCACTGATAAAATAAAACCTAATTTGTAGACTAAAAAAACTAATTTTAGTGACGAAAATATTTATTTTAATGACAAAATATAAAAAAAATATAAAAAAATAAAAACGATTAATAAATTATTAATTAATTAAGAAATTATAATTATAAATTTATTAATGACTCCTTGCTTGTTAATTGTAACATCTTTATGCTGAATAAATTCAGTCAACTTAATGATTGCTCCCTCATGATATAAAATTCCTTTACCTCGTTTTTTTAGTGGTTCTACATCTTCTTGGTCTATATAAAGCATTGTGTCCTCTTCATTGAAATTGGGAATTACTGATTCAGTCCTAGACATTTTTTATTTCTAATCGTTAAGTATTTATTTTTTTGTTTTATATGGTAGAGAAAATTGTTTTATATGATAAGTATTCTATTTATTTTTTATTTATTTGTTATCTGTACTGAGCTAGAGCTCCTTCAGAAAAAGACTCTTTATCTGATACTAACATTAAAAAACTTCAAACTATTCAAAACTCAGCAGTTCGATCCATTCTTTAACTAAGGTTTGATACCCCCTCAAGTATTTTATACCACAAGGCCCAAAACAAATTAAAATTTCATACAATTTCGAACCGGCTTTTTGAATTAAGCGAAAGATATGTTAGGGCTGGACTTACTAATTCTGTTCCATTCTTTACTTCTTAGACTGGTAAATGAGTATAGACGAGGTTTCCAATCTAGATTTGTTAACTATCCAACACCATTGTGCAATTGCTACCTTATCATAGACTCTTTTTTCTCTGTAAACTAAACCGGTATAACTTTTGTAACTTTGATGTCTATTTTCTGCATTTAAAAAATGATTTTTTTTCTTTTCTTCTTTCTTTTTTTCCTATCTTTTATTTCCTTTTAAAATTTCAATTATTTAACTATATTTTTTAATTCTTATTTTATTCAGTAACTTTTATTTTAATCATTTTTTTTATTTTTTATTTTTCTCTGAAGGAGCTAACGCTCGATACAGATTTACAAATAAATAATAAAATAATAATATTTATTTTAATTATTTTTTTTTAGTAAATAATCAATTAAAGAAAAAAAAAACGCAAATTCTTGTGTTTCTCATGATCTTGTTTTCATATTCATTTTTATCCTATTAAATTGCTTGTTATTATTCAAATTTATTATATGACTCATGAAAAGATGATGTCAACAGGTTTTTACAACTTCAGATTATATAAAATTGCTAGAATATATTTATCTATATTGCGATGGCTCATTTGATATAGTAACAATACATTAGAGCAGAATATAAGAACATGTATGGTATATACAAAAAAGCCTGCGTACATAGATGTATCTTGATGAGCGACTTCCAACTTTATTATCACAATATTCAAAGGAAAAATTTGATCAATTCTAAACAAATTTAAATTTAATTATAAAATATTAACTAAAGTCAAATAATCTAATTTAGTTAATAAATTCAGTTTAAAAATTTTATTTTCAATAATAATATATCTTTTTAAAAAAAGTCCAAGTTCGGACTTTAAAATATTTTTTAAAAAAAAAGTCCAACACTTGCTTGGCCTCCATAATTACCACTTGGAACGGAAAAAATCCAGAACAAGAATATTAATTTTGACTTTCGTAGACTTGTTGGATCAAACAATTAAAAAAATGTAAATTAGATTTGGTTTAATTAATCAATAAAAATGGTTCAAAATCCCTTTTTAATTTTTAAGAAAATTTGTTAATTACTATTTAAAATAATTTGATACCAATCTTGGTTATAGAAAAAATTTATTAATGTTTTGTTTGAAATCTTTAAAAAAAAATATTTTTTAGTGATCCAAATAGAATAAAAGATTAGTTTTATTTATTTTATTATTTTTCTTTAAAATCAAAATTTTAAGGTTCTTGTTTTTCTTGAACTTTTTGTGTTTTATTAGTTTTCTGTTTCACCACAAACTTAATAATTTGTGCAATAAGATCGAAAAATTCAGCCATTGTTAGAAAACTTATTCCAAGACAAAGTCCCAAAATTCCACCGATTTCTGAGACTAGCTGTTCACGTGATTTTGAGGGTCTTTCTTTGATTGAAGTCAAAGCTATATCATCATGATAAACTTCTACAGCCAGAACAGAAGATTTAATTCTTGTAAAACTGCTTAAATTTCTATTAAAATCATCAGATTTATTATTATAAGCTTTAAGAATTTCGGCATAAAATAAACTAGGAAAATCAGATTGAGATATAGAATAACTATATCTGATTGATTCGCATTCTTGTGGACATTCTTCAAAACATCTGGTAGATTGAGACAAATTTTGATAACTATCACCAACACAGCCTAAATTTTGACAAATATTTGAGTTTTCTATTTTATTAGAAAACGGAAATTCACAACCACAATTTTTTTTAAAAAATTCATTATAGCATAATAAAAGGCAATTTTTTTGAAGGTAATTACCAAACACTGATTTGGTCGTATTGAATAAGCTAGAAGTGTAACTATTGCTGTCTATTGTATTTTGGATACAACCACTGTAAGGCTTTGGTAGCTTAATTGTATGTTCCTGGCTAACTGCAATGTTTGTCTGATGTCCAACTGCTAAATCAATTGAGTTGAAGTCATCATCAGGTAAAGTCGAAGAGTTGTGTATGAAAAGTCTCAGACCGGAAGATGAAATCAAATCTAGTTCATGGTCTGATGAGCCTATATATAATTCAAGTCTGAAACCAAAAAATAAGCCTGGAACTGAGACTCTCTGGATCTGAGCTTTGGATCCGTTCAAGCTTCTACCAGAATTAAATTGATAACATTTGCCGAAGGAAGGCAAATAAGTTTCTACGAAATCATTTTTGCTACAACTTCGAGTATTAAATCTGCAATTTATCAGCATTTCTTCAATATTGAATCCCATAGTATCCACAATTGTTTTGTTTAATAATTTTTTTGTTATAAAATATTGAATATTAAACATTAAATCAAAGCTATTTAAATTTTCAAGCAAATGATCACTAAAGATCCAATTTTTTGCCAAATGCAATTCTTTAATTAATTCCATGTCAAGGGCTGATTTTTGAAAATTAAATGGGTTCTTGTTGCAAAATGTTACGGTTGGAAACTCTATTGATGGCAGACGATTCGTAGTTATTTGAATCTGTACTTCATAATTTAAAAAGCTTATTAAGAGCTCTGATAAATTAAAAAAACAGTATGATAATGATGCAGTTATACAAAAGGCCCATAAAAATTTGATTAACAAATTTTTTTCTCTTACAAGATTGGGTATTCCGTGACAACTAGAAGTCCCAGCTCTTTCAATAAAAATCTCTAAGATTTTCCTTTTCATTTTATTGACTTTTAGCTCAATAATGAAAATTATTTGAGATTTTATATTGTTTATTGATCGTTTTCCAATAAATTGAATGTTGAATTATTAATTTATTTTCTTTTTTGAAAAGCAAATCATTAAAAAAGCAATAAAATAAGTATTTTTTTTTAAAAGATTAAATTTCAATCCAGAATTTGGAAAAAAATTATTGAATATATTAAATATGTTTTAAAAAAAAAATCGATTTTAAAATAAAAAATTTATAAATCAAAAACGTCAGCAATTTTTAAGATGTTGTCTGAAACATTTTATGATTGTGTATCATTTGCTATTTAAAGTTTGTTTTCTAAAAAGTAATTTTGAAAAAAAAAATAGAATTAAATTGAAAAATCAAGAAAAAAAACAAAATTCAATAAATTTAATTTAATAATTTAAAGATTATTCAAAAAAAAATCAGACTTCTCGGTGTTATTTTATTAGCTGTTCATTTATTAGCTTTTCTTATTATCAGCAGATTAATTAAGCTTCAGCATATTTTAGTGCTTGTAATTGGGCAAATTAAAGTTTCAGATCAAATTTTAAGATCAAAACGTTAATTTAAAATTTCGAAACTTAATTAATCAATGATTTGGTAATTTTTATAAAACTGATACTAAAATCTTATCAAATTTAAAAAATAAAATCTTATTAAACTCTTAGATACTTAATTTTTATTAAAATAAAATAAAAAATTTAAATCTTTTTAAGTTCAATTAAAAAGTTATGTATTAATATCTTATCTATGAAAATAAACTTGGCATAACATGTCGAGTAATTACTCAGAAAGAAAGTTATTTTTTTATCCAGTAATTTTTTTTTAATCGTTTTATTTTGATCTCAAACTTCAATGTGCCTGTAATTAACCTTCTGACAAAAATTAAATTATTTCTTTAAAAAAGATTCGAATTTTGAAAAATAATGACCATTTACTCTATTAGAATTAGTAAGTATACTATAATGAGATATCTCAAAAAAAAAGGTTCAGAGTCTCATACAGCGCTTAGAAAACCGCTTCTTAACATAAAAGATAGACAAAAAAAATATAAGTGGTGTAAACAGATACTTAATTGGAAAGTTAATGATTGTTCCAGAGTAATCTTCAGTGACAAGTCCAATTTTGAGGTCTTTAATCGTAAATCAAGATTAATAGTAAAAAAGTTTATAAGTGAAAAGTTTCACCCGAAGTTCTGTATACCAAGGTTACAAAACGGTGGAGGGTCAGCTGGTATCTGGGAATGCATTTTCTACAAAGGCCCTAGTAAATGCAAAATTTATACAGGACAAATTAATCGATTTGTCTGCATCAACACCTAGGAAAACAATATTTTACCATCTGTTGAACTCCCATTTGAGCTAAGTGACCTTTGGGTTTTTCAACAAAATTGAGCTTCAGAACATACCGCTCAATTAGTGAGCGACTGGTTCAAAGAACAGAACATTGAGGTTCTGCCATGGTGGGCCTTTCACCAGATCTCAATCCAATCGAAAACTTATGGTCATACATGGATGCCAAAATGGTAAACACTTAAGTAACCTTTAATGAGCATTTAGAAGAGGTTTTACACAAAGAGTGGCTACAGATTCCGACTGAGTATGTACAAAAATTGATTGATTCAATGCAAAAAAGAGTTTTGGCTTGTTATAAGGCCAAAGGTGATCATTCCAAATATTAAATTGTAAAAATTTCTAAACTTTTGAACCTTTCTTTTATTAATTGTATAGCTTTTCCCTTTTTTGTATTTTTTCTGTGATTTTATTTTTTCTTAATTTTTTTTTGTTTTCATGTTTTCATTACAGATAAAAATAAAAAAAAAAGCCGCTTTTTTGTTTTTTCTCGTCTTTAATATACATAAAAGCTATCTTTGTGTCAACAAATAATAAAAATTTCTAAACTTTTGCAACATACTGTATTACATCAAACTCTAAAACTCAAATTCCATGCATTACTTTTTGATAAAGGTAAAGTATCCTAAAAAAGACGAAATGGGCATCGTACATGATTTCCTAGCATTAAAAAGCATTTTAATCCTAATTTAATGCTAAATTTATTTATAATTTTATGATGAAGTCACTGGAAGAGTGAATTGGGAGCAATTTTTATCATGAGCTGAGAAATTTATTTAAAATTTTATAAAATCCGAATTTATTAATAATTAAAAATGGTTCAAAATAACTTTTTAATTTTTAACCAGAATTGTTAATTATTGTTTGAAAAAATTTGATACCAATCTTGATTTTAAAAAAAATTATTAATGCTTTATTTGAACAAAATTGCTCTGCTTCGAATAATTGCTCCCAACTTCACTCTTCCGAAGTCATTTGACTTTCAAAAATTTAAATATTGAAATTCTTGGTCAAGAAATAAAAAAACAATAGTTGGTACCAATTTTTATTTTTATCAGAATGATATAATTGACTATGAATCAAATTAATACATTAAGAGACACAGTAGAGACCACATAATCATTTCTCAACTTGAAAAATGTTTTGATGAATGATGTATTGTTGTTGTTGGTAAAAGACTTGAAAAATTTTGTGAAATTGATAAAATATCAACTGTTGATGTGTTCGCAAAGAAGGTTTTACGAATTCACTAATTTTAGTTAAATGGCTTTCATTTTTAGCTTATTAAGTGGCTAATCGATGTCTTCGATTTCGGATATTTTGTCTACACAACACAGTCATCAAAAGCATCAGCACAGTTACCAGAGATCCATTTCACAAGACATTTATTTTTCTTTAACACATGATAAAGTGAAATTTTTGATCAAATCTATTTATTTATTTTTATTGAGGTGTAGACAATGAGAATATTAAAAAGTAAAAGTCCATTCTGTACTTTTTGTTTTTTTTTTCTAAATTTTATTTTATTTTATTTGGTCCTGCTACTTTTTGTACTTTTTCTAAATTTAAATTTACCTAATTTTTAGTGATGAAATCGAATAAGCTTTTTTGACGCAAATTGAAACTTGAATAAATAAAAAATTTGAAAAGACTATTGAAAAAGTAGAATATTCGTATAAAATCTTGAATATAAGATAAAAATTTGAATTTAAATTTGATTTATTATTATTTTTGAAATCAAATTCGAAAACTATCTTTATTTAAATTAAAATTCGAACTAAACTTTAATTTAAAAAACAACTAGAATTTTAGATAAATTTAACTAACAATTTAAAAGTATTAAAATTTGAATGTAATATTTAAAAAATAAAGTATTTTAAAATTTAGTTTTTTTTACTCTTGTATAGCGTTAGTTAAATCAGGACAGCTATTTTTTGGTACCTGGTAAGATGGAAGGGACTATTGTAATCTAGAAAATGTTAGGAGAGTTGTGTTGACTGGTGAAAATATGGCACACTTTTAGTATCCAAATCGAATTGAAATTCGAATTATTCAATGAATACTTTTTTAATTAAATTTTTTCTGATCAATTATTTTTTTTGATTTATTTATATTTTCAAATTATTAAATTGAATATTTATTGGATTTAATTTTTTCAAATATTAATTCGAATGTTTTAGAGATTCAATTTTTAATTTAAATAAATTAATTTTCATATTAATAATCCAAAAAATTTTTATTCAAAAATTAAATTCAAACCTAATTTTCATTCGAAATGCTACTAATTCGAATATCGGTTCGAATATGCTTATTCGATAAAGGTTGACGAGAAGCATGATTATTTTCGCTAGCGCATTCACTAATTTTGGTGGTGTCATTAATCATTGCGGCACATTCATTTTGATCAAGGTATTTTCTTTTCATTCTATTTAGTGTAGTACGTGGAATTTCTCCATTAAAAACGAGACGTAAATATTTTCTTCTAAAAGACATCTTTTTAAAAATAAATATAAAGCTAAAATTTTTATAATAAGCTAGCATTGAAAGTTTTAATAGATATTGAACCAATGCCTTGTATAAAGTAATTTTTTAATAATAATAATAATAATAAAAAGCTACAGCAAGCGAGCTTGCGGAGATGGCTTACTCGGAAGCCATCTATGGTAGCTAATTGCGCAAAAATCGAGAGATAAATTAAGGAACTACAATGAAAGTAACAGAGACGAAACTGAGGTACAAGACGAATACGAGAGATTATACAGATTAATGTGATAAAGTAGATTAAAGTAATTCAAGAAATTAGTCATGAATAAGAAATAAATAAAAAATAAATTAAATAATGGTTCAATAATATAAAAAACTAAGAGATGAGTAATTGGTTGTTAAAAGTAGTTGTTTATTTTGATTTTTGGTTTTGAAAAAATTAGATAAAAATAAATAAAATAAAATCACCAGATGTTTAAAAATACAGAAGAAAAAAAACACACATCATATTAGGATGACAAGATCAGAAAAAAACATAGAACATTTTTAATTTATTAAAATTTTTTCAACTGGATATAATAATTTCCATTGAATAGTTTTCATTTTAAGGATAAAATTAAACTCATAATAAAAAGTTAATTGATTGATTGATTGATTGATAGTTCAAAATTAACTATCTGCAATCGTCAATCTGCTATTGTTTTCAATTCTTTGTTCTGAGAATAGAAATACTTGTTTGCTGTTTAGTCTTTAGTTTTTCGATCCTTGTTTGTAAAATGAGCAGTATTATCTTTTTAATTTAGATAAATGTGACATTCATGAGCATAGGGAGCTACATGATTTGAAAATTAATTTTTAAATTAAAGTTCAAACCAGTCGCTAATTTGCTTTTTTATAGAGTCCAATAGGAATAAAAAATAAAAAAAAAACAATAAAAAATTTTTTCAGAGTTTTTCAAAAATTTTCGCTAAATATTTTTTTTATTTTTACAATTGATCTATTGGAAAAATTTGCTTCCAAATCAATTAGTTGAAGCCCCACACTAGCTGGCTAGCCAGCGAGTGTGCTGATAAGGCACACTAAGACAGCTGCTGTGATTGATTGCTGTTTATCCAGAAATAAATGCCTGCTTTAAAGCTGTTAACATTGATAAGCCTGCTAGAGCTGCAGTTTTAAATGTTACTCAGTTCAATGAATTTTATGGCTGTTGAAAATGCTATCAAGCAGGATGTAGGATAAAGACAAAAAACGGAGGTTCATTTCATGTTTATCCTTACAAAAACTATCAACCTGAAGGGCCAATTAGAACGCATTCAAAATATCTCAAATATCTAAATTTTTTTAAAGATAGCTCAGGAAAAAATAAAGGAATTAAAGGACCTTGCATTCTCAATTCACTACAATACTATTTTCCAAATGAATCGATAATGATTGATTATATGCATTCAGTTTTAGAAGGAGTGATAAAAAATCTGTTTGAATACTGTTTTTTTAAGCCTAGTTTTAAAAATTATTCGTTAAAAATTTTTATCTATAAAATAGATCAAGAACTTGATAACATAGTTCCTCAATTTAAACCCAGAATACCACGAAGCGTTCTTGATGTAAAATATTGGAAAGAAAAGAATTTCTCGCTTTTATTCTATATTATTCACAGCCTATTTTGCGTGGAATGATGCAGATTGATCAATATAATCTTCTAATTAACTTAGTTATTTCACTGGAAAATTTACTACAAAAATATATAAATTTAAATGAGCTCAAGATTTTTATAGTTATTTGAGAGATTTTGTCAAAGATATGCATATTTTTTATGGTGATAAGTCACTTCTCTCAGGCGTCCATGAATTGTTGCATTTAGTCAGTGATATAGAAAATATTGGAAGTCTCAATGAATTCTAATGTTTTCAATTTGAAAATTTAAACAAAGAACTAGTTTGCTTTTTAAAAGGTAAGATTGAACTAGGTAAAGAATTTATCAATAACTTTATTAACTATAAGAGCGTTTTTCATTTATTATCAGATATATATGTTTCGAATAACATTCTATATGGAAAAAATTATCAAATGAAGTTTTTAAAGAATTCTTAAGACTTTGATCAAATTTAAAAATTATTTAAAGCAGATTATAAGATAACTAGTTCAGTAAGAATTAAAAATGTTTTTCATTCTTCATTATTATACAGTACTCCCTCGATTTTATGACTCCTGATTTTGTGACATTTTAATTTTATGACACAAATACTGTGTAACGCAGACTATTCCTATACAAATACATTATATTTATTTTCAACAAATTTAAATTTCAACTACTAAATTTCAACTTTGCTGTATTTTTGAACATTCAATTGTGAAAATATTTTTAAGCACGCAGTTTCTTACATTACTCCTGTCTGCTTTTGGCGCATAATGAGCTCCGATAAAATAGACATCATTGAAATTGCAAGCAATTGGCCATCTCTTGGGCAAGGTAACCACTCTGAGCTGGCCAGATGGCACCACTCGCTACTTAAAACAGTGGTCGACGAAATCGCAACACTCAAGCAAGAAATTATCGAGTTGAAAAAAGTTAATGAATCTCAAGCAAATGAACTGATACAACTAAAATCCAGCCCTTCAACCGCTACTTCTACCCCAGTCTCCTTTGCATCTATAATTGCCGGCCAATCCACTGAATCAAAACAACAACAACACCAACTTATTAACTTCATTGCGACCGAAAATAAAGATCGTCAAGAACGCGAGCAAAACATAATCATTTCCGGCCTCTCTGAATCGCCGACCAGCAACGACAACGACCTAGTCAAACAATTTTTTCATGAAGTCAACGAGTCCAGATCATCACCGAGCTCATCACGAATTCAAGCCTCAACAATCAAAAGTGTGCGTCGTCTAAAATCAGGTAATCTGTCCTCTTCTAACCCAAGTCTTGTTCTTGTTTCTTTCTCTAATCCCTCTGACCGTGATAAAGCGATCAAAGCATGTTCTCGCCACAGAGCAGCTGATTTCGCTAATGTTATGGTTCGTGAGGACCGAACGCCTGCGCAACAAGCCGCTTTCATTAAGCAAAGACAAGAGATTAGAAAGCTAAACGACGAACTTGATGCATATAAATTGCTCGAACAATACCGAAACGTCCTGCACAAATCACGTAACACCATAGTTTGTATTGATCTGGCCAAGTCAGCTGCTGCCAAAAATTATGTGATCGTTCAGCACAAAGTTATCGTCGAGAACACCAAGAAAGAACTTGGATTATGACGAGTGCGCCGAGTACCCCGAGCTGCGCCTCATCAGCTCTTTGCCAGTCGAAGCATCCTAAACCCACTTGCATCACCATTTGTATATAAATCTTCTGCGCTCTCCCGTCAACTACCAACCATTCTAGTATCAAATGCGCGCTCACTCAAAGATAAAGTTCCATACCTCATACAGATGCTTGAAGACGAACGCCCGCAAATTGTTATTATCACCGAGACTTGGCTTAATTCCGACTCAGTCGCTTCTGTTTGTGCCCAGCTATCCTACAGCAATACACACAAGCTGAAACAATATAACACCGAGAGTACCGAACGCACTTTTAAACGTGGTGGGGGTACGATGGTACTTGTGAGAACGGATTATGCTGAGTCCATAGCTAGACTTCCTGCTACACCACCAATCATTAAAGGCTGGCATACAGAAGAAGGCCGGGCAAAACTCGGCTTATTAGAATTCACGATAACTCGCACCCGACCACATCGTCTTCCAAGAGGCTATTCCTGCGTACTTGCTGTAGCCGTTTACATTCCAGAATTCAATGTATCGCGTCTTCGTAGCTCGATCAGTCAATTGTGTCATGCGCTTGAAGAGCCAGTGACAAAGTGCTCGAGCAACAACAAGCCTCTTATATACGTCGCTGGTGATTTCAATGGAGCAGACGTTCGACCACTTTGCACCAAGTTCTACTTACGTCAAATCAATCGTGAACCAACTAGAGCTGCAAAATGTCTCGACATAATTCTCTCCAATGCCCCAGACTGTTACATCTCCGAGACACGTAACCCACTCGGTCCACCAAACAGCTCTCCCGAGTATTTCAACTTACCTGACGAGGAGAGTACAAACTCGGAATACAACGAACCGAGCTGCAGCGATCACCGAATCGTCCTGGCCATTGCCCCAAAACACCTCTATTCGGCAACCAGACCTTCCGAACGAAAAATTTTAGTCCGATCAGGTCAACTTCGTGACACAGTTGCTGCAATACGACAGCTTGACACCAATGCCCTTCTCGCTGACATTGGAACAGACCCGCACAGCTCCATCAACCGATTCATGCAAGCCATTCGTAATGCACAAGACCTTCACCAGCCATTGCGAATCGTTAAGACTAAGGGTGACCAAGAGTGGATGAATGTCGAAATCAAGCAGCTGATCCGGGAACGCCAGCGTCTACACTCTGCTGGTGAACACAACCTACGTGATCAACTTGCTCTTCGCATTGTAGGTTTAATCGCCACCCGCAAAGCTACCTTCTACCGCGAGAAGTATAGGATGAGTAAATCCGGCATGTGGGAACATGCAAACAAGCTGCGCAAGCCACCAACCACTCTCCCATCTGATCCTGAGTATGGCGAACGACTAAACGAGCAGTTCTCGGATACTGTCTGGCAAGGAGTGACTCAAGCTAACATATCACGCTTTATTCGTCGCGATGCCTTGCCACCCGTCGTTCCGGTTATCTACTTTACCAACATAGGCGAGCAACTTCGTAACGTGAAGTCGACCTCGTCTGGCCCAGATGGCATCTCAGAAAAGCTACTTTACTCAGCAAGACTCGAATTAGTTTCACCTTTAGTTACTATCTTTAACCATTGCGTAAACAAAGGTATTGTCATTGACGAATGGCGACTTGGTAACATCACGCCAATCCCGAAAGTGCAGAATCCAGCTACACCTAGCGACATGCGACCAATTGCCATTACTTTGACGCCATGTAAGATCATGGAGCGCATTATCACCAGGCAGATACTGCGTCTTGTTCGTGTAAAGCTTCTCACGAACAAGCAATTTAGCTTCTTAACTGGTAGAAGCACCACCGATGCATTGATTATGGTAATAGATGAACGGGGAAAAGCTATAGACAGTGGGGACCAGAAGGTAATAGGAATTTTCTTCGACTTCGCCAAGGCATTCGACCTGGTTGACCATGAGCGACTCATTATCAAGATCGAGTCTATGCTTCCTAAATGGCTAATTACTTGGATTGCAACTTGGCTGTCACATCTTAAGCAACGAGTTGTCTACAGAGATATGGCAACAAAATGGCGAGATGTACGTGCTGGTGTTATTCAGGGCAGTGTCCTTGGACTTATCCTACTCCTCCTCTTCATACTCGACATCAATGAGTACCTGCCTTTTGAAGTTGAGTTACTTAAGTACGCCGACGACATCTTAGCTTACATTGTAGGAAACACATTTGGCAACCTGCCTCAAGAGATAGTTGACGCCGTTCAACGCTGGTGTGTTGATAATAAGATGCACTTAAACGTGAGCAAGTATAAAGTGATCTTCATTAATCCCCCGCGCGTACTCGGCTCAAGTGTTCCTACTGTTTATTTTCTCGGCCAATGCTTGAGACAGTCAAGTCCTATAAGTATCTCGGCTTTGAGCTTTCTGACTCGCTCGACCTCGATCTCCAATGGAGACGTGTACGCTCAATTGTCAGCCCTGTCGAGTTCTTGCTCAAGCAGCTTAAACTCAATGGCTGGTCTACGCCGATGCACATTTGTGTATACCGAGCATATTGTCTCAGCCACTTTACGTACAGCGCCGTAATGCTTACTTCAACCTCTGCTGCTGCTAAGTGTGAGATGAACGCTTTCAACTCCCGTTTATGACGAATCATGGGAATCGATGATCAGGCTGCAGGCTCTTAAAAACTCCTCCCAATCGCCGAGTTAATAGACCATGTCTGCGAACAAACACTCAATAGAATTCTGGCTGACCCAAACCATCCCATCACGTCATGTCAACCACGCAACCTTCGCTTGAACGCACGCTTCCCTTTCCAAACAAGAAAAGCAAACAAGTCTGCTTATCGCAACAGCTTCTTACAGAAGTTCCTTCGAAAACTTCGCAACGATTCCAACAGCCAAAACGCGAGAGCTAGTCTCTATCTTATTTAATCATATAACTAGTTTATAATTTATAATTTATATTTTTGTAGCAATTTACGAAATGTCTGACAATTCTTACTTTATATCTTAATAACAATTATTGTACAATTAGATTTAATTCTCAAATCAATAATTTTTAATCAATAAAACGTTTGAAACTCAAATATTTTTTTTCGTTTTTATGACATTTGATTTTATGACAATTTAGTTTTATGACAGAAAAAAAAGACAAAATTATATTCACTTTCATATCAAATTACATGTAAAAAATTTTTGATTTTATGACATGAAAATATAAGTTTTGTATATTATTGTTCAAATTTATTTTTTTTTTCTATAGTTCAGAAGTTTAAAAAAATGCCAAAATGCCATCTGAAATTAGTGCAGACAATGAGTTTAAACGTCTAAATAGAGAATTTATATGTGAATTTTCCGGCTCAGATTTAGAATCTTATGTTGATTCCGACAAAAATTTGGCTACCAGTGTCCCACTGGAAGAAGTAATTACTGATAATATTAACCAAATTAGTGAAACAATTGATTCTGATAAAGAAGAAAGTGATTGTGAAGTAGAAGAGGTTAGACCTGTGGCTAAAGCTGAATCCTTAGAATGTATTGATACATTAAAATTATATGCTACACAAGGTGCGACTGAAGAAGACGCTTCAAACATGCTAAAATTAATTAGACTTGTTGAAAATAATATTTATTCTAGAAAAAAAAAATTTATCCAGAAACGTTTAGAATTCTAAAATTAATTAAATTTTATTAACTTGTTTTGAATTTCAATGTATTTTTATAATAAAATTTAAAAATCATTTCCCATGTACTTTATTTTATGACATTTATGTCACAAAATCAAAGTTGTGACAATTCAATTTTATGACATAAATCTTGTGTTCCCCTGACATGTCACAAAATCGAGGGAGTACTGTATAAAAAAACAAAGCGTTTAGATTATTGTATAAAAACAAATAATAAAATTGGTTTAATAAGATATTTTGTATATAATTGTGAATCTTGTTTTACATCAAATAATATATTTAGAACAAAAGCAATAGATTTTCCTTTGTTTAATTATTTATGTTTTGTTTTCCAAACAAAGGTGAAATTTAAGAATATAATTGAAAACATCTGTGACAATATTAAAAATAAGTTAATCCTAAAACCTTATAACTTAAACGTAATTACAAAAGGAAAAACTTTTTCCTTTTATAATAATTAAACAGGAAAAAATATCCTTAAATGAATCCAAAAAAGAAAACTCAAAATTTTGTATTAATTAAATGGATTAAGGATTATAATGTATTTTTAGATGATGATGATGAACAAGAAAATGAAATAGATGGGCAATATAAAATTAAATTACAAAAAAACTTTTACGATGGCATTGTTAAATAAATCGGTTCTGAAGAAAAGTGTGAGAGAGAGTTTAAAAAAATTAATACCTTTGAAACAAAAAAAATAATAAAAATTTTCGAAATGAGAAAGAAAATGAAGAAAATAAAATGATGAAAGAAAAAAATAATCAAGAACAAGAAAAGCAAGTAATTCAAACCTAATTGGGATTTATCAGCGTCAGTTAAAGGAAAAAAAAGAATTAATTAAAAGGCTTATGAATGAAAAAAATGAAAAAGATCAAAAAATAAAGAAATTAAAAAGTAAAATTGAAACAATATGCCAAGTAACTGGTAAGTTTTATGAATTTAATGGTATTATTTTTAATATTTTTTTAAGATAAAGACTTGGTAAAAAAACAAATAGATTTAGCGGTTCAGACATTAAAGTTCTTGGAGAGTAACGAAGAAAGAAATGAAGTTCATATTTTTGGAAATTCTTCAAAAGAAATTCAAATTAGTCTAAAATATCCAGGACTGCTTAAGAATGAAATTTTACACCAACAAGTAAAAAGACTAATAAATAGCAATGAGTCGAATACTGGTATTTTCCGTCAAATGGCATCAGCACTGGTTGACCATGAAATTTGGGCAAAGAATAACGCAGCATGG
The DNA here is from genome assembly GCA_025491095.1 of Brachionus asplanchnoidis. Taxonomy (NCBI): domain Eukaryota; kingdom Metazoa; phylum Rotifera; class Eurotatoria; order Ploima; family Brachionidae; genus Brachionus; species Brachionus asplanchnoidis. The sequence continues at coordinate 356,915 of JAILYF010000067.1, forward strand.
ATTCTATTTAATTTTCCAATATTAAATGCATGCAAAGGTAATTTAGTTTAAAAAAAAATTAAAAAAATCTTATTTTTTTAAAGAGTTTCTTCAATCAAAAAGGTCTTCATTTACCTAGTCCGAGTTTAAAGTTGTTCCTGTTAGAGTTGTTACGTTGTTACGGCTTGTACGGTTCTACTGGTTCGACTGTTTCGGTTGGTACGGTTCGGCTGAATCTTGAAGCGGGTTTAGCAGTTGATTTTAGAGCCGATGGAGCTGGATCAGTCAATTTTGTGAAAGCTTGCTTGATGGTTTCGATCCAAATATATATAATTAATATTATAATTCAAAATTTTTTTTAAATTTTAATTTTAATTTTTAATTAGCGCTTTATTCAATTTAAATAAAGGCGCACTATTTATTTTTAATAGTAAGAGTAAGACTGTTGTTAAGTCTCTTTCAATTAATTTTTTTATATTAAATGAGAAGCACCGCCCATTCTCGTATTATATATATATTATATTAATAAAATTGATGAAATACATATTTTTTTTTGATTTTTTAATTAAAATTGAAAAAAATCGTAAATTACGGTAGTAAAATTTTCGACTAAGAAAATTAGACTTTTTTTCGAAAATGTTCGACTAATAAAATTAAATTCGAATTTTTTTGAAGCGCATATAGTAAAATAATATTTTAATTTAAAAAATAATATATGAATAAATTTAAATTTTCAAGGATTTATGGTTTAAAAAGAATAAAGAAATTTTCTAAAAAGTTCCTTCCCATAAGGAAAATTTAAAATTGCTAATTTCAGCATTCTAAAGAAATAAAAATAACTCTTTTAAGAAATTTTTTAAGAGGTAATTGTTAAGTTAAGTAATAATTTCGTCAAATTAGGATTTAAATTAATATAAATAAAAGTTTTTTTTTTATTCTCAATCAATGTTTTTAATATTTCAGAGAAAAACACATCGTTAACGATTGACATTATAAAATTTTATTTTGATTTATTTCCAGTGAAAAAAATCTAGTAGAAAATTATCGACTCTAAAAAATTTAATTATATAATTAATATTTATTTTATTTTTATAAAATTAATTAATTGATTGAATTGATTTTTTTTTAAATAAGAAAATGCTAAATCTTTTTCTTTATTTCTTTAAATCATTTTGGGTCGTCCGAAAAATGGTTCGAATGGCTTCATTTAAATCCTCTTGTCTGGTAATTATTGATTGTTTCAAAGAGCATTAAAATCAAATATTCACAAGATTAAATAAAATAAGGCGAAAAATTGAAAAAGCGAAAATTAGAAAGAAAAATAGAGTAAAAAAGGGAGCATTATTTTGTTTGGTCCGAAATTAGATCATTTTATTAATGCTGGTTTGGTGAACGAGACTGATCACTAAATAGATGATCAGATAAAATTTGTTCAAAATGTTATAAAAGAAATTAAGTGAAATAATTTTTGTGAAAAGATATCAAATTTTTTGATAGTTCTCCACATAAGTTAATTTAAATAATCTAATCAAAACCAATTTATTCTGATCCAATTTTGACAAAATTAAAAAATGAGTCATCAAAATTTTATTTAAATGTTCCACAAGATCTACAGCGTCATGAAAGAATCGAATTCTTAGATCTATTACTTTTTTTCAAAAGCGTTGCTGTTCCAATTTTTTTACTACCAGATTTTGAGTAAGTCAATTTTTGTTATTTTTTGAAAAAGCCTTTAAGATTGAAAATTAATTTTTTAATATTTGAATCTGAAATAAATTTCATATTCCAACCATCAATAATTAGGAGGGATTTTAATAATCTCCTGATACGGTAAAAACAATTGAGGCTGGTCAAAAGAGAGCGACCTATAAAGATAACGATCAACTTTTTAATTAAAATTTTAGCAATTTTTCGCTAAAAAATTTTTTTTATAAATATAAACACAAGTTTTAAATAAAATCAATGAAAACATTTAAATTTTATTTTAAAAGATTTATTTAAATGAGATTTATTTTAATTTAACTCACGATAAATTTTTCATGTTTATTCAATTTTTAGAAACCTCGTTTATTAAAAATTTTGAAGATATTTAGTCGATGATCCTTTAGTAATATATAAATCAATTCGAAAGGAAAGGAATCACTTGTAATTATTTTGTAATGAAATTAATATTAGAAACCCTAAAATAAAAGTATTGTTAGAAATTTGTTGGCGTAGATAGAATTTTTCAAGTTTAAAGTTAGCTCCTAATTCAAAATGACTTGTTCAAAATGAATTAAAATAATGGATTGCTGCTTTAGCAAACAATAAAAAATTCAGCAGCATAGTTTTCTTCATAAGGTGTATTACCTTTAATACGCACTTTTTTTTTAAGTTAATAAAAGATTTACAGTTGCGCGATGATATGTCGATTTTTGATATGTTCAACTAATCGTAATATTAAATTATTCAAGTTTTTTAACGTAAAATTACTAATTTACCGAAAAACTAAAAAAAGCCAAAAATGTTCAAAAATGTGTAAATTTTTCTATAAATTTAATGAATTATGAAAGTGAATTTACGCTTATTAAAGTGTAATTCGAATTTTACATTAATTAAGGTATTGACTTGAAAACAATTAAATTCTTTTGTTTTTTAGCATTTTTTTATCAATTTTTCCAATTTAATTATATGTTTTTGTTTAAATCAAAAAAAAATTAAAAAACTTTTCTCTGTTTTTTATTAAATTTTATTTACAATGTTTTTATTTTATATGTTTATTTTACATCTTACGTAATCTTACGTAAGATTAAGTTTAATTACGTAATATTAAACCAATATCTGTAAGACACTGTTAATTCGATTTCGGCCAAAAAATTGCCAATTTTTGCTATTTTTTTGGATTTATAATAAATTTTAATAATTTTTTATATTGTTCAAACTAAAAATTTTTTGAATTTTTTCTTATAAAATCTTTTAATTTATTATAATATTTGTTGTAAATTTTGGTAAATTTTTGCAAAAATTTAGTAGTTCTTTTAAGAAATGGTAAGATATTGAAAAAATGTAACAATTTAAAGTTTCAAAGCATTAATTTATTTCATATTTTAAACTTGATTTTATCTATTTGATCATCAACTTCAAATTGACGATTTTACTCGTATGGAAATGAATTTTATTACTCAGAACTTTTAACATAAAAATATAAAATACTAAAATTTAAAATAAAATTTTTAAAAATACAAAATCTTTGTTAATTATAATAATCGTAAGCCATTATGTATTCCCGTTCCTGAAGGCATTGTGAACTTTGGTACAAAAAACAAAAACAAAACACTAAAAATGCCAAAGCATAAGTTCTTAAGGTCCAAAACATGTTCTGTAAATTGTAGGAACTGATGTTACTTGTACCTTTGTACCACCAATATACTGATTCTGCAGAATTCTGCAAAATTCAGAACATTGTGAATTTCAGTACAAAAAACAAAAACAAAATAAAGAAAACGCCAGAAATTTAATTTGGACCGACTAAAACATGCTCTGTACCACCACTTAAAGTTGAGTTGGATTTTTAGTATAATATAATATTCTAAATTAACCATTTTCTGAATTTTGCAGATTTATTGCAGAGTTTTGCAGAATCAGTATACTGGTGGTACAAAGAATTTATCATCTGCTACAATTTACAGAACATGCTTTGGACCTTCAGAACTTAAGCTTTGGCATTTTCAATATTTTGTTTTTGTCTTTTGTACCGAAATTCACAATGCCATTCCCGTAACTAAATGAAATTTGGGATACACATTAAGCTAACTCTTTGCTAATACATTGTTCTTAGTGCTTCCAGGTTTATCTTGTCCAACTTATTCTTAAACTCATTTAAAGATTTATTTGGTTGTTTAATAAGTTTTTTCGTTTTTTTCTAGACTTTTTTTTCCTAATGCTTTTAATCTATTCCAAACGGTGCCATTTGTTACAGACATCTCTTTAGCGAGCTGTCTAGTCGACCGCCTCGGGTCTTCCTCAAGCAGCTCTTGCAAATACGCGTCATCAGCTTCGACGGTTCTCCCAACGCGTTCTTTGTCATTGAGGTCGAAATCTCGAGCTTTGAATCGAGCAAACCAATTTTGACAAATGCGAACAGTCAGAGCGTCGTCGCCATATACCAAACAAATCGATTTGGTAGCCTCTGTCGCATTTTTTCCTTATTTAAACTTGAATAACATTTTTTGTCATACATTTTTATTTAGTTAATTATTTAGAAATTTAAAAAGCAAACATATAATCTTATATATCATTTGAAAGAACAAGAGTTGCTCTTTCAAATGATGTACAACATTGCATAAAAAAGTTTAATCTTTGATGAAATTTTTTTATTTAAAAATCGACGAAAAAACTTATTAAACAACCTAATAGAGTGAACTATCTCTGCTGGTAACCTGTTCCATAGGCTTATCACACTGTTGCTAAAGAAATTGAATCCCTGGTTGTAGTTTCTTGCTACTTGTCTTTGAAATAAGAATTCACGTCTACTAGTACTTGACCGTAACTGTTTTGGGGTATGAAACCAATTTACAGAAATCATCTTAGCTGTCAGCCACCTAGTATGGTGGAGGCCTGGTCGGACAGTTTTCTTGTATGACCTATTATATCTCCGGCGGGTCCGGGTTGGGATAGTGAACTTGCGGGAACCGGGGGGTTCACCCAGTTCAATTCGTTAATGCCTTTGGTGAGTTTGAACATCTGGATCGGGTCTCCACGTACCAACGCTCATGAAGGGATGTTAGTCTAAGGACGGCAAGATAGTCTTCGTAGCGCCAGTTTCTAATGCGGGGCACCATTTTGGTGGCCCTTCTCTGCACCTGCTCGAGCATCTTTGCGTCTTTCTTGCTAGGGGGGGGGGGGACCAGACAGCAGCGGCGTATTGCAGGTGGAGTCTTACGAAGGCACAATAGAGGGTCATGCAGGTATCTATGGTCAAATATCTAAATGATTTTTTCAACTGGCCGAAAATTCCTGTAGTTCTGTTAACTTGATTTTAATGTGATTAGAAAATATAAAGTTACGTGAAAACGTGACTCCCAGATCCTTTTGGCAATTAGTTTACTGTTATCGGCAAATAGTTTGACTAGGTTGCTGAACGCCGCTGTCATGTCGTTGATGAAGATGACGGACTGAAGCGGATCTAGGACGCTTCTTTGAGGTACCCCACTAGACACATCAATCCAGTCAGCAATGAGCTGTCTCATCACTACCTGCTGCTTCCTCCTTGACAAGAAGTCGCTGACCCAATCTACAATGCCTGGACAGAACCCGCGGGCAACCAGTTTAGCTCTCAATGACGCGTGGCAAACTCTGTCGAAGGCCTTTGCAAAGTCGAGGAAGATCACTAGGACGTTGAATCCCCTTTCGATGCCATCGCTTATGCGGTCCACCGTCTCCAGTAAATTAGTAACTACTGACTTCATCAGGAAAAATCCGTGTTGTTCCGGAACGATCGCTTTGTTGCTGTCCAGGTGATCCATCATGACGTCTCTTACCATACGTTCCATCAACTTGCAGGGGATTGACGTCAAGGATATAGGTCTGTAGCTACCAGGGGCACTCCTGCTACCTTTCTTGAAGATGGGGATGATCTGAGTGAGTCTCCAAGCGTCTGGGATCCTGCCGCTCGTGTACGAACTGGTGAAGATACCGCCAAGGATCTCCGAAAAGGCATCGGGGAAATTTTTGACGACGTATGGGTGGATACCATCCATGTCAGGCGTTTTCTTGGGGTTAAGGCGTAGTATATACTTTTGGACGTTTGCGGGCGAGAAGAAATCGACATCCATCTCATGCTGAGGACTTGCCGTGTACTGCAAAATAAGCTCGCATTTCACAATTCTTTCTTCAACTGATGTCAATTTGAACTTTACTAATCGTTCCTCATAATTTAGGCCTTTCGCTGCTTGTGCCAATCTAGTTGCTCTCATGTGTACAGATTCCAATACTTCAATATCCTTCTTAAGATAAGGTCTCCACGCTTGGTCTTAGCAACGACATGTACAAACTATGGACTGTTTCAATTGAATGATGCTTAAATGATATCTTACCATTCCCAAAATTTGATTTTCTTTGTTGGCTACTAATACTTAGATCACACTCACTACTGGTCTCTTCTAATTCATTTACTCCATTAGCAAGATTCATCCTGTACTTCTTGTGAAGATTCTTCTTTCCAAAATGCATTACTCGGCACTTCTTTGCATTAAAGCTCATTAACCACTTGATCGAACAATTAACGAGAACAACTGTTGTATTTTGCCATATTCTCATATTCTAAAATAAAATTTTTTTTAGCTCTACATAAAATTAAAATTTCAGAATAACAAAAATTCTCTGAAAATTTTTAATTAAATATCAAATTAAATAAAATCAAACTCTTAATTAATTTAAAAAATCTAAACTGCTCATACCTGATTAAGAATTTTATTAAAGGTAATTCAATTTCTTTTATCAATAAAGTTTTTTTGTTAGATTACAAATATAAATTAAATATTAATGATGATTTTTAATAAATTTTTTTAATGATTTTTAATTCCGATCGATCCAAGACCAGAATTTTAGATGGATAAATTTTTTATTTTTTTTTTACTTACATTATTATTAGTCATTTTTGGAATTTTTTTATTCTGGAAACCATCGACAAAAATAGAATTTGAAAAAAGAAATGATCTGTCATTATCACACATTCCATCCAGTGATAAATTTAACATTTTCCTAATTTGGCTTGGACGTTCATTTCCACTCATTTACCAAAAATCATTTGAAACAGTGGTCAAATTTCATCCAAATGCCGAAATAATGGTCTTCTCAAATGATCTAAAAGAAAAATGGTTTTCAGCTTTGAAAAAAAGCGGAAACATTTTTGTGGTTCGCTACAATTTAACTAAGTTAGTCAAAGGCCAAAAAGGCTGGAATTTTGTGCAAAAAGCAGTCCGCATTCTAAACGGGGAACGAATACAGAATCTTCAGGTATCAAATGTTCATTTGTCTGATTTTCTTCGACTCTATCTAATTTACACTTTTGGTGGTCTTTATTTAGACACAGATATGATAGTTTTGAGAGATTTATCAGTTTATAAAAACTATATAGGAGTAGATGACAATAAAAGCTATTTTTGTAGCTCAAATGTTTACTCTACCGAAAGTGCCAAAAATTTCTCTTGTTTATGCAATTGTTTACTTTCATTCGAAAAAAAACATCCATTTATTGGCAAAGCATTGGATTCTTATGAATCTTATTGGTCCAAGTATCAAGGTTATGGTCCTGGTGGAGCTATGATGCTAATTAACATTGTAAAAGATTACCTAAAGTTGGTTCATTTTATACCAAATTACTACTGGATATGCAATAAACACATTAATAAGAGGTTTAATGTTGTGTCAAGAACTGATTCAAATATTCGGGATGCAATTAAAAATTGCTATGTGATTCATTTATATGGAGCAGGTCAAGGGAGCATGAGTGTGGATAATTTTGAGCAAAAATTTGCTGGAAGAGTCTGGAAAGCACTTTTTTTCGAATAATTTTCAATTAATAATTCGTACATTACCAAAGTATTTTTTAAAAAATAAGTTCTAAACTATGGCAATGTGAAATTTTAGTACAAAAATTACAGTACAAAAAATAAAAACGCTATAATTTATTTTCTAAATGTGCAAAAATGGTTCAATAAAAAGTACAATATTGTACAAATTTGTACAACCGAATTCAAAGCTCTGCAAAAACTCTGCAATTTTCTGTAAAATGCACACCATTAAAAAATATCTGATTAAAAAATGCAATAAATTGCAGAGTTTTTGCAGAGCTTGGAATTCGGTTGTACAAAATTTGTACAATATTGTACTTTTTATAGAACCATTTTTGCACAATTAGAAAATAAACTATAGCGTTTTTATTTTTTGTACTGTAATTTTTGTACTTAAATTTCACATTGCCCTAAACTATTACAATATGAAACTGGAAACATTGAATTTATTTAAAAATTTATTCGCTTAAGAAAAATAAAAAAATTAAATAAAGCTTAATTGATATTCAAGTTTTTAAAATCTTTTTTTGTTTTGTAGGAAAAAAATTAATAATTTTAATAATCAATTAACACCAAAGAAACGTGGTAGAAAAGTTCTATCTCGGGACGAAAATGGTAAAATTATTAGACAAAATAATCATTAAATGTTTTTAGGAAAAATATTAAGCCGTAATATCAATGATTAAATCGTCATATAAAAAAAATTGATTGTCATATAGAAATTAAACGGGTTCCTGGGCAGAGCCCTGGTTTAGGGATTCGGGTATGCTGTAGATTAGAGAACTACCAGTTATAATTATAATTAATAATTAAACTTTTAATGAATTAAAATCATTAATTTAGTATGACGATTTTATTTATTTTCATATGATAATTTAATTATTTATATAACGAGTTAATATGCATCCATTCTTTTAATCAGTTTTTTAGAGTATTAAATCGAATATTTTATTTAACTTTTACCCTTAGAATAAAGACAAAAATAAGAATAAAGATTATTTTTTTAATTTCGAATTAAACGCCACAATCTTTTAAGTTAATTCCTGAAGAAATTCGAAATTATTCTAAGAATAAAAGCAAACTTTTGCGCTTACTCTTAGTTTAAAGTCAGACGTCAAGATTTATTCTAAAAAAAATAAAAAAATTTTATATCAAGGATTCGATGGTATTAGTTTCATATAGAACAAACCCAAATTTTGACATTATTCCAAGAGTAGTGGTCACGATTTTGCGGTATTATTAAAAAAAAAAATTTCAATAGTCTGAGAGCCAGTGGAATCGAATAAATCCTGTTTTTAACATATAAAGTCAACTGAAATCTTACAAAGTTTTAATCAACATAAAAGTTTATAAAGAATTAAAAAAAATCTTTTCCAATTAAAAAGTTTAATGTCAAGCAAATTTAATCATCAACATTCAATGCTGGCTTTAATTTTTTATTTTGCAAGAGAATACTCTTGAGTATATTTATTCATGACATTAGGTAATATTTCACATGCTTGCCTTGCAGCTAATCTAAAATATTTTTACAAGTTTTTTTTTTAATTATTTATTTCGGTTTTCATTAGGACCGTTTACCGGTGCCCTTAGTCCCGATACTCTAGTTTTGTCCGTAGGGAAACGTCCCATAGATTTCATTTTATAGAAAGCCTAAAACCATCGACCATTTTTATGATCCAAAAAGGGGTCTTAATACAGGATAAAAATGAGCTTTAAAAGTTATTTGAAAAAAAGTTTTAAATATTTTTTTTTAATAAAAAAAAATTAAAAATTTATTAATAAAATTTAGTAAAATTTATAAAATTCGATATAAAAGGGTCTTACTGAATCACTGACTCCCAAATTTTGAAAATTTTTTTTAATTCAATTATTTTTTACTAAGCTAAAATATTTTTTAAAGTTTAAACATGTCATTTAGTTTGAAATTTTCTGTACTTTTTTGAAAGTTAAACTTGTTTTTTTTTTCCAAGTTGTTTAATTTTTTTGTTATATTGAATTTTTTATATTATTAAAAACCTGACCCTCATTATTCTTGTAGAGAATTTCAATGGTTTTCAGAAAATGCTGCTAATTTAAGTCCAGGTCAGTAGTTCAACTTTGTACGAGCGTGTTACGTAGATAACGCAAAAGAAAGCCAAAAAAAATCACTTTATTTAATTGTATTTTTTTATTTTTATTTTTACGATATCGTCTTTTTTTTAATTAACAAATTTAAATAATAATTTGGATGAGCAATGACTTTGAGTTTAAGATTCTCACTTTCTCAAGCTCAGATCGAGGCTTCAATGGAACTGGTTCTTTAATTCTAATGCTAAGACTGGAATTTGGACTGCAACTGAATTAATCTTTTCTCTTGAAAAATAAAATTTTCTTTTTTAGGGACGTTATTTCTTCTGCTAGTAATTTTTTTTGACATTGTGAAATATCATACAAAACTTCCAATACAAAATTAAAAAAATTTTATAACTTTTGTTCTAAGTGTCAAAAACTTGTTCTGTAAATGAAACAAAGTGAAACAACTTTTGTTTCACCTTCTGCGGAAGTCTGCAAAATCTGTGCGAATTCTGCAAAATTGCACCCAATTTAAAAGTTCTAAAAAAAAAACTGAATTAATTTGCACAGATTTTGCAGACTTCCGCAGAAGGTGAAACAAAAGTTGTTTCACTTTGTCTCATTTACAGAACGAGTTTTTGACACTTAGAACAAAAGTTATAAAATTTTTTTAATTTTGTATTGGAAGTTTATTATGAAATTTCACAATGCTATTTTTTTTCAACTGCTTGTAAAATTATGTTTATGATAGCAAAATTTTTTCTTTTGATATCAAAAATAAAAGTATAAAAAAATAACCAAAAATATTTTGATAAAATTTTACTCATATTAAGTTCGAAAAGAAGAATAAAGAAATCAAGCTTAGTACCGACAAATAAAATAAAAATTTCATATGGAAATATCAATTTTAGTTTTTTCGCTCTCTTTTTGATTTTCTGACAGAACTATTTTCTGTATTTATTTTTTAGTTATAGAATCACGAAGTCTGCCACGACGTTTTGGACCATTTGAAGTTTTTTGTGCATCAGCTTGATAATTATGATCAAAATTTAAATCATCCAGTTCATCTAATTGTAAAGGATTTGATAAATTTTCACTGTTTATATCATTGGATAAAACGTAATCAATTGAGAGTTAACTTAAAATATGTTCTGAAGTATTATTATTAATTTATTTATTTGTTTTATCTGTGCCGAGCTAAAGCTCCTTCAGATTAAAATAAAAATAAAAGGAAAAAAATTTAAAAATATGAAGTTATCTATTATTTGTTTATATATCATTTTTCAATTTAATTAATTAAGTAATTCAATTAATTAATTTTTTTTACTAGCAGCTAAAAAAAAATTTACTAGCAGAAAGAAATAGCTCTCCTTTTTAAGTATCTCATTTTTGAAAAAAAAAGCAAAAAAATACTTAAAAAAATTAAAAAATCGGCAAATTCCATGTTTTATTATCACCAAAGCTTTTTTTTTTTAATTTTTAATATTTTTAAATTTTTTTTGCAATTCGTTTTACTTTTTTGTTCACACAAATTCAATTGACATCCAAAGGCTCATATTTTTTTAAACAAAATTAAAAAATTAAAGATCTAAGTTGAAAAAATATTAAAACTTGAATTAAAAGTTATTTATTCTGAATAATTGATTGAAAAAATTTAATTTATTTTTCTTGTTGAAAAGGTAAATTTTTAATTTGCTCTCGGATCGAGTTAGTCGGTGAAAAATATTTGAAAGGTATTTGACTGTACTGGTGTCTCCTCTTGCGCACATTTTCCGCTTCAAATTTATACCATCTTGGACCTTCTCGTTTCAAATCAATCAATGGATATTTGGCCGGCTCAGGAGCATCACTAAAAGGGCTTAATATTTTCAAATAATCTTTCATTACCTGTTCATTAATTTCTTTCTTGTCCATGTACTCTTGTATGTACCAATTAAAAGGCTGAATATCTTTAGGATACTTTTCCATCCTAGGCACAAATTTTGTTTCAAAATCAAACTCATAAACTGGTTCTTTGAGATCAAAATAGTCATAAAACACACTTTTGACACTCAAATCCCATTCGGTCTGGAAAAACGACAGCCCAACTGGAACCAAATCATCTGAATAGGCTTTGAAAAAATTTGAAAAGCTGAAATTGCGCTCATTAAATTTTGAGTTGGAAGTGGCATTTTTTAGCTGTAAATCAAAGTCAATTTCGGATTTGTGTTCGAATAGAACATAGACACAACGATGCCAGCCGGTGCCTCTCATTGGAAATGGTTGCAAATACTTAACTTGTTCTTTTCCACTGCCAATTTCTTTGTTTTTAATATTTGAACTTTAGAAAAAAATATAAAAAAAATAAAAAAATTTATCAAAATTAATTACTTGAACCATAATAAAACTTGGTTTTCATTTGTGTTAAAATTTCCGTCCAAATTCATAAATACCAAAGTGTGATATACTTTGTCATTTTTTGTTTCGTAAAATTTTAATGTATCTTCAATATTTACACTTGGTGCACTTTTTGTCTAGAGAAAAAAAAAATATTTTTTAAATTTTACTTTTATTTTATTTTTACATCCTGAGCATTCAGTTTATTTCCGTAATAAACCATTTTTGAATCATAATCAATTTTTAAATCAACAACAGGTTTGAAATAGTCATGATTAAATAAATCTTTGAAAACTCCATAGTGCTCAGCAGCCACTTGAACATTTTTAAAAGCTGAAATAACTTTATTCTGTTGGTTTACAGTGTCCAAAGGCAAATCAACTTAAATCTCTAAAATAGACCTAAAAAAACTCAATAAGAATAAGTTACTTCTCATTTCTTTTGAGTCGAGTTCCAATTGTTTAGAACTTTTGTTCTCTTCGATTTTATTGCCTATTTCTTTTTTAAATTCTTTTATTTTTGGAAATTTCCATAAGTGTCCAATTTGTTTGCCATTTAGCTCCTCTGGATCTCTGAACTCTTTCAAGCGCTCTTCTAGACTTGGCAATCTTTCATCGTCATGAAAAAAATAATCATGCAAAATCGCCTGCCGAGACTGAACCGGATATTTGATGTAATTTTTGCGGTAAAGTTCACTAGTGTACGGATAAAACTCGGTGGACAGCGGACACTTATGCAAAATTTGTGCTACTTTTGGTCTCAAGTTTCGTAAGGCTAATATATTCATTTTCAGATTCAAATAAAAAGCTTTATTTTTTAAAATTTATTATTCAAATATGTATTTTTTTAAAAATTCAAAATAAGCAAAATAAAGTTTCAAAAAACTCTCATTTTTTCATTCATTAATTCAGTGTAAAGAGCCAAAAGACCCTGGTACATTTCTTCCCCGGCAGTTGGTATATGACTCTCGGGCACAATAAAACCATTAATTGATTCTTTGGGTCCAAGCTCTACGCTGTACGAATACTTAATTCCAGCTTTTGCTTTAACCCAATCCTCGGATCCACCCGATGACATATCTTTAAAAATTTTTAGAAAATTTATCATAAAAGAATTTATGCTTACATAAAAGGTTGGAAGATGATCCGACTTTAAATTCACTGCCATTCACTGATTTGATAGCTTCAGTAGCAATTAAGGCTGTTTTTTCTAATTCTTCGTAATCGGATGGAAGAACTGATGTAAAACCCCATGGAGTGAAAAAAAATTGTCCATAACTGTGCAAGCTTACATATGAATCCCATTGACCCTGTTTTTGCAAAATGGCATTTTCAACTGCTCTGGTCTCAGGTTCACTGTCTGCCATTTTACCCTTAAAAATTAATTTTTTTAAAAATGAAGTTTCTTAATAGCAAAAAAAATTATCTTCACACACAATATAAATTATTTTGTTCATTGTCATCTAAAAATCTTAAGTCTATTTTGAGAAAACTTTTTTTTTTTTTAATTTCTTTGCAAAATTTGAACAATATTAAAATTTTTAAATTTTAAGTCAGAAATTCAATAGATATTGTAAAAAAGACAATTTTTTATAAGATTAAAAGCTTTTTTCATTAGTAATCAGGGTTTTTTTTAATTTTTTTTTAATTTTTTTTTAAACTGATATATTCAAATTTTAAGAAATGAAAATTTCAATTCATAAAATTATTTACCTAGAAAATTTTAAATAAAAAAATATAGAAAATATAAAATTTCATAGAAATTCATAGAAAATTTATCATAGAATTTTTCTTGAGAATAACAATCTGTCGTAATTTTTAATAATTTGACAATATATTTAAAATTTTCCTAGAATCTGCTAAAAATGAAAATTTTGATTGAAAAAAACTAATAGCATGAGCTAATTTTTGCTTTATTGATTATGTTAATTATTACTATTGCAATTGGATTTAAAATTTGTTCTGAAATAGACTTTAAATTAGTCAAATTTTGTGAAATTTTAAAAATATTTTTCTATAAAGTTATTTAAAACTTACTTTGATAATAAATTTTGTTATTAATTTTTATCAAATATTTTTCTATTTAAGAATATTTCTTTGAGTTTTGTCTTAATTTATTAATTTTCTATGAATTGATAGTTACATCATCAAAAAATTTTACCAATTAAAATAATGTTTTGCTAATTTTGGTATATTGTATCTTTGTATTAAGTGACATCAATTTGAAAACTCAGTACAAAAACAAAAACTTGAATAAAAGTTCTCACAAAATTTGAATTAAATATTTTGCATTTAAATGTTCAAATTAAAGATGTTCCTTTTTACTTATTTTTATAAACTTAATTTTTTTATTTAATTTTATTTTAGCTTTTTTTTTTGTATTTTTATTCTGAAGGATCATTAGCTCGGTACAGATAAACAAATAAATAAAATAAATTAAATGTACTTAGTTTTCACTGTGTCAAGGTGATCCTAATTCATTTTCATTGTTATTAACATTAAAATTATATTTAAAAAATAAATAAAAAAAAAAACATTAAAAATCAAAAAAGCAACTTATCATCATGTGACTAACTTAATTAATTATTTTATCCAAATTTTATATTAAATTTATCCTTAACTACTCTTTCTCTTTCTCTTCCTTTTTTTTAAATTTTTATTTTTTTACATCAACCAAGAAGTACTTTTTGAATAAATAATTAAAATCAAATATTCAAAGTGCAAAAATTCTTTGAGTTTATATAAGAGGTAAGATTATTTGAGCAGTAAATAAAATTATTTTACCCCAAAAAAAAATTTTATAAAGCAGTAAAATTAATTAATGTGTAGGAATAAAAAATAAAAGTGATAATAACCTTAAGTTATCCGCTAAAAGAATGAAATGAACAGAAACTATACTTAATTGCACCCAATAAAATGAATTTTGATCAGTTAATTGAATTATCAAACCCAATTAAATGAATCTTGATCAGTAAATTGAATTAGTAGTTAATAATAGTCCAATTATTTTCGGCCATGTCTATATAAATGTCTTTCTTTTTCTGTTATATATAAATTGAAATAATAAAATATATGTGGATATGTTTGATGACAATGATAATATAATTGCAATATCAGCAATGAAACACTTAGTTACAATACCAATTGCAGCCAAACAAGTGTTGATTGATGGTAAAAAACCAAAAGGGCGTCCGCCATCAGCAAAAAAGGCATTGGTTTATCAACCTAAAGATATTATAATGTCACAAGCAACAACAAGTACTCCAGCAACGAGTAAACCAACCGCTAAGCCTACTCCTAAGTGATTTAATTCTTAAAGCTAAAAGAGGACGTGGTAGACCTCGCAAAAATTACATCTACTACATCTTACACTTCTTTTTTTTTTAAATGTTACTTGATTTAAAAACTTTTTCTTTAAATAAAAAATACTTTTTCTGTTCAATAAAATTTATTTTTGCTACCGCTTTTATTATTTATTCTCACCGTTATAACTATTTTTTGGGTCCTATTAATTATTTATTTTCTGCTCATATAATTTAATATCTGTTTAATATTATTTACTGCTCAATTAATACCCGTCCTTTATATAACACTCAATACCTAAAAAATCGACTATTTGGTGGTGGAGAAAATCCTTTTATATATTAGCCAAAAAATATTTTCCATCTAAAACTTTCTTACAGCATAAACAGGACTACATTCATAGTTACTGGAACCCGCAGTAAGCCAATAAAATCCAAAATTTCTATTCAAATCAACTCCAGAACATCCAAATAGGTTAGGTGGGCTCCGATTTTTTCTCCACATACGGTCCACTGCTATAGAATATTCGTACCCGTCTGGGTTAACCACTGGCATGACATGAATTTCATAAAAATCAAGAAGCTTTACAACATCTAGGTCTTTATTTTTATATGAATTGACAAGTTTTTCCATTATGTAGACACAGGTTGAAATAGTTATCCATTCTCGCTGATTTAAAAATTAGCCAAGGCTTTTAGGTTAAAGAAAAAACCTACTGCATGGATTCCGCAGTCGAGCCACATGCTTCGTAGGCTGGTTGGAGTTTTGAGTCTTAGGACCATTAGATCCTGGCCTAAGTGGGTCTTTCCTGCTGAATAATTTGATACTAGGAAAGAATTTTCTTCACTTAACTTATTCATTAAGTCAGTTATCTATTCAAAATTTAATAATTAAAATTTTTTTAAATTACATTTTTTTTTGTTTATACTTGCTGGTAATTAAGATATTTTGAGTTGTTGGTGATGCTTGTAAATTTTCCAAAGCCATATGGATTGTTTTGCCAGCTTTCTAAATCAATAGCTGTCTGGATATCCTCATTTTTTACTGTGTAATCAATTTCTAATATATCAAATACTTTTTTATATTTTAGAAAGCTGTCTGGTGATAATCGAACATCTATATTTTCACCAAGACCTCGAATTCCATTCCAAACATCAAACTGAATAAATAAATCAAAAAAAATTAAACAATTTTATTTTAATAACAAATACGTCAGAATTTAATTGAAGCTGTTCTAAAAACTCTAATTGTTGGGCATTATTGGGTCGAAGTCCAATTAATTTGTGACTTAATCAAATAGATAAAATAATTTTATTCTCTATTTTGAAAAAAATACTTTTCAAAGCGTATTTTTGTGCTTTTGATATCATGGAATGTGGTACTAAATAAAAAAAGAGAAAGTAAAAAATTCATTTTAATTTATTAGCTATCATTTTATTCATATTTATATTGAAACAAATTTTTTTTTATTCAGTTACGTAATTTATTAACAATTAAATTTTGAGCTCTAAATCCTTTTAATTAGAATAACCAAAATAATATCAAATGTTATTTTGAGTTGCCCTTTTTTTAAATGTAATTTTGAGTTTTTCGCTCGTTTTCTAAGACTTTCTCATTATTTATTTAACAAAGATACTTTTAAGATATTTTAATTTATTTTCTAAGGTTGAAATTATTAAATTTTGAAAAGGTTTAAAATATTCCTAACTATCTCAAATAAACTCAAAAAAAATTTAACTCTAAATAGAAGATAAATTGTTCCATATACTTGCGATTCTGTTGAAAAAAAGTTATCTTTATGTTGGAGAGTCGAAATTTTTTTGTGATATTTGAGACAGTGGCCTCTTCCTTGGTTTTTTGTGACATTTTTCAGCCAAGTCTATTCGATTTAGTAGCATTTTTCACTTTTAAAATTTTCCCTTTCAATAATTTCCCTCTCTGCATAATTTAAAATAGTTATGGTCAATTATAAAAATACAGATTAAATATCTTGATTTTAACATTAATTGACTTTCATATTGATATTAATTCAAAAAGTAAAACATAACTAAATAAGCTAAAAATCTAATAAAAAAATTGATTAAAGATTAATGCATTCAGCTTACAATAGTTTTGTTTAAATATAAATTGTGGAAAAATTTTTAAATTTTAAAATTTGAAATTAAAAAACAAAATTTAACTCTTTATGGTCATGAATGACCCACAAACACAGCAACGAGCAGCAAATCATTATCAATCCTCGTCGAGCAAAAGCGCATCTCAAAAAAACAACGGTATGAAACGAAAATCAACGAAGAGGTGAAAAAAACAAGCGAAACAGATGAATCAAATTTAACTTTGAATCAAGTAGAAAAAAGGAGGAAAAGTTCAGGTCGGAAACCACTTATCGAAGAAATAGCAAGCATGTCAGAAGAAAAGAGGAGATGTTTGCTCGAAATTAGTGATGGGAGTTTTCTTGGTTTTTTTGGTTTCCCAAAATTAGTATGCTAAAATTTTGGTAAACCAAAATTAGGAAACCAACTTTTGGTAAAACCAAATTTGGCAAACCAAAAATTTGGTAAAACCAAATTTAGCAAACCAATGATTAAGCAGACCTGGTTGGTATTAGTTTCAAAAAAAAAAAGACAAAATTAACTTCAAATAATTTATTTTATTCTTAATTTTATTTATCTTCATTCTAAGAGTACAAAAAAATTAACAAAAAAAAGAGAAAATCACAAATTCCGATTTTCGTATATAAACATTATTTTTTCAAAATTTGTAATAGAAAGTCTATTTCTTCGGTCCCATAATTGATATCCGGCATGTGAGAAAAACCTCTCGCTTGAAACACTAGTAGCCGGTGTAGCTAAAATTGCGCAAGCTAAGCTTGAAAGAATTGGAAACTCATGCTTTTTTTCTTTCCAATAAACCAAAATATCTTCATTATGTTCGTCCGCTAAATAATTTTTTATCTCTTGTCTTATATTTAGACTTTCTTCACAATCTTCATTATCAGTGTCCGAATCTGAATCAAAGCTAAGCTTTTTTTTTAGACAGTTGATCTTATTGACTTGTTCTTCTTTAGTTTTTGAAATAATTTGATCAAATTTTTTGGATTTGAATAAATCCATTAAGTAACTCTTAGCCTTTTTTAAACATTCACTTCTGAGTTCAGGAGTTACAAAATCGAACTTTTTATAAAAAGGATTAAGAAACGTTGAGGCTAAAATTAATGGATTACTTTCCAAATCATAATCTCGTAAATAGTCTGAGTAACAAGATTTAAGATAGACTTTCAAATCTTTGGTTAAATTTGTGTCTTTCCTATCGAGATTAAGTTTTTTCTCGATGTATTTAAATCCTGGATAAATCATAGCACTTGTAACGTATTCTTCACCAGATAAAGTTTGTGAAACTCTATCGAACGGACTTAGTAAACTTATCACCTGAGCGAGTAAATCTAGTTCATCCTTATTTAAAAGATTTGTTTTGAGATTCTTATATTCTTGTCGATGGAAAATAGTTTCAATATAAGAGTGAAGTTTACTTATCCTTTCAATCATTGCCAAAGTAGAATGCCATCTCGTTTTAACATCTTGTACTACGGATAGAACACTTTCCTGACCCTTTTGTGATTCTTCAAGAAGATGACTTAATTGGGGTGAATGGCTAAAAGAACATACAATACTCCTACATTTTGATAGAATCTTCCCAACCTTAGAACAATTTTTTTCTAACTCACCTTGTTCTATATCCGTTACATCAACTTGAGCACATTCCTCACATTTTTCTATAAATTTTTTTACAATAAGCTGCAAAACGTGCCCCATACACCGTATCGGTTCTTGTTGAAAATTCAAGTTTAAGGCTGCTCTTCTAACGTTAGCTGCATTATCTGTAGCTATCGAAAAAACTTTATCCTTTAAATCAAAATTATCTAGAATCTCTAAAATTGCATTCTTTATAGAATCAGCGGTGTGACTAATAACATTTTTAAATCCTAATGCGATAGACTTTAATTTAAAATTATCTAAATAATGACATGTGAGACTCATGTAATTATAATTCTGACAGGACGTCCAACTATCAGTTGTTAAACTTACAAAATTTGCTGATGATAAATTATTATGCACAACTCTTTTTCTTTCATGGTGAAAGTCATCTAATATTTTTCCTAATTTTTTTCTACTTGGTATCTCATATTTACTGTTTAGAGAACTAACAAAATCCTTAAAAGATTCGTTCTCAACTATCGAAAATGGCAAAAAAGAGAGAATAATACAAAGCAAAAGAGCCCTATCAATTTTTTCTTGATCAATGTTTTCATTTTCTTTTCTCCTTGGTTTTTTGTTATGTTTGATTGAATGGATTGTTTCGAGATGATGCATCAAGTTTGTTTTCGATGTTGTTTTTAGATAATACTTGTTTAAGTTGTTCTTTTTACATTCTTTACATTGAATCATTTGAATTTGTGTGTTATTCTTAGAGGTTACCAATACCTCTTCGAAATTTGTCTTTAAGATTTCTGATAAATTTGATTGTAAAGTTTCGATCTCGTCTGAGCTAGAACCGTCATTGATCTCAATTGTTTCCACTTGGTTGGATGGTATTGAAGTGCTAGATGAAGCCGATGAGACTTGGGTATTTTCTCTAGATGCATCAGCCTGATTTGGACCATTCAATACACTTGACAATGTATTCCGGCGCCTTTTTTGAGACGGGGTATCAATTTTAACGTTACTCATTTAGTATTGCAAGTTGTGTGTTATATTAAAATTTTTTTAAGTCTTTAAATTAGTTTAAATAATTTAAAAGAAGAATCAACAGTTGAATATTTCACACCTCAACAGTTGTTAAAGCCAGCCTTATTTTTATAAGTACATTCAAAATAAACATTTCTTTTTTTACTTTTGTCGAAAATGAATCTTAAAAAAAGACTGGATTGATCAAAATAACAAGCTACTTGAAAATTTAGGGTAAGGATTTTTTCTTAATTTTAGCAATTTTTGGTTTGCCAGATTTGCTAATTTTGGTTTGCTTATAATTTGGTTTACCAATTTTGGTTTGCTTAAATTCTGGTTTACCAAATTAGGTTTGCTTATTTTTTGGCAAACCAAATTGGTTTGCCAAAAAATAAGCAAACCAGACCAACCAGGTCTGGTATTGGCCCATCACTACTCGAAATGCTCAAAAAAGGTCTTAATCTGGACGAAGTGGACGAGGAAGAGGAAGACGAAATGGACCAGGAAGATATAGAGAACGAATCGGGCGCAAATAAGATTGGAAAATCGAGCGAATTGAGTGAAAATACTGGCGAAAATACGGACGTAAATACGGGCGAAAATACGAGCGAGAAATCGAGCGAAAAATCGAGCGAAAGTGACGAAATAAACGGATTCAAAGTGGCCGGAAAGAGAGAGCGGAAATATCGTGAAAGAATTAAACACAGATCAATTTTTGCAGGCGAGGGGTTAAGTGAATACTCAGAAGACATTAACGCAATTCGGTCTGAGATAAGAAGATGTAAAACAATTGTCCACTACGTAGAAGCCTATATTAACAAGAATAATGATCTAATCGTTATCACAGACACAATTGAGGACGAATCAGCATTCAATGAGGTATGGCCAAGCAACGCCTTCACAAACGGGTTGTGTAGAAAACAAAATGAATCTTACCAAAATAAAATCGCCATTCGAGGCGTTTCGAAAAGGACAGACATAAATGACCAAAATTTGCTAAGAGCTTTATACGCGTCATACAAAATAACCTCGCTATACTGCATCCAAGATAGGAATAAACAGCCCACGTTTACAATCAAAGTCGAAGTAGAGACAGAAGAGGCTATGAATGAAATGCTCAAGAATGGAAGCATCTACATTGAGAACTATCCTCTAAGAGTAACACCTTGGATCCACGACGTTCTTGTTTGCTTTAAATGTGGTAAGATTGAGCACAAAGCAAATGTATGTAGAACAGACGCAGTAAATCTTACTTGCTATAAATGTTTCGCAAAAGGACACGAGGGTAAAGACTGTGACAAAAAAAAGCCAGTTTGCGAGTGTCCGAGGTGCCATAAACGTCACGATCGTTTCGCAAAATGCCCAGCAGTGGTAGCGCGCAAAATAGAGCTCAATGAAAAATATTCTTCGTTAAGCAAAAGTTCGGGAATTGTATATCGCTCAATACCAGTCAATGGCAAAACATGGAGTGCGATAGCGACTACAAGGAACAATATATCGCGCGAGACACAATCAGCACAGCAAAAAACAAACGAGAACATGAAAAATCGCTCGCAAAATTCTCAATCTCCAACTTTTTTAAACATAGCTGCAGATACTGCTCAAGCAGACCGAATAACCAGCGCATTTATGATTTTATTTGAGGTATTAACCAAGCAAATAAACCTGAACGAAGAAGACTACAATCGCACAAAAAGTATGCTTACGGATGCGCTCAGTGATAAAAGTTCTGAAGAGCATTTGCCAAAAGAAGCAGAAATAACGGTGCTAGAAACAAAAATTAAGCAAAATGAGATCGACCACAGAAACGAGGTTGGAAAAATCAATAAAAGGATAAGCGAGCTAAGAAAAGGCGATGAGAATGAAGAGCGCAACGGTGGGCCAGTCGGGAAAGGACAACGAGAATTTGAAAGCAATACGGATAAAAGCTTATTTAGTGGACTTAACTTCCCGGCACTCACAAATACGACAATCCCAAATGTCCTTGGACTAAATCAAACAATTCACAAAAACTACCAAACTACATCGAATAATTCAAATTTAATTATAAGTCAACAAAATCGAGATTTATCTTGTTGACTAGTCAATAATGTTCACCCTATAATTTCGCTCAACTGTAACGGACTAAAATCAAAAAGCTCATATATTGAAAAAATCGCTGAACAATGTGAAATCCTATTTCTCCAAGAAACCTGGCTTACAGGCAAAGAACGAATTGAGGATTACGTTACGCTCAATGACAAAATCTTCCACCACAAATCTACGATCAAAAAATCAAAAAAGGGAAGACCAAGCGGTGGAATCGGGTGGATTATTAACAAGAAGATTAGAGCAACATGTAAGCACGAAACTAATAGGCACAGTGTCTTAATATATGGAGAAGCAGCGACTGTTGGCGTCTACATGCAATTTAACGACGGCAAACCAGCGACAATAATCAAACACGAACAAGATCTAACTGAAACAATGATATCTGCGAAATCGTTAAACGACAATGGAAAAAAAACGCTAATAATCGGAGACTTAAACTCTGATCCGGTGAGAGCAAACAGTTTTGACCGCCGCGCTATGAACATAATTCATGCATACGATTATGAACATTCGAAAATGAGCGAAGTAAACGAGTATCAGACTACGTATAGGACAGTGAAGGGTAAATCATGGGTGGACCACGTCTTAATTAAAAAAAATAATCAATAACCAATCAACACTCGCATAGTTGAGGACTGGGACAACGACAGTGATCACAGAGCAATAGAAGTGACTCGATCAACGACGAAACGGATGCTGAATCCGGTTAGTAGCTCCTAACTTGAGATTGAAACCGAAATGGGACGACGCGGCCTTTTTAAATCGATACTATCAATCACTCGAACGTAAACTAAACTTAATGCCTCGCTTAGAATTAAAAGGCGATCGAAGAGACATCACAAATCAAATCACTGAACGCCTTATTAACATGCAACACGCCATGCGAGAAAGCGTTCGAGAAACAGAGATTACGAAGGCAAAAAGAGGTAAATTTCTGAAAAAAAAGAATTGGTGGAGTGACGAGCTGACAGAGATGCACGCTAGCAAGAAAGCTGCGTTTGCGCTATATATGACGAGCGGATACACTTGTCGAAAATCTCACCAACAAGTGATCCAGCTTAGACGAGACATAAGAAGAGTAAAAAGAGAAAATCAAGCAACCTTAAGAGACCACAACACATGCAAACTCTACAACCTGTTCAAAAATAACAGAAATGCATTCTGAGACACAGTTAAAAGAGCACAAAACAATAACGTAATACCATCGGCCACGATTGACGAATTATACAGTGAATATCAACAATTATTCAATGTGAAAATAAGCGACAATGCTGAAAACGAAGACATTGAGGCTAGAGTCGCCGAGTACGTGTTAAAATTAGCAAGTAGATCAACACCACTAGAATACAACATCGACAAGAATTTATAAAGTATAGAAGGACAACTGAAAATTATTCTCTAAAAAAATAAAACTTTAAACTATAAAATAGAATATTATCACATAAAAAAGCACCAAATTATTCATATTTTAAAATCGAATTGCCTTAATTGGTAAACCCGGTCTTTTTTTTACTTGAATCTTTTGACGACAAAGATCATCCTAAATCAACATCATTTTCATCTAGTTTTTGGTTGGATGGTGAAACATAAAAGTAATAAAATTTTGTTGTAAATTTTTTTTTTAAATTTGAAGTGAAATATTTAATGCTATACATTATATAAAATATTCGAAAAAAATTAGTAATTATGCTTAAGTTTAAAGTATATGCGATAAAAATTACGTATGATAATTTTGACTTTATTTTCTTTTATGCTTTGTTTTTTTTTGCTTATGCGTCAAACACCCTACTCCGATATCAAATGATATGATGAACATTAAAATTTCTTTTTGACAATAATAACTAATAATAACTATTTGAATAAAATACCTTGATAAAACAAATGACAATCAAAAAAAGGGTATATAGCCGCTTGAAAATGCCTTGGAGTCCAACTCATAAATTATTTTTCAAATAAATAAAAATAAAAAAAGTGCTACCTTTCACCTGAACAGAAAAAATGTTAATACATTATATTTTTTTTTTTCATTATTTAAAGTTCTCTAAATGAAAAAATAAAGACAAAAGATGTTAATTATTTATTTTTTTAAAAAATAAAATTTAAATTAAATATTAAATAAAGTTAACAAAATCCTCCAACAAATTTCCAGTCTAACTTAATTTGAAATATTGCATAATAAAAATAGAATTTAAGAGTCATCTTTCCATCATTCATTATAAAATATAATCATAATTTAAATTATTTACTTTTTAATTTATTTAAATTTTATTTTTTTTAGGATATCGTATCCAGAGGGTACGACACCTTTAAGAGCCTTTTATTTTAAAGAGTAAAAAATTATTTATTTAAAAATTTTGGTTCAATTTCCAATTTGCTGTTTCTGTTTAACATAAAATAATTTAAATGATATTTATTTTTATTAATGATGATTTATTTTTCATTGAAATTTTCAGAGAAATTTAAAAGTATTTTTGCGTATTTTTATCAGTATATACTATCAAAAATTGAATATTAACATAATTAACGTATATTTTGGTATATTATTTTGATCAATTTTTCTATTGAAAATTTTGAAAAATATAAAAAACTCTTCATTTAAACGAACACAAAAGTTTTTTTATATTTTTTTAATTAAAAATCGAATTTAGAAATAATTAAAATTTGAAGCCAAGTCAAATTCAAATTTTCTTAATTATTTTTAACCCAATTTTTTTCTTCCAAAACTTTAATTAATTCAAAAATAAAAAAAAAATAGATTTTTATAGAAAAATTTCTCATTTAATATATTTTTATTTATTTAAAATTTTTAATTTAAAACCCATTCATTCTTTTAATTTAAATAAGTTCATTTTTCATCTAGTAGGAGTAAGTTGAAGTGCGACTTGGAAAATATCTGAGTAGAGCTAAAATGAGCCAGATTTTTGCTTAGATTTTATCAAATATATAGTTTGTGTATCACTTTTTTTAAATACTGCATGAAAAAAAGTAAATTCCATTTTAGCGTCTGGGCTTTGTACCATTTTATTTTTATTTAATTAGTTTTATTTTCCCGTCACTTTATAGAATTAAATTTTTTTTCATATTTTTATGCATTAACTAATGCAACAATTTCAAAAATGTTTCACAATTTAAAATTATTCTAAAAAATTAGCAAACAAAAATAAGGAAAAAACAAGATCGTGTTTTGACAATTTAATTTGTATCATTATGCTCAACATTGTGAGTTTAAGTTAATCATTTTGTTTTTTAATTTTTATAATTTATTTAGTGAAATTTAAATAATTTAATGGGTTTATTAAATAATTTAAAAAAAATTCAAAAATCAAAAAATATTTTTTATTATTTTGTAGAAAATTCATTCGTTGTTCATCCTAATTGATTAACTTCGGCTATTTCCGCTTCTTCATCTGTGTCCACTTCCTCTTCTTCTTCAATCTCAACGCACTCGCATTTTTCATAGAGGCCTGATTGAAGATCTTCTTCGGTAATTTCATCTTCATTTACATATTCATACCTGTCATCAGCTGATTCGTCACAATACTCTATATTGTACGCGCCAAGAGATTGAACAGCCATTTTAGGCTCAACTTCAAGCCTTTCTTCTGCTTCCATAGCTTCAGCTTCAATAGCTTCGGCCTTTTTCTTTCGATATTTCTAAGTTAAAAAAAGAAAAATAATGATGAAAAAAAAATTATTAAAAAATAAATTAAAATCTTACAATTGTTGAGTTTACTACTTTTCTTGTAATCAAACCTGCTGCAACCTAAGATTTATATTTGAATATCATTTTAAATTAAAACTATTTTTGACTTACTCCACCAATTATTCCGCCAATAATGGCCTTTTTTTTTGAGATTCTCTTCTAAAAATTTTTTAATAATAAATTAATTTAACTTTGGTAGTTTAATTAGAAAATTTACCATTTTTGAGTTTCAATTGCTAGAAAAGATTTTAACGAAATAAACAAAATTGTTAAAATGATTTTTAAATTCGGAAAAAAGACCTTTTTATACTATTAAATATAAATAATTATGTAACTAGAGCCAATGAGATTTTAGAAGATTTTACCTGAAATTTCGAAATTCAGGCGTTCTAATTATTCCTTGTTTATTTTTTAAAACCTTTTTACGAATTTAAAATTATTATTTTGTTGTTTTTTGCCCAAAAAAAATTCGATTTTGGTGGCTAATTCTCAGCATTTTGAAAATCAATTGAAAATTTCTTAATTATTCACATAAATGCTTCGCTAAAAAGCTGGATTGAATTTTTTTTTTCAAATAAAATTTTATACCTTTCTTTATCGTCAGTGAATCAATTCAAAATTATATATTAACATAAAAATATTAATATGAAGCTTTGACTAGCAATAATAATATGTCATAATTTTTGATATTATTTAAACATATTTATTATTAAGCCATGGCTCATATTTCTCTCGGTAGAAAAAATATTTTGAAATTTAAAAAATATTTTTTTCTATCAAATAATTTATATGAAAAAAAATTTTCTACTAAAAATTTTGGTTCTTGCTTGGCCATTTCTTGAACGAGAAAGAACTAAAATTACAACACCTGAGAATTCAGATGAAAATTTGATTCATGCAAGAAAGTCGATCTCTTGTGGTCACTTCATCTTTAATAATGTCCAAAGCATTTTTTGTTACTGGAATGTCCTTCAGCCTAGCAGAGAATCAATTTTATTAAACTACATTTATTTATAATTATTTTTTAATGCAAATTCTACCACATTCAATTTCTGTTTTTATATTTAAATCAAATCTAGTTTTTTTTTTTAATTTTTAAATCAAAATAAAAACAGACTCCAGAATATTATGATAGAACAGAGTTCCTATTCGATTAACAAGTCAGCGTTTTTCAGTCCAAAATATTTTAAGAAGCGAAATTGTATATGCTTTGTAAAAAATTCCAAGTAATCACCGATTTTTTGGATCATTTTATCTAAAGAAGAATGTTTTTTCAGCAATGCTTTGTGTAGTGGATGTCAGCGGCCCGAAAGTGAGCATTACCACCAGAAAAGTGATCCTAATTTTGAATGGAACTATCGAGACTGTACTGTTTTGTCTGCGACAGATGGTTATGGAGTTTTGAATTTTCCAGGTTCCCATACCAAAAGCGCCAAGGTATTAATCTGCACACACTTTTCAGTAATCTAAATTTTTTTTTTCTACTAGTACATTAGGGTAGAGATCGAAACCAGAGCTAATGATATTCTCGATTATATGTTTGACTCAAAAGGTTGGAACATGCAGCCGCCGCGGCTAATTCTGAGCGTCACTGGTGGTGCTCAAAAATTTAATATTCCATATCAAATGAGACAGGCTTTTAAGCGTGGACTTGTTAAAATAGCCACAACAACAGGTGCATGGATAATTACTGGTGGAACAAATACAGGAGTGATGAGATTAGTAGGTGAAGCAGTCTCGGAAGAATTCTACAGTATTCAGGGAACGAAAATAGTTATATTAGGAATAGCCACATGGGGCAAAATTGCTCTAAGAGAAAAGATGATACGAGTATTTTGAATTATTATGTACCATGTATTTAAATTATTTCATAACTTTTTTAAATTTTTAATTAGAAAAAGCGCAAGTCAAACTTTCTGGGAATCGAAAAACAAAGTTCATTTGATTCTGATGAACAAGAGGTAAATTTTTGTGAAGGAAAAATTATTACCGTGTGCGGTGAAACAACCACCAGAGAGCTCTTTCATTTGATATGTAAAAAAGGTTGAAATAAAAGTCACAAGTCTCAAGTCAAGTCCAAGTCTGGACTTTTTTTTTTCAAAAGTCCGAGCAAAGACTTTGAATTTTTTTTTTTTCAAAGTCCAAGTGGCAAGTCTTTTTTTTCTATTTAACATTTTTAGAAATAATTGCGTAATTAAATTTCAAATTTTAACATGCTTAAGTATTGAGTTTAAATTAAACAACGTAATTTCAAAATTTTAAAAATGTTAAATCGAAAAAAAAACTTGCCAAGTCCTGGCTTTAAAATTTCGAATACTGAAGAAGAAATTCATGCTAAAATTACAAGAAAATTCTGATATATGGCAAATCTATTGCATTAGACAACCCAAGAGTATATAAATGTTTTGATATGAAGCCTGATCTAGCAAATTTAAAGTCTGGACTTGGACTTTTTTTTGGGACTTTTAAACAACTCTGGTAAAAATAGGGTCAGAAAAAATTGGGATATTTTAATTTAATTAAAAAAAGACAAAAATTTACAATTAACTCTCACTCGGTTTTTATTATTTATTTCAGTAGAATATCTCTAATTTAATTAAATCTTAAGTTTATTTCAATTGTCTTCACCAACGGTGTTGTGAATTTCAAATACAAATTGAACAAAAATTCTTCATTTTTCGAAAAATTAAAATTTAAGTGATAAAAAATTATTAAAAAAATACAAGCTCAAAGTGCAACAAACTTTGTTGCACCATTTTATCTAAAATATATTTTTTATTTTCTTTTTTTTTTCTAGTAATTCAAACCAATAATCAATTTAAATCTTATTGATATTTTATTTTTATCTCTTTTTGCATCAGAAATTTTTTTGTTTGGTAAAACAGGTGCAAAAAAGTTTATTGCACTAAGTTGCAGTATTTTTTAATATTTTTTAAAAACTTTAATTTTAATTTATCAAAAAATAAAGAATTTTTGTTCAATTTGTATTTGAATTTCACAACACCTTCGCCCTAATTAAGTAAAATAAAATCAAAAAAATAAATACTAAAATATAATACACCTACTTTATTTTAGCACAGGTGCAACCTATTTTTTTTAATTAAAAGAGTTCGTTCAATTTTTAAATATGTTTAATTCTACCCCTTTCAAGATTGATTGAAAATTGATGAGTAAAAAGATAAAAAGAAAATATAAGGTTTTTATAAACGAAAAGATATGATCAAAAACATTCATGAAATTAAAAAATCCTTTTTTAATTATTATTATTGTTATTATTATAAAATAATCTGCAACGAGCAATGCTCTCGGAGCTGGGGTTCTATGGTACCCAACTATGGCAGATGCGATACATTTTTCTTTAAATAAGACGAGTATTAAAATTAAAATAAAAACAAAATTTTAAATTTTTAAAGTTAGTAGAGTAAATAAAAAAAAATTACTAGATAATTGACATGATATTCAAATTAAAATATATTAAAAAAATACAGTGATGATAAAATACAATGTGATTTGTTTATCTGTGCTGAGTTAAAGCTTGTTCAGATTAAAAGAAATAAAAAAGTAGCAATCAAAAATAAAAAGTAAAAAAAATTCAAAATTCAACACACTTCCTCCAACATTTTACAACCTTAAATAAACTCAAACTATTGACAGTCTCATGTTAGAGCGAGTGAGACATATGTTAGAGCATGACTGAGTCATTATGTTCCAGTTGTTGTCAGACTAGTGAAAGAATATAAAGAAGAATTCGAATCAAATTTTATTGAATACTGGTCGAGTCGACCTCATTGTGTAAATGCTACCATGCAATTTCATCTTTTTTTCATGAATCCACAAGTATTTAAACATGTTAAGCCTGTCATTACTCTTTTCTTTTTTTGGCTCGTTTTTGTTTTATGATTCTAAAAATTAAAAAAATTATTACAATAAGAGTACCACGTTTTTTTACGTGATTTTAAATAATAAAATGTTAGAAAATATATTATTGAGTAATTTTTGGTAAAAAAAATTGTAATTTATACTATTTTTATAAAACAAATACTCAAAATAATATGCTTGAAAGTATTTTTCTTATTCAAACTGAAGAACTAGATATTGAATGGCTAAAATATAAATTCAACTATCTTAACTATTTATCTTCTATTTATAAATATTTCAAATATTTTGTTTTTGATTTATATATTTTTTGCATTTTTCTTTAGTCAAAGATCGTTGAAATTCATAATTATATATTTCTGAATCAGATAAACAATATGATTTTTTGGCAAACTCTTAGAATTCATGCCACTAAACAGCTAAATTCTATTAAAATCTGGTGAGTGTGGTGGGGAACGAATCTAAATATAATAAAGAATATATTTCTTAATTTTTTGTTTAATTAGTTTGATTTTTTTTAACCATATAGAAGATATTATGTTCAAATATGACAAAAATTCTGCTGTTTTATGCTTTGGGTCATCATCTTGATGAATAAAAAGTAAAAATCATAGTTAAATGCACAAAAAAGAAAATAAAAAATCAGACTAGATATTACTTAACATGGTCGAATCTATATTATTTTTAAATAAATTGAATCGATTTTCATTTTTATAATTAAAAAAAATTTTTTTGTAATTTATCATTTTAATGTGTAAAATAATTTCAAGCAAACCATTTTGAATATTTCTTTTAAAAAAATATTATAAATTGCAATTTTTTTTTAAACAAAAATGACTCAATATTACATTTTCTAGCATTTTATAATTTTAAACGTAAAAAAATGTTGGTCTCTCGAAGTTGTTTTTCTTTATTTAAAATTTTCACGATCATAAAAATACAAAAAATCTCAAAAACGCAATTTTTCTTCAAAATAAGCATTTTCTTGGATTTTATGAATAAATCTTTATTTTACGTCAGATTTGGTAAAATTCTATTTTTTTACAAATTACATTTGATGTAAGAATATGTAATCTTACCAAGTCAAACGAAATATCACGTAAAATTACTTAAAATATGGTAATTGAATTTTATTTCTTAACCACTGTTTTTTAATTTCCTTTGGTATTTTATTAATTTTTTTATTCTAATTATATTTTTCTTTTTGATTGTTATTTTTTTATTTCTTTTAATCTGAACGAGGTTTATCTCAGCATAGATAAACAAATTAATTAAAATTATAGTATCAGCACTTTATTTTTTTTAAATATAATATATTTTTTGAAATATTTTTTTGGCTTTTTCAATAACATGGCATCAGTAAATAAAATAGAAATAAGATTATAATTCTAAATCTTTATTTTAAAACTCTTACATAAACTAAAATACAGCATATTGAGACAGAGCGACAGGGCCTGGGTTACATGGGGTTTTACATTTTTATTTATCTTAGTGAATATATTTAAAATAAAGTTACGATTTAATAATTAAAATGATATTTTCTGAGAAAAATAATGAAAACCGAGTCAGTTAATTATAATTAAAGTTAAAGTTAATTTTAGTTAAAAATTAGGAAAACTTTTGGTAGTTTTATTCATTTTTTTAAACTTACAAAGCTATTTCAGCTTAAAAATATAAAATAAAAAGTAAATTTAGTCAAAAAATTATTAAGAAAAAAACAAAAAGATAAAGTGGTTCTACAAAAAAGTCAGAATTGAAAAAATTACGTTATTTTACATAATTTAAGTAAGTTTCGATTAACTTACGTAATCTTACGTAAGCTTACATTAAAATACATAAATTTTTGTAAAATCATTTCTAAATGCTCTCGGTAAAAAAAATGAAGATTTTGCTAAGAAAAATTTAAAATTGGCTTATTTTCCAAAAAATTTGATAAATTTTATTTTGATAAATTAAAAAAAAATTCAACATTTCTTACCGTTTCTTGCTTAATATTACGTAAAATTACACAATTTTTGGTAAAATTTGGCAAATTAAGTTTTTTTTGAAAAAAAAAGAAATCAATTTTATAATTTTTAAAGGTTTCAGATTTTTTAGACTTAGAAAATCACCAATTCTCTTTGAACTGGAAACAAAATATATAATCAGGTTTGTCTAATTTTTTGTTGGTTTTGAAAAGAATTTAAACGTTCTTAAAAGGACCTAAAATCAAAAAATTAAGTAAAAAAATAAGTCCAAAAGCCAACAAACAATCATACAAAATCTGATTATATATTTTGGCATCCATATTTTCTTCATTTCTGATATCTTTAAAAAATTATTATCAGAAGAAAAGAGCGCTATTTCAAAGGGAAACCAGATAAGTTTT
Organism: Brachionus asplanchnoidis; assembly: GCA_025491095.1. Taxonomy (NCBI): domain Eukaryota; kingdom Metazoa; phylum Rotifera; class Eurotatoria; order Ploima; family Brachionidae; genus Brachionus; species Brachionus asplanchnoidis. Next base: position 388,939 of record JAILYF010000067.1, read on the forward strand.
GAGATTTATTTCTCCTTTCAAATAATTTAATAAAATAATTTTTAATTATTAAAATAATGATATTTATACAAACTGTGTTGCTCTTTTGAAAGAAATTCCACCAAAAAAGTTAAATTTTGGACAAAATTTGCTTGTCGAAGGAAGGCTTTTAGGGTAGTTAGATGTCAATTTCGAATGAAACAGTTCTTGACGACCTATTCTGACACCAGTTTTATCCACAAAAATATAATTAAACATCTAAATTTATTTATCTTAGACACCAACTTAGTCTTTATTTATACAGTTTAAAGAGAATTGGTGATTTTCTAAGTCTAAAATCTGAAACCTTTAAAAATTATAAAATTGATTTCTTTTTATTTCAAAAAAAAACTTTATTTGCCAAATTTTACCAGAAATTGTGTAATTTTACGTAAAATTAAGCAAGAAACAGTAAGGAATGTTGAAATTCTTTTTAATTTTTCATAAAAAAATTAATTAGATATTTTGGAAAAAAAAGCTTATTAATGATATTTTACGTAATCTTAAAATTACGTAATTTTTAGTAAATTCGATTAGGTCTTTGATAGGAAAAATGTAAAAATTGATTGTTTTTTCATAGTTTTGATATATTTTTTTTTATAGAATAAAAAAAGCTCAATATTGCGTATCGTTTAAAACTATTTTTTTTTAACTTTGGAAAAACGGGACTTATTCATTTTATAGAAAGTTTTATAGAGGAAAGAAAAATCATTTTATAGAAACTCATTTTATTGAAAAATATTTTGAAATTTACCTGTATTAATTATAGAAAAAAAAACAATTAAACAATTAATTATTTTAAAACAAGAATTAATCTATGACGGACACTTTAGACTCATAAACAGGTTGAGACTTTGGAATGGCATGGCTTCGTAGTCTCATTAGAGATTGATAATTTGTATTAAAATTTTAATTTTTAGGATTTTTATCCATTATATAAATTGTAAACTAATGCAACAAAAAATTAAATTTAATATCATCATTTATACTATCTTTCGAAATAGCTTACGTAATTATTATTCAGAATAATTTGCAAGAAATTTTCTATAATAATTTTCGATGAAAATTTTCTATAAATTAATTTTCTATAAAACATTTCGACAAAAAATTGTCTTTTTCTATAAGAAATTTTTCTATAATATGATATTGTGCCGGAAAAACAGTCAATTTTAAAATTTTTCCAATGAAAGACCTAATTTTTTTTATCCGTAAGCATTTTGGAATGAATTTACTAAAAATTACGTAATTTAATGTTATTTTACGTAATATTACGTTAAATTACATATCCTTACCGATTTCGTATGATTTTTGTTGGCTTTTTGACTTATTTTTTTACTTAATTTTTTGATCTTAAGTCCTTTTGAGAACGTTTGAATTTTTTACCAATTTTGGGCTTTTTGTATAACCACTGTAGTTATAATGAAATAAAAAAAAATATTTTTATGTTCATCAAGTGTACTCACTATTAAAATAAAAAATTAATTTACTATTTATTTATTATTAATTCTTAATAATTTTATTCCTAGAACGGATTGCTTTATGCGAAAAATGTCCAAGATGAAAATAAATCACCTTTGTCATCGAAAAATGATGTTTTTTTGGATCCGAATCATACTCATTTTGTTTTGGTTGATGACGGATCTGCTGGCTCCTTTGGCAAAGAGATTGATTTTCGAACGCGCTTTGAAGATGAACTACGCAAGAAAAACAATAGCAATAGTTTCGTAGTTGGTCAAGATGAGTCGAACGGAAACCCCAATATCCCGATGCTCTTAATTGTTGTAAATGGAGGACCGAACACTTTGACTACGGTTGAAAATACTTTAATGCAGAAAATACCGATTCTTGTTCTAGCAGTAAAAGTGTTCAAGTCGTCAAATAATTTATTTGATATTTTATTTTAAAGGAAAGTAAAGGATGCGCTGACATAATTGCTAAGGCCTATTACTCAAAAGAAAGGTAATTTATGATCTATTTTATCAAGTTGTTTTCAAATCACAGAACTACAGTGTCGACATGATCATTGGAATTGACCATAATTAACTTAAATTAACTCAAAAAATACTTTTAATGATTCATAATCTTTTTAAATGGCATAAATTACAGCAGTCGCCAGAAGTTTTAAATTAAGGAAGGATGGAAAATTTTTTTTTGAAAATCAAATTGAATTTTATTCACAATTTAAAGCATTGTGAAATTTCAAACACTATTTTTAATTTAAAAATAAAAAATTTTATAACTTCTGTTCTAAATGTAAAAAATATGTTGTGTAAATGAAACAACTTTTGTTTTAAGCCGTGGAAGCCTGCAAATTCTGTGTGAATTCTCCGAAATTGCACACTATTCAAAAGTATTCTAAATAAAACGCAATTAATTTGAGCTAAGGGTCCATTATAATTTTTCCCAATTAAAATTTCAGAAATTTGCGTAAAATTCAGTAAAAATTGGTAAAATTAATTTTGTGCGGATAAAACGACTAAAAATGTTTTGTTTGGATTTGGCTATGTGAAATTTAAGTACAAAAATTACTGTACAAAAAGTAAAAATGCTATTATTTATTTTCTAATTGTGCAAAAATGGTTCTATAAAGAGTACAATATTATACTTGAATTTTAAATTGCAATGATCAACTTATCACTGAAGATCACGCTTAGTTCATATTAACGCAATGGTCAAAAGTTAAGGATATTTTGGATAAAGCACTAGATTAACTTAAATTTTTTAAAAATAAATGATAATGCAACCAAATATGCTAAAATTCATGATTTACAGGCATCATTATTTACAGTTGATGATCAATTCAAAATATCATTTCAATTCAAAAAGTTTATCTTTAGATATTAAAATAAATCTTTGATTTAATTTAAATAATTTTAATGTAACATGCTAAAAATTCAAAATTCAAAATTTTTGAAAAAATGTCTTTTTTTTCTAAAAATCGAAAATTTAAGGTTATTTTATCATAAATCGGTTAAAAAAATAGTTATTTTTAAAATCGTTATAAAAAATACTTTCTTAAATTTTCGATTTTTGGAAAAAAAAGACATTTTTTCAAAAATTTTGAATCTTGAATTGGCCGTTGAATGAATTGAATTTTACCAAATTTTACCAGAATTATCTCGAAATTCGGAAAATTTACGTAATTTTTCGTAAAATACCTCTTTTTCATTTTTCGGATTTTTCGTTAATTTACGCAAAATGTGGTAAAATTTGGTTAATTTACGGTATTTTACGTAAATTTATTTTTCGTTAAATACTGTTATCAAATCACCACTCTTAATATTTTAAAGAATTTTAAGAAATGAATTTAAAAAACTAACCCTTTTGTATCATAAATAAATAAATGAGGGTTTTAGCTTAGTTTATTATAGAATTTACTCTCTAATACTGATTTGGATCCAAGCTTTGGACTAATAAAAGTTATATTTTTCATCTAATAATATATGTTTATTAATATAAGCTTTTTCTAATAGTTTATTTTTTCGTTTTTCAACAAAAGTGTTTTTTATTCAATTTGAATTAAGATTTAAAACATAATTTATTATTCATTAATTTAGCACTTTTATCAAAATAAAAAATTAAATTTTGTTCCAAAGTCAAAATCCGTACAAGAAAATAATAGAAGAATCGAATTTATTTGAAAAATACAAAGCAACAAATCTTTACACCAGCAAAGTTGATAGAGCAGTTACTCAATTAAAAAATATTCTGAATAAAAAGCAATACATAAATATATTTACACTAGAAAATGAACAAGATATCGAAATGGCTATTTTACGATCACTATTAGAACGTAAGCTTCAACAAAAGAAAAAAAATGAAAAAAAAAATTTAAATAATTAATTATTACATAAGTCAACAAAAATCAAAATTTTGAGAATTTCAAGATTGCCTTGGAATGGAATCGGTACGACGTTGCTGATTCGTACATTTTCACCGGCGAAGAAGACTTCAGTTCAGAACAGCTAGCTATCTTAATGGAGACGGCGCTAATTCAGAATAAGCCAAAGTTTGTCAAAATATTGCTTGACAATGGACTTGATTTGAAATCGTTTCTGACCACCAAGCGTCTACTTTTTCTTTACAATTCTCAGAATGTGATTTTAAAATTTTAAATTTGCTAAAGAAAAATTTTTGATCAAATTTCATTTTTAAAAATTTTTAAAAAAATTTTAAATGCGCAATTAAATTTCAATGCATTTTTTAAAAATTAAAATTCTTGTCTAAAATAAAGCTTTGAAATGTTACATAAATGTGCGGTGAAATTTATTTACGTATTTTAAAATGTTTTCATGAAATTTGATCAAAAATTTTACTTTGCCAAATTTAATAGCCTTAATTAATCCAGACATTCATTTAAAAATAGATCAACCTTTTGAGTAGGAAGGCCCCATTGTTTCGACTATTTAAAAGAAAGTACTTGCCACAAAAAAACCTCCCAGTGATTACTTTCGAAGGGATATCAAAGTTTTTGAAAGATCTTTTATTTGAAGACTTTAAAGCCATTTTTCTACTCGATCTAGAAGGCTTGGATTTAGATCAGATTGTTTATTTTCTGGTAATGGACTTAAATAGTTGTTTGGTTTTCTGAATTAAACTTAATTTCTGTTTCAATTAAATGCTAGAAAAACGCAGAGAAAATCCGGTCAAGCAACTTTTCTTGGCCACAAATGGACGAAGCTAAATTTTCGTCCAAAGTTCAGTATGCCGAAAAAAATTTATTTGTATGGGCCATTTTGATGAACAGAGTTGAGATAGCAAAAATATTCTGGCACCAAGGAGATGTATATTTTATGAAAAAATAGCCTAAAATAGACTAATTTTTTTTCCAGTATCAAATCAGCAAAGCGCTATTTGCATGTAACATGTACAAATCATTTTCTCAAAACCTCAACGATTTCGAAGAAGAATTTACCGAAATTGCTGAGTAAGATTTCTTTTTTAAATTTAAATTTAATTTTTGTTTATTGATTCAATTATATTACGGAATTAAACAGAATTTTTTCTTAAAAAGAGCTGCTTTTTTAACTAAATTGGTTTATTCAATAAATAATAAGAAATATCATAAAAACATTTAAACAAATTTAATAGAAAAAACATTTTTAATACTCTTATTATAAATTTTTTTATTTTGAACAAATAAAATTACAGTTCTGCTATGAATTTCTGTTTTTACATAATTTTACGTGAAATTACAAAAAGAACCATACCACACATCCATTCATTTTTTGCCCCAGCCGTAATTTAATCGCGACCAACCTAAACGAGGGCTTGTTTTGAAGCTTAGAGTCTGATGAACAAATTCCAACTTTCAATAGTTTGGTCGCTGTTGAAAAACGTTTTCTGTGTAACTTCAAAGTTCAGTATTAAAATAAAATTTAGTTTTGATAATTAATTACAATTTTACAAACAGAATGGGTTAAATATTTTCTTTATAATATAAATTTAAATATAATTCAAAGTTTTCAAATATATTAATATTATTTTTTTATGATATACATCACATTAAACCAGAGTTGTTTTTAAGTCACAAGTCTTAAGTCAAGTCAAGTCAATGAATTTTTTTTGTTAAATTTTTTTATTTTTTTAAGTCATGTCAATGACTTCAGTCATTACTTTGACTTAAAAAAAAAAATTTAAAGTCAAGTCATGACTGACTTAAAAAAGAAAAAAAATTTAAGTCAAGTCATAACTTAGACTTAAATTTTTGTGACTTAGACTTAAAACTGTGACTTAAAAACAAGTCTGCATTAAACTATGTAAGGCATATTACTAGATAATTTGATAATTCTCAATTGGTTAATTTCAAAGTAAATTAAAACAGATATAAAAAGTTTTTTTTTTAAATGTAATTTTTTTAATATTAAGCATCTTCAAAGCTTTCAATATATTGAGTATAATCTTCATCCTCACTATCATCTTCAGAAGCATTTATTCCTAAAAGTCTTAATAAAGTGCTACCAGGATCTAAATTCATTTCGGAAATTTCAATATTTTCATTGAAACTTTGATCTTACTCATTTGATATTATGGAAGTTGAGTTTATAAAATTAAGTGGATTAATTTCTAAAGAATCTGTTTGAGTTTCAGCATCTTTGAAAGATCTCAAACTTTCTATCCTATTAGACTTATTATAGCAATCAGGACAAATAAAGTCACCAGTTTCTATTTGGTCTTGGTTTTTAGGATAAAGAATTACTCTTACCTTGTTTAGTTTCTCGATTTTTTTAATTTCAGAAGGTCTTCTCACCGTTTTCGGATCGATATGTGCTAAGTTACAAAAACAACAAGCACATCTGTTGTTTTGAATGTTAGTTTTTTTCGAATTTTCTTTTGAAGTGGACAATATGGTTTTTTTGAATTTTTTTATTTTAATTTTGTTTTGTTTATATTTTCAAAGAATATAAAAAAAACTTAGAATTTCAACTTAAAAACAAAAAAATTATATCCCAAAAAGATTCATAGATTCTCGAGACAAAGCTTTTTTCATTAAAAAAACATAGGATAGGATAAAAATTAAATCTGTTGAAAACTATCCATTCCCCTAAAAAAATGTTGAATTTTATGAAAAACATCTTTTCTTTATCGAAAAAATAAAATTGACCATAAAAAACGGGGGCAGAATTAACATGATTTTGGGGTAAGGTTCTTCACGTAATTTCCAGTAATTTTTCGTTAATTCTGGATAAATCCAGTAAATTTACGAAATTTATAGCAGTACTGTAGAATAGAACAATTTTTATTTAACCATATTTCGATTACTATTACCATACTTGAAATAAAAGTACCAAAAAATAAGTAAAGAAAAAAATTTTATTTACATTTATTAACACAATAATAGTTTTTTCCAGAGTAGTTTAAAAGTCACAAGTCTCAAGTTAAGTCCAAGTCCGTACTTTTTTTTTCAAAAGTCCGAGCAAAGACTTTGAATTTTTTTTTCAAAAAAAAAGTTCAAGTCCAGGCTTTAAAATTTTGAATACTTAAGTAGAAACTTATGCTAAAATTGAAAAAAATTTTGATATATCGCAAATCTATTGCATTAGACAACCCAAGAGTATATAAATTTTTTGATATGATTGACTGATCTTGTAAATTTTAAAAAAAAGTCCGGACTTGGACTTTTTTTGGGACTTTTAAACAACTCTGGTATTTTCTTTTTTTTCAAAAACATATCATAACCTTTTTATTGATTTACAGTAAAATTATCCCGTTTTTTTCACAAATTTATTTCACAACTATATACAAAAAATACTTTTTAGTTTTTTAATGGTTGTATTGGAGCAAAAATCTTCGTAATGTTATAAGATTTGCAAACGAGGTTTGGAGGAGCTTAAGTTATAAAAGAAAATATATTCAAGTTTTTTTTTTAGAAAAGATAATTTTTTTTTCGAAGATTAAAAAGATAAAAATGGTTTAAAAAAAATTTAACACACTTTTATTTCTTTTATTTGAATTTGTTTTTGGTCTTATTTTTTCTAACTAATGCACAATGTCTTTGATTTATTTTAAAAGAGGAACACATTCATTTACTAGGTTAAAATGTTCAGAAGATCCTACATCCTAATTTTAGGTGTATTTGTAGGGTGTAGGTGTACTGTATGCCTACACCATACACCTACATCTTTTTCTGGATTTTTTTTCAATTTTGTGCATTAGTTGTAGGTGTTAAGTTCACCCTTTAAATAGACCAGAAATTAGGAGAAAAATTTCTAAATTTGATAATTAATAAAATTATAATATTTTGCATTCTAGATGTTTTTAGCGGTATTTTATAAGTTATCCCCGTTTTTTTTGTTCCTGAAATTTATGTTTCCTCGAAATTATCCCCTTTTTGTTCATTCCCGGAGCAAATTATTTCCTAAGTAAATTATATCCGAAAAATTAATATTACAGTAATCTCACACTTTTATCCCCTCATATTTTTGTCCCCAATAGACTTGTATCACCAAAATAGTTAAGGACCGATGGCTTTGTATTCAAACCAATGTAAAGTTAGGTTACTTATGTCACCAATACATATCCCCAAATTCACTTATTTCACTACTTGTATAGAGAACAAATTAATATCAAGCCATGAAAATAGCGTGCGCTTTTATCCCCACTGTTAAAAAATTCAAAGAAAAAATAAAAAATTAAATAACATGGCTAACAAAGAAAAGAAAAAGAGTCAAAATATTACAATCGAAACAATGGTTGAGGTCATAAAAGCAAAAGACAAAACAAACAAAAGTGATTATGAGCTAAAATCCTGAAAAGAAGAGAAGATATTATAAATTTACAGAGTGTGAGTGGTAATGTAAAAAAATGTCGAATTTAAAAGGGCTATTTTCACCTTGTCGAGGAATCATTGTATGAATTGATCGTTTCAGCCAAAAAAAACGCAATTACCGTTCCATATTCCTATTTTTATATAAAGAGTGTATAAAGTAAAGTAGAAGTAGAGCAATTAAAAAACTTAAAACAAGTTACTTTATTTGATTTAATTAAACTTAATAATTAACCGTTCAATTTATTTTGTTAGTTGTAATTGTTAATAAAAAATTTATATAAACAGTTTTGTCACCTTTTAGTTTTATCCCAACTTGATACCAGAGACATTTGGGGTGATATAAGTGAGATTTTACTGTAACTGGAAATTTATTCCGATTTTTTTATTCCTGTTTTTAAATAGAAAAGAAATATTCAATTGGTTATTTAATAAATGTCATTTTTGTTGATACGTTTTCGTCATACAACGGTAATCGAAAAAAAGACGAGTACGAGTAAGAGTACGAGTATCGTATTGATACTCATACTCATACTCTTAAACATTAAAATACTCGAGTAAATACTCGTACTTTTACTCGTACTCGGCAAAATACTCGAGTAAATACTCGTTCTTTTACTCGTACTCGGCAAAATACTCTAGTATTTACTATCATTCATAATGACGCCTATCAAAAAACATTTTGAAACAATTTAAAATTCTTATTTTATGACTTATATATCATATTATTTTTTAAAAAAACTGAAAAAATTTTTTTTTTTTTTATATTATTCGTAAATTATAAGTAATTTTTATATATTAAATTTGAGTTTCAAAAAAAAAATTTCAAAATTAGTGAGTAGTTGTTCTGTCTAATAAATCATTATTTACACGAAACATCACTTTATCAATAAAATTTTCTGGCTTAATATTCATAGAACGTTTATTATTAAATAAACCACAAATGCTAAAATAGCGTTCAATAAATGCACTAGAGGCCGGTATACAAAATATCTTTAATGCGACTTGACTAAGAATCGGAAGCTTATTGCTGAATTCACTCCAAAACGCTTGAGTAGATTTGGCAAAAGTTGTCCTGTCGTTTAATAATTGTAAAAACAAGTCAATTTCTTTTTTAATTTGGTCTTTCCTGGTCAATCTCGCCACATCTTGTGGTGTTTCATAAGCTTTTGCTCTTAATAACGATCGAAAAATTCTATTTTCATTATTTGAATAGCTTGTTGTTGGAATGCTCGCTGTCTGTTCAGGGCTATTGCTGATATTTTCGTCACTTTTATCATCTAAAAAAAAAAAAAACTGTCTCAATCGCAGATTCAAGAGCTTGATCCGTAAAGTCTTTCGCATATTCTTGCTTAAACCACAAATATAGTTTCGATGTATTCAATAACGCACTCAACAAATAAATTTTAGACTCCAATTCGAACTGAAACCGCTCTTTGAGTGATTTTTTTAAAGCTTTTACTAACTTTTTTTTTTCGCCTCTGAGTCCTTCTTCAACCAAACTACAATTAATAATCACAATCAAGCCCGGAATAACGTCATCAATATGCCAATCAACTTTTTGCGACATTAAAGAAAGAGTGTACAATGGATGTAGTATTTTTAAATACGATGTAATAGTATTCTTGTCAACTGGACAAGGATTTTCTGGACTGAACGCATCTTTTTCATAAGCTCTATAAAAAGATTCCAACATCAAATACGATGAAGACCACCTTGTCCCATTTTCACATCTGAGCTTTGCTTTTTTTTCGATAAAATTGACAGAGAGAACATTGGATCTTCTAATTGGTGATGCAAATTTCGATAATTTTGTTAAAGTGTTCGAAAAACAGGACAAGATTTGATAGCTGCACGAACATCTAGATTTATTTTGTGTGCAGCACATGAATATCTTGGGATCATATTTGTTCCAAGTTCAATATTTAAAATATTTATCTCTTCAGATTCGTACTTTTCGGATTCATCGTTTCGAACAAAAACACCTGAATCGTCTTCATCCTCTGATTCAAAATCTGGCTCCACAATTATTATTTATTATTGAATTGAATTAACCTCCTTTAAGGAGAAGTAAAGTAAAATAAAAATAAAATTTTTTTTTTTTTTTTTTTTTTTGTGTTTATGTGTTTTTTTTTAAAAATGAAAAATTATTATCTAAAAATAAAATTACAAAAATAAAAAAAGGAACATTAGTTCGAAAATAGAAAAAGGCATGAAAGTTAGAAAGCAAGATAATTTGGACCAAAATTCATGAATTTCTTTTATTTTGAATTAGCTCATTTAGGAGAGTTCTGTAATGTTTTAATTTTAAATTGCAAAGACATAACCAAATTGAATCAGATATACCATCATTAGAAATCAGATTAATCTTAAGATTTTCTTTAAGTTGGTTTATATTTACTGAAATTTTTGAGGTTTCAATTTTAAAGTACTTGGAAATAAGTACTAAGTCGGAGGAAAAAGATTTATTAGAGGGGGGGTCACTTAGCATATATTTAAAAAATTGTGATGATAGATAATTATATTTAATTGTATCAATAAAAGTTAGTTTTGAAAATAGATAAAGTTCATCAAAGTTGAATAATTTTAGTACTTTTAGGACTCGTGACATGTGACAGTAGGCTTTTAAACCAAACATTTGTCTAATTAAGTTGTTTTGCAATTTATTTATTGAATCCTTTGTGGTCGAATTAAGAGTAAGAGCCTCAAGACCATATGTGAATTTAGATAAGCAAAATGTTTTGTATATAAATGATTTGAATTTAGGTGAAGAGGTAGGACTATTTTTAGGCAGAAGATACGAAATTCCAAAAAAGCTGCTCTGAACTTTTTTAAAATTTATAACTGCCTGTGTGTTAAGGTCAAGATTAGAATCTATAATGAATCCTAAGTATTCTAACTGATTTGCTTCTTCAAGTTCAGATCCATTAAGGTGAAATACCGACTTAAATAATTGAATGCCAAAGTTAACAACTTTTGTTTTATTAGGGTTAAATTTTATTCTCCATTTATTCCCATAAGATCCACAAATATCCAAAAGCACTTGTAGATGGGAGTCAACTGGGCTTATTAAGATTATATCATCTGCGTAGACAATGATAGAAACATTAAGATTTTTATAAAGAGCTCCAAGCTCATTGTTAAGACATTCTATTATAAGATCATCAATATAAATGTTGAAAAGAAAAGAAGATAAAATAGCTCCTTGTTTTACACCAGTTTCAATTTTAAAGGGTTTAGTTGTTAGATTATTTGGAAGAGATAAAACAGCTAGTGCTGAGTTATAATAAATCCTAAGCAATACCCAGTAGGAAGTATGCAGTCTCTTTAATAGTTTATAGAATAAGCCATCACGCCATATTTTGTCAAAGGCCTTTTCTGCATCTAAAGATGCTATCCTACATCCAGAGCCTTTATTGATGTAGTTAAGAGTTGTTTCTTTTAATACAAAAATGGCATGGTTACATGAGGTTTTTTTCTTAAAACCAAATTGGTTATTACTAACTTTGTAAAGATCAGGGGAGTTAATTAGAATAAGTTTTTCTAGGATTTGAGCAAAGCAGTTTGAAATAGAAATAGGTCTTATGTTGTTTAGATCATAGTTGTTTTTTAAATTGTCTTTTAGAATAGGATTAATTTTATTCTTCATCGTCATCTAGAATTTCTTCAATTTCATTATCAACTGAATTTAATAATGTGCGAAAATCATTATACAAAATTGAAGAGTTTGCATCGCTAACGGTTTCTTCTTGACTCAAATTTTCAATATTAGAAGTCCCATTTGAAGTTTGATTATTGTTCTCAATATAATCGTCGAATAGAAAATTTTCATTTTGTTTGAAAAGACGAAGCAAAGATGAACCTTGATCACAAACTACGCCCAATATTTTCTTTTTGTCAAAATCAAATTTATTAACAACAATCTCTACCAATTCTTTACCAATTCAATTGACTCTGTATTTGATGACCCATTCGTTTTAACCATGCCAATAACCCTCGTTTCTTTTTTAGAATTTTTGAAAATCATCGATGCTCCAACAGCTAAAAACTGTTCGTTCGAAAGATTTGACCATAAATCGATTATTAAGCAAACAAAATTAGCCTCGATAAGTTTTTCTTCAAGACTTTTGTGAAGATTTTCATTGATTTTCGGAATAATTTTCCTTTTAAAAGTGAACGGACTTGGGAGTTTGAAGGTTAACAATTTCCTCAAATACGGATTTTCTAACTCTACCATTGCTGAATTTGATGATAAAAAATATTTTGTTAGCAAATCCATTTTTTCACATAATGTGAATTTGTCGATATTTCTGTGGCTCTGTGTAACATATGCGTCAAGCCAGTTTCTTAAATTTTCATGCGAATTGTAAAGATGTTTTTTTAATGTCGACGATTCACCTAACTTTGCTGAATAGTTATTACGACATATTAAACATTGAAATTGAATTTTTTCCAATGGTTTTGAATTAAATTCGATTGGACATTCGAAAAAATTTAAAATGGCCGAATAATATCGAGTTTCGTTTCCAATTTTTATAGACTTTTTTCTAAAAATGTTTTTTGTTCCATCTTCTAACAGCTTTCGAATCGTGTCTAAATGATTTAAAATTTAAAAATTTGGTCCAATTTTTTTTTAATTTTTTAGAAATAATAGATTGACAAATTCAAAAATTATAATTAATTCATTATTTTGAAATTTATTAAATAAAATTAGCTATAGTAACTTAATTTAAGAAAATAAAAACAATATGTGTTTTCTAAGATAATTCTGTTTAGTCAAATTTTAGTCAGTAAAACTTGTAAATAATTAATGTGATAAAGTAGAATCTTAATTATAAATTTTTTGTGTGTAATTAGATTTTTTGTTTTTTTGTAAAAGCCAGATTTTTGGTTGTCAAAATACTTTTCCCTTACTCAAGTTTAGAAAAAAATTAATTTAGATAGAAAATGGGCTAATCGAAAATGCGAAAATCTTTTCAATTTTAATAATTATTTTTTGTCTTAATCTTTATTTTATAATTTGAAAAATTTTTACCTTGACTAGTATTTGTTTCTAACTGAATAGGAACATTTGGTGGATTAGTATTAGAGTTATTTGTAGTTTGACTCGATGAGATGGTCGATTCTTGATCCAGCAATCGTTGTCTGTTTCGAGTTATTACACCTTGATTAACTTCTGGCAAATTATTGGCCGTCACTCTAGTTGAAATTCGTTTTGGTGGCATTATTTTATTTCTTTGTATTTTTGATTTTTTTTTTAATTATTTTAAATCAAATTTTTCGTTTTTTAGTGTAGTATGCAATTCTTTATAAGAACTTAATTTTCATTAATTCAAAACAATATTTACAAAAAAAAAATTTTGAAAGAGAAATTAAAGAGAAATTTAAGTATTTGGATTATTATGAGTAAAAGTACAAGTAAATACTCGAGTATTTTAATGTTTAAGAGTATGAGTATGAGTATTAATACGATACTCGTACTCTTACTCGTACTCGTCTTTTTTTCGATTACCGTTGAAATTTACAATTATTGATTTCCAATAATTGTAAATTTCGTTATTAATAGCATCTTGGGTTAACACAACTAAACATTTTGAAATATTTTATTCTAAAGAAGTTTTTTCTCGAATTTATTTATGATTTGGAAAGATTATTTGGATAATTTTGATGGATATTTGACCATTTTTATACATTTAAAAAAAATAATAATGAAGTAATTGAGCATAAAAATTGATTTCTCAATTTAGCTTAAGTAAACTTTAGAGTTCCTTTAAGGTTTTAGATCATGTTTTGAATAAAAGTGAAAAAATACTTCAGTCTTTTTTATAATTGAAGTATTAAACAAAATAATTTAATTGGACAATTAAATATTTTACTTCAAAAAATTTTATTGGTCTCATTTATGGTTTCGGGAATTATTTGAACGGGGATTAATTCCAGATTTTCGAAATAGACATAAATTATTTTGGGTTTATTTTGATTCAGGGACAATTTACAGAAAATCGTTTTTAGCATTTTTTCAATGAAAAGTATCGATTAAAAGAGAAATTAACTTATCATTCTTTTTTAATTCTTAGAAAAATCAACAAATTTTCTTTATCAAATTTATTTTTTTCAGATTAATTTTTTACTTTCAAAGTTATTCTAAAATCTTAAGTTTTTTTTTAAAAATGATCTATCAATTAATAAATTATCAGATTGATTTGGTGATTTTTTATCAAATCTACCAGATTCACTGAAAAAACGTTCTGCTTCAGCACTTGAGCATGGAATTGTAACTAATCTTAAATATAGATCAAACAAGTTAGATAAATGAAACATAGTCTTTTTCCAAAACGATTTAGTTGATGTTATTTTTTGTTCTGAAATATAAGTTTTAAATAAATTGATCTGTTTTTCAATCTTTATATTAAATTCATCTGTCTCACTTTGAGAATTTAAGCTAGATCTCCTTATAAACTCCAAACCTTTGATCCCGTCAAACTCGGCATCTTTATTTTGATTTGATCAGTATAAACTTCTTCAACTAATTACATAGCATTTGTGCTTTCAGAAAGTTGTTCTGGCTCTTCTAGTTTAGTTAACATCATGATAACATATCATATATATATAACATATCTATGGTATGCTTTAGTCCTTCTTTAAAATACTGTTTTCCAAAATGATAATTGTTTCCACATGACATGAGTATAAACATCTAAAACCGCGGCAACTAATTAGACTCGCTAATTTAATTTATTGTTAAATTTTGTTATTATGTATTTCATTAATTTTTTCTTCATTCATCATGATGATGCTCAAAACAAATCATTCTACCCAAATTACCATAAACAATCATTAGTATAGAGGGTACAACTATTGATATATTAGCAAATTTTGACTGTTTATCCTTTGTCATTATAAAAACAGGATTTAGAATTTGAAGATATATATCTTAATCTTTAATTTTAATTGGGCATAAATTATCTTTTTCGAAAAGTCCTGCTTTTTTAGCTTTTAAAATACTGAAAAGCATGCAATAAGTTGAATTCCATCTGTTATATGTATTCAATTATATGTAACAATTTAAGATCAATTCTCTTTTGAGGCCTTTTCGTTGCTGAATATTTTTCAAATTCATTTAACCATATGGCAATTTCCTGTTTATGTGTTCTTAAATGTTTAAGCAGATTTCCATTTTTACCAAATTTCTGTATTGATGTATAAGCAAAGTTTTCTTTTATTGGATTTGGTATGTATATTTTGCATTTTGTTTTTACAAAACTTTGTTACAGATTCAAAAAAATGATACACAGGGGAATACAACTTTGATTTAAATTATCCTTTATTATTTTCTATTTCAGTTGTTTTCCTTCAAAATCCCCATTTAGCGCTTAATTATTAAATAAATAAATTAATTCACTTATATGAGAGTTAACTTATTATAGAGATGGAGATGCGTTCTTTTAAGGAAATTATTATTTTAATTAGAAATCAGAGTTGTTTAAAAGTCACAAGTCTCAAGTCAAGTCAGGACTTTTTTTTTTTAAATTCAAAAAAAACTTTTAAACAACTCTGTTAGAAATATAAAACTATATATAAAAATACATGGTTGTCTTTGTTGAGTTAAAGTTGGAGTTAAAGCAGGAACAGTTTGCTAGTGTACACTAGAACTATTTTAATTTATATTTCGAGTAACCTTATATTTCAATTTATAAATAAACATATAAAAGACATTTATTATAAAAAATTAATTTTGTATACAAATTATAAAGATTTCTTCT
This sequence comes from Brachionus asplanchnoidis, assembly GCA_025491095.1. Classification (NCBI taxonomy): domain Eukaryota; kingdom Metazoa; phylum Rotifera; class Eurotatoria; order Ploima; family Brachionidae; genus Brachionus; species Brachionus asplanchnoidis. The sequence goes on from JAILYF010000067.1 coordinate 404,986, forward strand.
TTATTTTGGTTTGCTCTTTGTTGTTCATCTTCAGATGAATTCTAAGAATCAACAGGACGCTATAGGAAAATTTAAAATTTATTATTTAATTAAAATCATGCATTTTCAGTTTAAAATAGTTGAAATATTTTTTTCTGGTCGAACAGCAGTAGCCGAGAGTGTATCAGCCGATATCTTAATTATTTAAAAAAAATAAAAAGAGTAAATTTCAATTTTAGTGCTATTTTTATACTTGAGTTCTTTTTTTCCAATATTTGCCGAAGTATTAGATTTATGCGATCACGTTGAACGACGAAGAGAATATATTTGTTCAGAATTATTCTTTTACTTTGATTTTTTGTCCATTTAAAAGTAATTTATAATCTCAAGTTTAAAAACGCTTTTAAATTTTTTCTAAGATTAAATTTGAATTCGTTTAACAGATAATAATTTTTTTTTAATGTAATAGAAATTTTATAAGTGGGAATTTAAAGATTAAATCAACTAAAAATTAATTTTTGATTTAAAAATGGTTTAATTTTTTGTGCTTGAATAACAAAATGTATCCAATGTTGAAACAACATTGAAAAAGTGCGGTGTTGCAAATATTTTTTTCAGTTTCAAATAAAAAAATAATTTTAAGTTAATATTGCAAACATGAAAAACTTTGTTCTTTTTTTTTATAAATTTTGACATTGGGTTTGTGATATGATGATCCCTAAAATAATATTTGTAGTTTAAAAAACTATCTACGTTCTGTTTTTCATTTTTTGTAAATTGAGTCTTTGTTAAAGAGCTTTCTAAAATTTGGGTGTAGAATCTGCTGAAAATGTTCTTGTTCTGTCAATTGGTTCAAAACTAACAATACTTCGTCAACGGCTCCAAATTTAGAAAATTTCAATGCAAAATTAAAAAAATTTTCAACTAATGTCATTTTAGTTATTTTGAAGAAATGGCATGTGGTGTCTTCGATATTTGTGATGACTTGTCAATTGATTTCATCAACTCTATAATTCTCCTTCAAAATGTTCCATACTATAATATAAACTGTTTGAAGATGGCTTATGAAGCTAAATGTCTTAAGTTTATATCATTACCGAGTGTACAAAATTTATTAACAGATATATGGCACGGAAAAATGGAAATAAAAAATGGACTAAAGGCTTCTTTAAGAGTATTTTTTGATTATTTTTCTAGAATTTAAATTAATTGTTATGAAAGCTTTGTGCCGGAATTTTTTCTTTGGGTATTTTAGCACCATTTCTAATGTTTAGAAATAGGACCAGACTACCTAAGCCAGTAATTATCATTTAAAATTTATTTATTTAATATGTTTTTAAAATTTTTTCATTTTTAGAGTAATTTTAATGACATATTTGAGGATTTGAATATTTCAAATATGAAAAAAATAAGAATTGGGTGAGTATTAAATCTAGTTATTTAATTATTAACAATTTTTTTTTGCGGAAAAATATTGATAGATAAAATTAATCTTTGAGCTTACATTTAAAATTGCGACCCTCAGGATAATTTATGTATTTTATAGCTCTGAGATTATTATTTGTTTAAAATTATTTTCACATAAAGTTTTTTTTTTGCCGTGGATTTTACGCAATTTTTGCAAATTGTTCAAATTTGTATTTTTTTTTAATTTAACAAAAATAATAAATCAAAACCCTATATATGTAAAATAGTTGAGTTAAAAAATTATCATACCATTTCACAGGAATGAAAATGGAAAAGAAAAGAGAGTACAAGATGGTGTCAATGTTAAAAAATACAATGAATCCACTCAGACTTGCATGAAAGTCACAAGTCACAAGTCAAACCTTTAGTTTGTTAAAAAAATTAAAATATAGACAATTACAAGTCATAAATTTTTTATTTCCTGTAAATGTTTGGGTCTAATTTATTTCTAAAATTTCTTTTAAATATGTTTTCGTTTTTTATTCATTAATTAACTTTAAAAGAATATAACGATAGTATTCATTGTTGAAAAATTTATGTTCCAATTGTTACATTGAAAAATAAATTCAGACAAGTATTTTATATTTTCCTGAATAAAAAAAATTTGATATAAAATTTTTATTTTTTATTCTTATTTTAAAAAAAAGTGAAATTCCTGACTTGTTATTTAGAAAAAATAATAAAAATCATACTTTGACTTGTTCTGTTTTTTTTTCTGACTTTTGTACAAAACTGAATCCACTAGAAACAAATTAAGATTTTGACAAAAATGTGCCGATAATTATGTGACTTTTTCTGGAGTTTAATTTTTAGTTAATGTTTTCTTGTGACATTTAATAATTTATTGACTTTTTTAAAATAAATACTAAACATTACTAGATATGCTAAAAATGATAAATTTTAAAACATTTTATTTTTTTTTCTAAAAGTTTTTATTAAAATCAATTTAAAAATTTCAACCAATTAAAAGGGATATTTAAAAAATTTTATATGAAAATAAACTTCACATAATATGTCAAGTAATAGTTAGGGAAAAAAATTATTTTTTCTTTTTTTTTTAAAAAAAATATTACATTTTATATATTGATCTTTAGATCTTGATCTCAAACTTCAATTTGCCTTTTACGTGACGTTTAATATATTCCTTATTCTAAAGTATATTTTAATTGTATCTTCAAAACAGTCTTCTCTGACTCAAAATATTTAAGAAACTATTCTACCATTTTAAAAACTAAAAATTAGCAATAATAACACTGTTAAAAAAAACTGGAATCTTTTTTCTTAAATATTCTAAAATTTGAACAAAGCGATGCGAAATCCACTTATTAAATCAAAAGAATTTCCAAGCCTTTAAATTGCTTAATACTTTCTTTTTATTTTCAAGTAAAATCTTAGACAAATTTTTTGTAAATGATGGAATTTATTTGAATAAAAATGAACCAGATCCTCGTCATTTTAAAAAGCAATTTGGTTCCAAATTAGTCAACTATGATTCACCAAGTAACAACGATTATTATCACAAAAGTGTAAATAAAGATAGTGACGATGAAAGCGACTTCGATGAAGATGGAGATGAATTTGCAGAAGAAAATTTTTTTGGTAAAGATGAAAAAAATATTATTGAAGCACTATCTTTTGACCAAGAAAATATTAAAAGTCTAACTAATATTCAACTGTATTGGAAGCGATATAGACACTTTATTGATTCGCCCAGAGTTCATTTTATTTATGAGACTATATTTTACTTAACATTCTTGGTTCTATTCAGCTATATGATACTATGTAATTTTCAATATTCGGAAAAAGTGGTTATTTTGATTAACGAAACAAATTATACTAGCGAAAGTGTTTCGAGTATTCAATTAAAAAAACCAGCATTTACAGAGTATCTTGTTGTTTTTTGGATTCTGATGTATTTCCTTGAAGAATCTAGACAAGTAATTAAAAAAATTTCTTATCTTAAAATACTTTTTCCGTAATGAAAAAGTTAATTTTTTAATTTAAAAATATTTGAACATCGGTACTAAGCCCAGCCAAACTGATTTTTGATAATTTATGATGCAATATTATTAAAAATAATAGAATTTAGGTGATAGTGTGTTATGTGAACTAAATAAATTGTCCACTAAAAGAAGAGATTATTCACTATTTGTTTTATATCGTTAAGGCTATCTTGATTATTTAAATCCCCTAAATCAATGATTTTGTTAATTAATGAAGATGAAATTAAAAATAAATCAAGAATTTCAAAATATTTCAAACATATTCAATTAGCTAGTTCTCTATTGAATATGTAAAAGGTAAGAAACTTATTATTGATTATTTAAATTTTATCTATTGTTATTTATTTTATTCAAGTAAACTTTTGGCGTCTTTGATTTGATTTTAATAAAAATAATAATTATTATGATTACTATTAATTTCAGCCTAAAAGGTAATTGAAAATTGTATATTTAAAATTAAAAAAAATTAAGTTGCACTGAAGACTTTGAATAAAAAAATGTATATAATGATAAAAGTAAATTAATTTTTTCAATTGAAATTTTAAAAATTATTTAAATAATAGATTACCAAATATCAATTGAAAAAAAGAATATATTCTACTGACCTTAAATTATATAATTATTCAAAAAAGTTAAATTACGTATGATGTAATAAGTAAAATACAATATTGTTCAAAGTTAAAGTTACAAACCTCATGTTAGAATATAATTTTAAAATTGTATTACACTTAAAAGATCCGTATTTTAGGTGTCAAAAAATATGTCTAGTTTTTTTCCAGAATGGTTTTTAAGATATTTCAAAAATATTTATAATAATCTAAAGAATTATATTTTTATTGTAATATTTATATTTTTTTCTGTAATAATTAAAAAATTAATAAAAAAATCAATTAATTAGTGTTGTAAAAAAAATTGAAAGTAGCAGAAAAAATTACTAAAATTGGGAGATTTTTTTTTAATTTTAAAATATTTCTAAATAAAGTAGGTTCATTTAATTAATAATTTTTTTTTAACTAGAGTTTCTTCAAATTAAAAAATATAAATAAAAAAATTAATGAAAAAAAATTATTAAGATTGATAATTTCAATTAAGTTCATAAAAGAAATTCATTAAATTTCGTGTTATTTTTTTAGTAAAGGTCGCATTAAAACAAATTTAATGCAGAAATTAGTTAATTATACAATTGATTTATTGTATTAATTAATGTAGTTTGATTTTTCTAAGCGATCACATATTATTTTTATTATTTTATTCAAAAAACACCTCATTGGAGAAGAAAAACATCACAAAAAAAGAAAAAAATTGAAAAAAAAAGAATTAATTGTGAATTAAAAAGCCATTATTTTTTTCCTTATAACGATCAAACTTTTTATTTTTATTTATGACATGAGTTTACAAAACTATATTTAGATTCGATCACATTTTTTGTCCGTTCACACAACATACTATATCCGCAAGTTTATCAAATTTGATTTTTTATAAACTAAAAAACTTTTTAAATTTCTTAATTTTGATTGTTTTTTAAGTTATTATTTTTATTCGGCGAAAAAGAACTAAAATACAAATTCAAAAGATATTTCAGTGACAGTTTGAATTATCTTGATACATTTGGATGTTTAATATTTTTTATTGGATTCATATTCAGAATTGTTTCAATTTATAGCAATGAGATTTTTTTCAAGATAGCAAAGTAATATTACTTTCTAATAAAAATTTTTTTTTTAAATTTTTCATTAAAAAAAATCAAGATTATTTTATGCCATTGATTTGACCATCTGGTACTTGAGATTACTTAATGTGGCTACAATTTTCAAACCCTTAGGACCTAAATTGGTTATGATTAAAAAAATGGTATGACTTTTCAAAAAAATTGAATTAAAAATCACAATCAGTTCGATTTTAGATTTATGACTTGCTTTTTTTTTTGATTGTAATCATAATATTTGTATTACCGTTTGGAATAACTACACAGTAAATTGGTTTGATTTTAATTTTAAAAATAAAATTTTTTTCAAAGGGCAACTATGTATCCTGAACAAGAATTTAATCTTCATTTACTTGTAAAAATGATCAATAAAGCTTACTGGCCAATTTATGGAGAAATGAAGATTTTAGATGAGCTGACCGAAGAAGATGAAGACAGCTCGATTGTCCCCGACTCAACCGGAAAATACTATAGTTATATAGCATTAATGATATATATGATAATTGCTAATGTCTTACTCCTGAATCTTTTGATTGCAATGTTTAGGTATATTCTTGTTTTAAAGATCTCTTACCCAAAGTTAAATACAAAATTTATTTTATTATTTTATTTTATTGATAATTCTGATTTTTTTCAATCATAACTTCCTAATGAAATTTAAATATTTTACGTAAATTTAGATTAAACTAACCAGAATTATATTTTAGCTCAACATACGATCTTATTCAAAATAAAGCTGATCAAATATGGTAAAAAAAATTTGAATAGCTGCTGCAAAAACTAATAAAAATATTTAAAGGAAATTTCAGAGATACAAATTAGTATTTGATTACTACGATTCTTCTGTTTTTACTCCACCGTTTAGTCCATTTGCAATTATATCATCAATGATACAAAATTATGTGCACAAAAAAAAAAAGAAAAATTCTGAAAATGATGCTGAAAACGAAACACTTAATATAGAAAAGATATTTTCCGAAGAATATCACAGAAAATGCAGAAAGATCGAAAGAAATAAATTTGAGTTTAAAATAGAAAAAAATGGAGAGAAGTAAGATTGTTTGATTTTTTTGACCATTTAAATTTTTTAATATTTTAGAATTGATGTTTTGGGTCGCAAATTTGAGCAAATTCTAAAAATTTATCAAAGAAATAAATAAAAAAATTGATTCGTTATTATTTGGCCTTCTGAAAAAAGAATCAAACAAATATGTTTAATTTTTTTTTATTTTAATATTTTACAAATAAAATGTTTTATGCAAAATTTACTCAATAAAGCTAAAAAGCATTTGATAGATAAAAATGGGTCTGACAAGCGGTCTCAAAATTTCATGACTAAGTAAAAAATTAATTATTAACTAGTCAAAAAAAGATATGACTAAGTAAAATTTTTTATGAACATTTTTTTTTAACAATCTTAAATAAATTTCTAAAAAAATCTATTTTTTTATTTTATTAACTAAAAATGGATATTTTAGCAGATTTTTTAGCTTTAATCGATCACTTAAACGAAAAGAAAATAATAGCAACGGATGCACCTTTTTACACTTGATTTCAAAAAACTTTTACAAGGAAAATAAGGAACGCAGTTAGTCAATGCACGCCGCGTTGTAACTCTTGTGGAACATGTTTATCATAACTAAACAATTCTTTTTTGGAAATATTTGAAATACCAATGAATAAATTATTCAATGTGATAAGCCATTGGAATATTGTACTATCCCTATAGTTCCTTATGTTTTCTGCAGAAGGAATAAGGCTAACAGAGGATAAAACAAGAGAATTAAGAGAGGCTGAACTACCGTCAACACCTGCTAATACAAAGAAATCCACATGATCTAGATGATATACGTATAATTGCATACACAAGTAGAGCTTTAACTGATGTAGAAAGAAGACATTCCCAGATTGAGAAAGAATGTTTGGCAATAGTCTGGGGATGTGAGAAATTTCATCTTTACTTATATGGAAGGAAATTTTATATTCAGACTGACAACAAAGCTTTGGAATTTATTTTCAAAAGAACTGGGAATAAGACCCCTGCTAGAACTGAATGATGGCCTATAAGGTTGAATGAGTATGATTTTAGGGTGGTTCATAGACCTGGTTTAGACAATCCGGCGGATTATTTATCCAGGAAGCCAGTACATGAAGACAAAGTTAATGATTCGAATCAGGATAATGTGGAATTGTATGTAAATCACGTTTTTAGTCTATGTATCCCAAAGTCTTTAAGTCATCAAGAGATTGTCAAAGCTACAAGTGAAGACGACGTTCTTCAAGAGTTAATTAAGAGATTAAGAGGACAAGAGATCAATTATGGTAACAGGCTCTCAAAAAAATTTGATAATGTGTTTCATGAGCTGTCTGGGTTGTCCCTTAAATCCGGAACTGGAACATGGAACCCGGAACCAAAATAAAATCCGGAACTAAAATTAGAAAATCCGGTCATCAGTTAAAAATTACATGCTAATACTCGGAACCGGAACCATCTTTTCTAAAACACGGAACCGGAACAGTCTAAGACACAGAAAAAGTTAAAAAATATACGATTTTAACAAAATTTTTCAAAATTTTTTAAATTATTTAAATTACGATAATTTTTAATCAAATAAATAATATAAGTAAATAATGCAAAAAAGACTAGTGTGAGTTGAGAAAAATTTCTTTTCTTTTTGTTAAAATTTTTAATACCTGTGTGAATTTTTGATTGCATCAATTAAAAAATTGATTTCAGTATCGCTAGGTTTCTTATAAAATTATCACAAACCTATAAATTTCATATTTCATTTCAAAAATGGATTCAAGTTCAGGATCTGTAAACAATATATTTAGAACTTGTTTCGAATCTTTAAGTGTTGACGAGGCAAATCAAATTTTATTATGTTTTATCTAGAAATTCAACAATATACTGATTGCTTAAATAAACCAAAAGGGGGTCAGTTTTTCGTTTTTTTTTCTCCAGATAATGAAAAAATAGGTATAGCATAATTTATACATAAAAATATAAAAAATATTTAAGATTTTATTCTTCAGGAGACTGGGTATTGAAGTGTCGTGATATACGCATTTAGCGCGTGATTATGTTAACAAAATTAAAGTTACTCTTTAATTCAAGTTGTTAGAGAAAAACAAGTTGTTAAGGAAAGAAACATCTTTTGCACACGGTACTAAGTTTGTTCTTTTCTATAATAAAATAAATATTAAGTGTTGTGTTGTTAATTCAATAGTTGATTTCTTGTTTTACTTTATTTTATTTATTTTTCTTATATTATTTTATATGAACCATTTTGGCTCAGAGTGGCCACTTTCAATTAGAAAATAAAATATTAACCAAAGCTTTTTGTGTTTTATTTAAATTAATATCCGGCTTACGAGATATTTCATTGGCGACGAGGCAGAACAATTGGAAAACTGATTTTGAAGGTTACAGCTTATAAGTTTAGAAGACGATATGGGTGTAGATCTTCCAGTATTTGATGTAGAGAGTGAGGATGATAGGTCGCGTAGATGAGAAGAATGGGTTGCTAGATTAGAACGATTGTTAGCGATCAAAACTGTTACGGATGATGCGCTTAAAATTCATTATCTATATTATTTTGGAGGGACGGATTTGGAAAGAGTTTTCAAAGAAGTTGGTACTCCCATCGATAAGTATGAACAAGTTAAAGAGAAAATTGGAAAACATTTCAAGTCTAAGGTGAATTCGAAGCTTAATGTACTCCATTTTCGAGATTTTTTTCAACACTAGGGGAGTCATTTGATCATTTTGTCCATCGATTGAAGGATAAAGCAAAATCATGTGCTTTCGCAGATTCAAACCATGAAATTTCTTTGCAAATTATCCACCGCTGTCAATCGACCGCATTGAAACGCAAAGCCCTTGAAGCTGAAAAAGAACTTACACTTGATGAATTAATTTAGTACGGTAGGCTAGATGAGTCTGTTAATTCCCAGATCAAAGAGTTGAAAAAGTTTAATGAAGGTGAAAATGAAAAGATGGAAGTGAATAAGGTAAGAGATAATCCTGGTAGTAGTAGTGGCAATACTAGTGGTAGAAGTAGTAGACATAGAGTTGATAGACAAAAGACAAAGAGTTCATATAGACAAAAGGAAGAAAATCAATCGAGAGAAGAGAAGAAATGTTTTAAGTGTGGTCTAAAGTACCCACATGAAAAGATTTGTCCTGCCAAAGGTCAAAAATGTAGGAAATGTGATCGTTTTGACCATTTTAAAAGGTGTTGTCCAACAAATGGTAGAAAGAACCATAAGTTTAATGAAATGTCTGACTCAGGATCCGAAAATGACAGTTGTACTTGGAGGGTTAGAGTCAAAAACAGAGTCCAGAATGTCTTGATGGCTGTTAAAGAATGGTTTATGCCAATGGTGACGGTGTTGTTGTGTGGTTTAAGTTTGAGCTTCATGGTTGATACAGGTGCTCAAGTTAATATCATTGATGAGCAAAGTTTTAAGAAATTGAAAATGAAACCTAAGTTGCACAAATTTGGTTCTAAATTGTTTCGTTATGGTCAAAGTGATTCTATTAACACAATGGGAAAGTTTAAGACCCGAGTTAAGTATGGTAACCAATATATATCTGTTGAATTCATTGTTACACGAGGTAATTATGGAAATCTTCTGAGTTATCCTACTTCAGTAGAATTATTAGGGTATTATGACTAGAATTAGGGATTTATGACTAGAATTAGGGTATTATGACTAGAATAAATACGATTGGTAATGGCATGACTAGTTCTGGTATGAGTAATTGGACTGAGAAATACCCATCACTGTTTTCTGGCAAAATTGGTCTATTGAAAGATTATGAAGTTGAGCTTCATATTGATGATTCGATCAAAACGACTCAGCAGAAGCTAAGGCCTGTTCCGTTTCATATGAGACCTTTAGTGGAAGCGGAAATCATGAAAATGATTGAGCAGGATATTATAGAGCCAGTAAATGGTCCAACGCCATGGGTGTCTCCAATAGTACTTGTGCCAAAGCCTGATCGAACTAATGAAGTGCGTATCTGTACAGATGCGAGAGAAATGAACAAAGCCATTTTAAGAACACGTCATTCTTTTCCAACTGTTGAAGATTTAGTGGTAAAGTTAAATGGAGCAAAGTACATTTCCAAGTTTGATTTACGATCGGGATATAATCAGTTATATCTTGACAAAGCTTCAAGATATATTACCGCCTTTTGTACTCATATGGGAGTTTTCCAATATAAAAGGCTGAATTTTGGTATAAACGCTGCATCTGAGATATTTCAAAAGGTTATTGAGCAGGTAGTATCTGGATTGGAAGGTGTCGCAAACTTCAGTGACGACATTATAGTATTTGCTTCTAATAAACAAGAGCATGATTCTAGACTTGAAGCTGTGCTCAGAAGACTCAATAAATCTGGTTTAACGGTCAATGAATCCAAATGTGAGTTCGGCAAACAAAGCTTAAAATTTTTTGGTCTCGAATTTTCAAACAAAGGTATTTCTATAGAATCTAAGAAGTATGACGCACTATTGAATGCCAAAGCTCCAAAAACCGTAGGTGAAGTTAGAAGCTTGCTTGGTTTAGAGAATTACTGTTCGCGGTTTATCCCAGAATATGCTACAGTGATAGGGTTGTTAAGACAATTGACTAAGAAGGGTGTTAAATGGACTTGGAGAAATGTCATGATGATGCACTCTCCAAGATGAAAAGGGTTTTTTGCACAAAAGCCTTAAGTTATTTTGATCCGAAGTTACGTACGGAAATAACCGTTGATGCCAGTCCAGTTGGTATCGCTGCTGTTTTGTGTCAATATGATCCAAGAACACCAAATGATAAGAAGATTATAATGTATGCGAGTAGGAGTATAACCAAGGTTGAACAAAAATATTGCCAAGTGGAACGTGAAGCGTTAGCTGTGGTATGGGCTTGTGAAAAGTTCCATTTATACATATATGCCAAAGATTTTGACATAATTACGGATAATAAGGCCGTAGAGCTTATTTTCGGAAATGTGCGTTCCAAACCAAAGGCAAGAATCGAACGGTGGTGCTTAAGGCTCTTTCCTTACAAATTTGTGTTGAAACATAAAGCGGGTGCTTTTAATATTGCGGACTATATGTCCAGAAACCCGACAAGTCCAGCTAATGATTCTTGTGAAAAGTTTACCGAAAGCTACATTAATATGTTCTCTAGTTTAGCTATTCCATCAAGTATTTGTAAAGCTGATTTGGTAAAGGCAGCAAAAGATGATATACAACTGGTTGAGGTGATGAATATTATTCAAGGTAGGCCATACAAAAAGATTGACAGCTTCGAAAGGGTCAAATCTGAACTTACAGCAACTAAAGAAGGCCTGATCTTGAGAGGTAATTGTGTTGTGATTCCTGAGTTGTACCAAAAGCGGATCATTAAGATAGCACATGGTGGTCATATGGGCATGGTGAAAACTAAACAACTTGTGAGAAGTCATGTATGGTTTCCAAACATTGATAAACAAGTTGAAAATATGGTTAAGTCATGTCATAAATGTCAAATCAATTCGGATACAACTAAGTTTGTACCCGCTAGTGAAGGTAATATCAAGTACAAATGCTGAAGTAGTCATACCAGTGCTAAACGAAATTTTCTCTGTTTTTGGAATACCAAATGCTGTAAAGTCGGACAATGGTCCACCGTTTTGTTCATACAAGTTCAAGCAATTATCATTAGAGCAAGGCTTTAAGCATAAGAAAATTACACTGTTATGACCGAGGTCTAACGGCATGTGTGAACGGTTCATGCGCAATTTGGGAAAAGTAATGCGTAATTCATCAGCTGTACAAAAGAGTTGGGAAGCCGAATTGGTAGAATTTTTACGAAATTATAGACACTCCACATGCGTCGACTGGAGTAGCTCCAAACAAGCTTATGTTTCTGCATAATGCAAAAACTTCAAAAATGCCTTATATACAAAATGGACCGAAAGTTGATGGTCAATTTCACCAAAAAGAAAGGCAATCCGATCTGAAAGCCAAAGCGAAAATGAAAGCTTTTAATGACAAAAATTTAAAAGCTCAGGTCGTAGATTTCAAAGCTTGTGATATTGTGATATTAAAATGGAAGAGAGCTAGAAAATCGTGTAGTTTGTTTGATCGGAATTCTTTTAAAGCGATTAAGATTGAAGGGTCAATGATTACAGTTGAGCGAGATGGCAAGATTTTAGTAAGAAATTTTCATTTATGAAACTTTAGGTTCAAGAGAAGCCAACATCTACATTTGAAGAATTTTTGTTTGATAAAAGTTATCAAGGAAATGAGACTTTGGAATTGACTAAAACTGATAGTGATGAGGGAGGTGGAGATGAAGTGGTTCAAATGGAGGCTGGTACTGGTACTGAAGATGAAGGGAAGAATAATTTTGAAACAAGTGAAGAGGGAGACTTAAATGACCAAGCTGATTCTAATATCCTACAAGGCCGAAATTCTGTGGTGAGTGATGAGGTTGTATCAGTTGAAGGAAGACCGACTCGTGTTGTAAAAAAACCTGATCGATATGGACAACCAGTTGAGTATGGTACCAGACCCTATGTTAGGAGAAATTCAAATCAGATGGAAGAAGAATAATCAATTATATAGTTTTTATCGATTTATGTTTTTTTCTTTGAGTACTTTTATTAAGTCAATTACTTTTCGATTTTATTTAATATATTTAACGTTTTTTTTTTAAATTTTACTTTTGTGATATTGGTTCAGATTTAAACTGTAGGTTTAAATTAAAAGAAAGGGGAAGATGAAGTGTCGTGATATACGCACTTAGCGCATGATTATGTTAACAAAATTAAAGTTACTCTTTGATTCAAGTTGTTAGAGAAAAACAAGTTGTTAAGGAAAGAAACATCTTTTGCACACGGTACTAAGTTTGTTCTTTTCTATAATAAAATAAATATTAAGTGTTGTGTTGTTAATTCAATAGTTGATTTCTTGTTTTACTTTATTTTATTTATTTTTCTTATATTATTTTATATGAACCATTTTGGCTCAGAGTGGCCACTTTCAATTAGAAAATAAAATATTAACCAAAGCTTTTTGTGTTTTATTTAAATTAATATCCGGCTTACGAGATATTTTAGGTATCTGATAGATATAATTGGCATAATAATGGTCAATATTTTTTACCGAGGACGGATAGGGCAAAAATTGTCATAAATCAAACGGGTAAAATATGTCATAAAAAATTGTCATAGAATATAAAAAAAAAATTGTCATCAAAAAAAATGTCAAACCAATAAAATTTTTTTGATTGTCAATTAATGATTGGTTTTATCTCTGAAAAAAAAGATAAATAAATAATATGTTGATTCAGACAATGGCTATTATAACTGGTTCTTTTATGATAGTATGAATAATCCAGCGATGAAAAGGCTTTCCGGTGGCTCAAGATTTTTTAATATCATTAATTTAAAAGCGTCTTAAACAAAAAGGTACTAAAGATTGTGGCTTATTTGCCCTTGGATATTCTCTAGCTTAAACTATGGATATAGATCCTGGTAAGCTAGATTTCGATCAAAATAAAATAAGAAGTGAATTTAGTGAAATAATCAAAAATCAAAATTTGTATCTGTTCCCTCATGCTGTAAAAGAAAAAATATAATTCAAAATTTACTTCTATTTGTGTTGATTTAATTAAATATTCATTTTTGTTCTTTTTTTTCTTTTTTCATATTTTAATCAAAAAAATAAAATTTAACCAATAAATTTGGTTTCTCTTATTCTTTAGAAAAATTGTCATAGATGACTATTTTTTACCTTGACAATTTTCTTATGACTTTTTTTGACTTTTTTTTTATGATCATTTTTTTTTATGACAATTTTTGACATCCCCCCGAGAACTTCAGAAAAAAAAAGTTCACAAGTCTTTTTACCGGTTAAAAAATGGGAAAAATGTTCTCAAAGATTTTTGTAAATATGTCAAATTTTTTTTCTATTTAACTTTTTTGAAATTTTGAAATTACGTTTATTAATTTAAACTCAATACTTAAGTATGTTAAAATTTGAAATATAATTACGCAATTATTTTAAAAATGTAAAATAGAAAAAAAAACTTGCCATATGTCTATCTTTTACCAAATACGCTAATTCCAGTGCTTGTTCACTACTTGGGTAATTAATTTATTTTAATCAATAAATTTTTAATTTAAAATTTAAAATTATTTGAAGGCGATGAGAATTTACATATTCCAAGTACACATGGCAACGACAAACAAAATTGTGAGCCGTATTTTAGATCTAAACCATCGTCACTAGAAAAAGCAAAACAAGAGATCAAATATAACAATCCTCACATTGTTTACAAAAACAATCAATTTGCTTTTCGTTATTTAAAACAAGTTCAAAATATCAAACAAAATTTCAATAAAAATAGTCGTGTTAGTCTCAATGAATTGTATTCTGTACGGTCGTTGCAAGGTCTACCGTAAGTCCTTTCAAATTTCACAGGGGATGTGGTGTATTAATATCAATCTTTTTTGAAGTTGTACCAAATCGCGAAGCGACAACTTTGTTAGGCATAATTTTTGAGAAGGTTTTACCTGGCACAAACCAAATCGAAAGTTTATGGATTTCATGGAAGCATCGTTTCAAAGATATGAGAGGAACCAAACGGGGTGAGATTCAAATTAACCAGAGATGGTGACTCAAAAATTTGACTCAAGTCAAGTACGACTCAAGTCTCACTTAAGTCATTATTTTTTGACTTGAGTCGATTCATTTTATTTTGGTAAAATTGACTTTGAGTTGAGTCAAAATTGACTCTTAGTCAGAAAAAATGGCCGACTCAGACTCGATTCAAGTCATTTGACTTAACATGACTCGAAAACTATTTATGTTTCTTGAAATTATTTGTGTGCAAATTCAATATATAAAGATATTTCTCATACATATACGTTTTTTTTAATGCTAAACCTCTGTTAAAACTAAAATAGCTACTGGTGGTCTTCCATCTAAATTATTTTTTAAATAAAAAAATAAATAAAATAGCTACACATTTTATATCTTGGTTAAATGAATGAGTAATAAATAAATGAAAAATAATTACTTTTTTAAATTCTCTACAAACAAAAGATATAATAGGAGCTAATTGAAAACTTTTGTCACCGCTCTGTTTTCTTAATTGATTTCGCAATAATTAGTTAGATTTTAGTTTGTGAATCTTCTAATTGATACATTTTTCTAATCATTTTTTTCAGAGTTGGTTCTTCAAAGAGCCCTCAAATAAATACATCTGGTAAAATTTCTCTCCCATTCACTTCAAATATTCTGCCGTCAAAAACTCTAGCAGAAATCGATTCATTAACATTCCCAACTATTTTAAAGTGTTATCATTTTGATTTGATTGATGAATACAAACAAAATAAGCCAAAAAAATTAAATTAGTTATAAAATTTTGCCGTCTTATCGTTTCATTGTTTAAGAAATTGAAACCTTATTATCAAAATTATATAACTTAGATTAACAAAATAGCTATTCAATTAATTAATTCAAAAATCAATTATAAAAATTTTAAAAAATCAGACTTTAAACTTTTTTTGAACGCTATTTAAAAAAATAAAATAAAACTTCAATAATTTTTTACGTTTTCCTTTTCGTGAGTCAAATGACTCAAAATGAGTCTGAGTCTTACTCACGAGTCTGACTCGGACTCGGACTCTTAAGTCATCCTTAAATCATCATTTGATTCTGACTCGAGTCGAGTCATTAGAAACTGAATGATTCAGACTCAGACTCAGTCATCTCAAAAATGTCGAGTCACTATCTCTGAAAGTAACTAAGATGAGTTTATTTGGCTTTTTAATAATTCAATTCAAAATGACCGGGTTAAGTGTTACAACTTCATTCTTAAAACTTTCTCAAATTATTTTACACCCGGTTTAAGATTTTTTTCGAGACTAAATATACACATCATATATTCAATACACATCTTCCATCTTTCTGGCAGCATTATGATCCCTCGCAAAAAGAAGCTGGCTTGTATTGAGATGTAATATTGACTGATGTCTTTTTTGATTTCTTTCAAGTCTGGGTAACTTTTTTAACTGCGGAACTGCTGCATGGGTCGGAAAAAATGGTAATCTTAGGGAGCCAAGTCTGGTGAATAAGCTGGGTGAGATAAGACTTTCTAGTCTATATTCTTGATCGTGTTCCGAGTCGTTTTTGCAACATGTGCTCTAGCGTTGTCATGTAAGAGAATCACTTCTCGCTTTCCTTTATCTCTGTGTGGCCGCTTTGCTACTTAAGTGTGACTCAAACGAATCAATTGTTGTAAATTATGGTCTGCGTTTATAGTTTGCTAGCTCATAATAGATGATACCCTTCTGATCACACCAAACACAAAGCATGACCTTTTATTCATGAGCTTCGCATTTCGGAGATAATAATGGCGCTTTATCAGAGTCGACCCATTGTTTTTGTTTACAGGGTTATCGAATTAGATCCACTTTTCATCTCCAGTTTTTATTTTACATTAAAAAATCATTTTTTTCTGTCTAGATAAGAGAGAAAAACAAATGTTAAATCGTTGCGCAATATTGATTTCAGATGGTTTAGGCGGGACCCATTTACCGGCCTTTTGAATCTTCACTAATACTTTTAATCTATTCCAAATTGTGCCATTTGTTACAGACATCTCTTTAGCAAGCTGTCTGGTCGATCGCCTTTGGTCTACCTCAGGAAGCTCTTCCAAATATGCGTCTTCAACTTTAACGGTTATCCCAACACGTGCTTTGTCATTGAGATCGAAACCACCAGCTTTGAAGTGAGAAAACCAATTTTGATAAGTGCGAAAAGTCAGATCCAAATCTCCAAATACCAAACAAATTGATATGTTAGCTTCGGTCCCTTTGTTTTTTTGTTAAAATTGAAAAACATGTAATGTAGGATGTGCATTTTTTCATCATTCATTTTAAATTAGTTAATTTTTTAAAAATTTAGAAAGCAAGCATATAATTTTTAACGTCATCTTTAACATCTCTTTCTGTTTCAAATGATGTATAATATTGCATTAAAAAGATTAAACTTAAATGAAATTTTAGGATTTAAAAATCGACGAAAAAAAATATTAAACAACCTAATATTAAATTAATATTTTTTAGAAAAAAGGAAAAGTTTTGTAAGTCTTACAAAAGAAAGCTCTTTAATGTACGAATTAAGTGGCTATTTTTTTGAATTTTTTTTTAGTTTCAAAATAAAATCGAACAAAATAATTATAAAAAATTTATTTAGTTAAAAAAATCAAGAAAATCTCTTCGATAATTCTCTGGGTCTTGCAAAGTATGTGATCAATCGTTCACCTAATTATGATCAATGTGACAGATCACAAATATGTGAACAATGTTTTTCTTATTGAAATTTCTAGATTTTTCTTGATCACAAAAATACGATCGACTTAAAATAGTGAACAAAAAAAATTTAATTAACAAAATGATTTATTTCGCCAATCAACAAATTTATCAGTTTAATTACCTTCAAGAAAAAGGAATATTTCTGAATTTTTTTGTTCTAATCCGAAATGAAAAAATAAAAATGAACTTAAAAAAAAATACAAAAGAAAAAAAAATTAAGATTTTCATGTATCCAATCCTAACCAGACATTTATTTCTTCTTTATTTTAAAAAAATTAATTTTATAATTATTACGTTAACTTTAAAATTTAATGTTTATTAAACTATATTTCTATAAATTGGTATCAATAAAATTTTGTATCAAAATTTTCATTCGTTAATCCGAATTTTACGAATTTTGTTCGTTTACGGATTAAAGATAATCCGTAAAACTTAATCCGTAATGGTTATTTTCGGTCCCGTCTGTTACGGATTAAAGAGAGTCGACCATATGAACAAGATTTCATTCCCGTTTTGCAAATACATTTTTTTCACTTTTTCGGACTCCTTTTCTACACATAACATTTTAATTAAATTATGAGCAACTTAGATCAATTTTATCATTTCAATGAAATTATTTAAAATTTTTTTTAATGATTTCCTCAGCCTTAATTTTTTGAAAACTTTTAGAAAATATTTCTTAGTGTACGTGCCGCTGTTAAAGATAAAAGCGTAAGACTTGGTGGGTAAAGTGTTAATTTTTTTAAATAAATTATTTGTTGATCACGTAATTTTATAGTTTTATTTTGATCATAAAAGTGTGATCAAGGTTAAAAGAGATATTTTGAATTTTATCTTGTTTTTTTTTTTTATAAAAATCAGTTCTTTTTTGGCATTTTTTACATAAAATTTTATTGAAAAATGTTTAAATACAATAAGTCAAGTCAAGTCAATTGACATTACTTAAGATAAATATTCTTAAGTCATAGACTTCACCAAAAATAATACTTAAAATGACCTAAATTTTTGACTTACGACCAAGTCTGAGTAAGATAATAATTAAATTTATACTTTTTCAGGACTTTTTTAGCTAGCTAACACATTTCATAAGTTCGATGCTTATTCGAATTACATTTTCTTGATTCGCTCTCACTGGCTCTCAACTTACGTTTACATCATCTTTTGATCTCCTCCAAGGTAATAGCAGCTGTGTATTGTTCTGATAATTTTCTTTATCATGAGGGACGAGAATCGCCACTGGCTAATAACCAGATGTGTACATATGAAAATCAAGGATACTGAATGAAGTTTCAATTCAAGAATTGAAACCCTGCATTCTGAGTCGACGAATACTTCAGCAAAATATTTGCTCTCGGTTTTGTTAAATAATAAATTCTAGCAATTAAACATTAAGTGTCATAACGATTATGTGAACAATTGATCACCAAAAAAATGCTAGGTAAATTGGAGAAAATGCTATGTTTAAATTAAAAAAAAAAAATTTACTATGTAAAATTAAACAATAACTAAGCAAATAAAAAAAATTAAAAAATTTTATTGTCTCATAAGAGCTTGCAATAATTTGGATGGAAGACCACGTTTTCTTTTTTCTCCGATTGGAACATCTTTTAGTATGTATATTTTAACAGCATTGCAAGACCAACTAGATATTTACAAAAATAATTTTTTCTTAATTATGGACGATTGCATGATCCATTTTTCCGATTTCCATTTGAGCCATCATCTGGTATTGTTTTGCACCAAACTATAAAATTAATTTCGAGTATCTTTAAAATATATTCCTTGCAAGATTGGAATAATTTAGAACGTCATCCTCTGTAATCTTCAGTTCTGCAAAAGTTGGTACAAAATAATCTGTATAGTGCCCCAAATGATAAACCGTAGTTAGTCAGAAAGCTTTAAAAATTAAAAAAAACTTCATAATAGGGTTTTTCATGACGAATTATTTAAATTTTTCATCAAATTTTTTATTTGATTAAGTCTTAAATCTATGAATTAGGAGTCGGTTTTTTTAGCATTATTTCGGATTTTATCGGTATACATAGACCAGTAATTTTAATTTTATTTTTTTATGAAAGTTCGAATTAAATAACCTTAGAAAAATATTTTTTTATGTGAGATGTTGATATTTAGACCATTTTGATAATTGAAAAAAGAAAAAAATTAAAAAATTTCAAATTTTTTATCTTTAAAATGTATTCCGCCAACACGACTCATTTCTTGACCCAAATTTTTTTCCTTATGAACTGTTAACTCACTAATAGGTAAAAGTTAGCACTTTTTTTAAAATATTTTTGTTCTAATTTTTAGAAAAACTTCTTAAAATTAATCATATTTTTTGAGATTTTTAAGATTTTCTAGTTTTATTAAATTTTTTCTTCTATTTATAAGTTTTAACAATGGTTTAATGTTAAAAATATGTTTTTTAATTTATTTTTGTGTTAAAATCTTTGTTTTTTTAGGCGTTTGAATATTACTGCTTGATTTTTCTCCAAATAATTGAGTTAAGACTTCTGATAAGTTGATCCGTTTTGATACATTTCTAAAGCGTTCCAAAACCTTTTCCATAGTTTAACATTCAAATTTTTGGCTTTAAATTTCGATCCTCGATATAAAAAAACAAACAGTTATTTAAAAAAGATAAATGCTAATTTTTATAGAGGATGGACTATTTTTTCTAATTATGCTGAATTTTTTGATTTATTAATAAAAACAAAGAAGAAATAAAGTTTTAAAGATTATAAAAATAGGGAATTTTAAGATTAAAATTGAGAATAATGAAACGGTATAGTGCAAGATCACTTACAAAAATGGTATTTTATTATTAAAATTTATTTCAAATACTATATAATTTTAAAATTTTTGGTTATGAGAGAAATTATTTTGTTTTTTAATTCAATTTAAAAAATAGCAAAAAATGATAAAAATTAAACAGTTTTTTTCTCAAAAACTATTGATCCGCTAAAAAAACTAAGCTGAAATTTGAATTCAGCATAAATAATTACAATTGAAAACATATTTTGAAAATTTGTAATAAATGTTTTGGCTAAACTACGGTTTATCATTTGGGGCACTATACATATTGGATTTCTGAATTTTTAAATAATAATGTTAAATTGCAGATCAATTGGCTATTCGTTTTAGAAGATACGACGATGAAGCCTAATAATATCGAATTTTTTGGAACTTTCATATTCTGTTCTCTCAGAAGTTCTTGATTAGAATTAGGTTTGATATTAAGGATAAAAAATTCAACAATTTTGGCTTTTACATCAAGCGACCTATTTTTTTCACTATTGTCTAAATGCGCATGCTCATTGACTGATTCATAAGCATTAATTTTGAAACTGTCGCTCAAATAGTGAAAATAAAATCTTTTTTCGCATTGTTTTTTCTTAAATTTTGATAATTTACATCGATAATTAACTTTTTGACCATCAGCATAAGAATTATTGTACCATTTGGCCCAAACTGTTGAATCTTTTGATTGAAGAGCTTCTTCTGTTGTTTTAAGACTATTTATTTATTTGTTTTCTGTACCGAGCTAGAGCTCCTTCAGAATAAGTTAAAAATTAAAAAAATAAAATAAAAATGAAATAAAATAAAAATAAAATAAAAATAAAATAAAAAAAAAATAAAAAAAAAATAAAATTAAAGTTAATAAAATGAGATAAAAAAAAAAAAAAGAATTAAAAAAAAGTAAATAAGCTAAATAAATGAAAATTAAGAATATTGAACTATTTTTACATGTGGCTCATGTTTAAATAGTTCAAGTTTCAGGAAAAAAAGAAGAAATAGTAAGGTAGCAATTACACAATGGAGTTGGGTAGTCAATATATCTTGATTCGAAACCTTCTTTGTATTCCTTCACCAGTCTTACAACGAATGGAATAGAATGACTCAGTCCTGTCCCAACATATCTCTCACTCAATTCAAAAAGCCGATTCGAGACTGTTAGTAATTTTAGTTTATTAAAAGCCTCATGATGTACGATGTTTGAGGGAGTATCATATTTTAATTTAAGAATAGATCTGACTGCTGTATTCTGAATTGCTTGTAGTTTTTTGAAATTATTTTCTGAAAATGAATTTAAGCAAGGAAAAGAATAGTCTAAAATTGATCCGACTAAAGATTTATATAGATTTCCTAGTGTGTTCTGATTAAGACCCCATTTTTTGTTTGACAATATCTTAATAATATTTAGCCTTTTATTGCAGCGCTCTTTAATTTCATCTACCAGTATATTAAAGTTTAATTTAGAATCAAATTTAATACCAAGAAACTTGATTTCTTTTTGTCTCTCTATTCTGTTTCCATAAATTTTTAAGTTCAGATTATCACTCTCTTTTTTGTACCTAGAAAAGACTACTGAACACGACTTTTCAACTGATATCTTCATTTTCCATTTAATAAGCCATTGTTCTAGTTCGTCGAGGTATTTATTAATCTTATTTTCTAGGTTCACCTTTTTGTTATAAATGAAGAATGTAACTAGATTATCTGCGAAAAGCAGAGAGTATTCATTATTTGTTTTGTTTCTTTTAGGGATGTCATTAATGTATATACTAAATAAAAGAGGACTAATTACTGAGCTTTGAGAAACACCTGCAGTTATTTGATATTCTTCGCTCAGATGGTCATTCACATTTACCATAAATGTCCTAGAGTCTAAAAAGGATCTTATCCAGTTAGTCAAGTAATGAGGAGGATTTATTTTAATCAATTTAAAAAGTAAACCTTCATGCCAAACCCTATCAAAGGCTTTAGAAATGTCTAAAAAAAGGCCACTTACTCTTTTTTTTCTATTGAATGATTCCACAATTTTTTGAATTAAAAAGAAAAGATTATCTGATGTTCGCCGGTGTTTCCTAAATCCAGATTGCTCCTGGATAAGGAGTGAATTTTGTTCCAAAAAATTGTATAATCTTGAATATACTATGCGTTCCAGTAGCTTTCCTAAACAACTCGTTATACTAATTGGTCTATAATTTAAAAGACCTTGTAAAGTAGAGGCCTTTTTTTGAATCATAGTAATGTAAGATGTTTTCCACGCTTTCGGGACTCTACCTTCTCGAAGAGATAAATTAAAAAGTTCTATGATTTCTATTAATGAATTTCTAGGTAAGTTTTTTAACATTAAATTATGAATTTGGTCAGGTCCTGATGCCGCTTCATTTTTCAATCTTTTTAAAGCCATAATTAATTCATTTAAGCGGATCGGATCATTAAAATTAGACTTGTTATAATTTCTAAAGAAATCAGAGTTAGAATTTAGTATTTCGATATCTTTCTCAGAATCAATTAAATCAGAATTAGGACTAAATATTGAAGAAAAGAGTTCTCCGAAGCATTTTCCCTTTTCTTCATTAGTTTTGAATTCCTTTTCATTTAAAATCAAATTAGGAATTAAATTTGAACCTTTTTTTGTTCTTAATTTTTTTTTTTTTTCCCAAAAGGCCTACTTGTCAGTGGGTTTTTTCCCATCTTCTCAATAAAATCAAACCAATTTTGATTCCAGAATTTTTTTAAAGAGGCCTTTAACTCAGATGTAAGTTGATTAAATTTTTGCTTGAGCTTTTGACAGCGAGTTTTCTGGTAATTTCTTCTTACTTTCCTACGTTCTTTTATCAAATTAACAATGTTTGGCGGAAGACTCGTTTTGTAGATTTTCTGAGAAAGATATGGAATGCTTTTATGTGAAGCAGAAATAATTTTTTCTGTTATTTTATCATTTAGTTGATCTATTGTGAGGGAACTTTCAGTGATATTCACTATTTGAGAATTTAAAATCTCGCTGAATAATTGCCAGTTTGCTTTCTTATAGTTAAACTTTTTAGCTGCTGATTTATTTTCTAATTGATAGCCAGTAGAAATCGATGCTTCGATTGGGAAATGGTCACTAGTCATGTCTTGACTATTTAAGACACTGAAGTCGGTAATTTTGTCAATTAATGAAGATGAAAGATGAAAGAAGACTATTCTTTAATATATATTTATACCGAATTTCGAGATTTCTTTTCTTTACAAAACACATTTTAAACCACATTTTTTTATATTTTTTCCTCATAACCAAATTTATGTTTTTTTTAATTGGTTGATAATTAATTCACTCTTATTTATTTTATCGATTACTCAATTAAAGCCACCTCCATTACTTCTTTAAGGCTTTAATTTATCATTTTTATCAAACAACCAAGCGCTCTTGTTTTTTATTCTAACACTTTGATTTATTTCAAAACATTATTAATTTTAGCACTTAGCATTTCAAATAATCTATTTAGCATTTTTATTATTAAACTTAGCTTTTTTTTTTACCTAGCATTTAAATGTTTGCCAATTAAAACAGCAAATTAAAATTTTTTTAGTCATGTGTGAGATTTACTTGGTATGGTACAAAAGCTGGTAGCTTAACTCATGGTGCATCATACTTCAACGAGAGAATACGGTACTTAAAATTTAGATTTCTTTTACTTAATGTCTATGAGGTGTTTGTATTTGAAATTAAAAAAATATAGCATGTTTTTTTTTGCAACTTTACTCAGCAAGGACTCTGAATTTTTTAAAAAATTAGTCTTTTTTCTGGGGCTTTATAAAAATTAGTGTTGGCAATCGACTCTAATCGATTGACAAAATTCATAAATCGACTAATTGTTTTTAGTTGACTATTAAATCGATTATTTTTTTGTTAGTCAACTATTAAATAAACTTTTAAAAAAGATGAATCAAGTAAAAAAGCTAAACAAAGAATTGGACAACATCTTCATATAATATTTTTCTAAAATTTCAAATTTCTTTTTAAATAAAAAATACCATAAATTTAATATATAAAAACTCAGTGTTTAACGTCTAAAATAAAATAAAATAAATAAACAGTCATCTAGAAAAAATCATATGATTTAATAATCGACTATAAAATATTAATCTATTTAATAATCGACTAACAATAAGTAGTCGATTTAAAGCTAGTCGATTATTTAATCGATTTTTGATAATCGATCGCCAACACTAATAAAAATTGATCACTATTTAGTTCATAATTTGTACAATTCATTAAAGATTTGAATAAAATTTTTTGCTGAATAATTAATTTTTAATAAGTCAAAAAAAATTTTTAAATTTTTATACTTAAAATTAATATATGAAAAAAGTCAAATTTTCGCTTAATATTTTTTACAAAGGGGCCTCAAGAATTAATTACCATTTCTTAATTTAATTTTCCAGTCGCTTCGCCAAATATATACTTTAAAAAATTTATTGCTTACAAAAATAAACAAAAATCTTTAAATAATTTTTTTAATTTTCATCATGTCCTCTTCTGAAAAACTAAAACTATTTGTATCCTTATTAGCTTTATTTAAAAGTCTTTTTGACATAAATGAACTAAAAAAGAGATAAATTGTTCCATTGCCCTGAGCACAAGAGATTCATCAAAATCCAATATACAAAATTTGAATTTTGCGAGTAAAATGAGACAAATGATCTTCTCTTTGGCTATAATATTTTTATTAGCTGACCAAGTTATTTGCAATTATCTTAAAAGTGTGTTCTTCTCGGAAACTCCACTTTGTACCAGTGAATCAGAATGCCGACAAGCTAAGCTCAAATTAGACAGCTATTGTGCTACATGCACTGTAATTTTACCCATGGTCAAATTTTTGATACTAACCAATCTAACTAAAGTACTGGAAAAAATGGCTTTGGCCATATGTGTCGGACCCGACTTGTCAAACACCAAAATGTGCCAGGACATAATCAATACTTACAAATCAACTGTATATAAAGTCCTTATAAAAACGCCTCTTTCTGATGAAGAGCTTTGTCACGCTTTTCTCGAATGCAAACCTGTCAAAAATGAAGCTCTTAACTGGAATATTAATTTGCCCGATACCAAAAAACCACAACCTATACAACCTCAAAAACCTCTGGTATAATAAATTGAATTTTTTTCCTCTTTTTTTGCTAACTCTTTATTCAAGCCTTTTTTTCCAACCATTCGAATCCTTCATTTGACTGACATTCACTTTGATTTGGAATATAAGACAGGTTCTTTGGCTGATTGTGACCAAATATTATGCTGCCGAAACCAGAGCACTTCCATGAACAAGTCAGAGTCAAAAGAGCGCTTGGCAGGTGCTTGGGGAGACTATAGATATTGTGGTTTGCCGCAGTGGACTCTAGAGTCTATGTTCGACCATATATCCAAAAAAGAGGAGGTTTAAATTAAAATATTTATTTTTTATAATTATTAGTTTATTTTAAAAAAATTAAAGTTTGATTTTATTTACTGGACTGGAGACCTTGGACCGCATAGTGTGTGGGAGGATTCGAAAGAAAATCAGCTTGAATACTTTAAAAATTTTCGGCTAATGTTCGAAAAATATTTTCCGAACAAAAAAATTTACTCTACAGTTGGCAATCATGATACCGAGCCGGATAATTTATATCCTTTTATGAAAACAAACAGCATGTCATGGCTTTATGATGCTCTTTATCCAGATTGGCAAAGATTTGGGGTGCCCGAGTCGCAAAAAAAATCTATATTAAAGTAAGGTAGACAAATTTTAACTACTAAACTTCTGGACCTTATGCAATATAATTATTAGAGGATTTTTTTTATTAACCGAGTCTTAACTATTTCATAACTAAATAAGCTGATTTTTAGTTTTAATTCCAGAAGCATTTTTGGTGTTAAACGATTTTTTGCCAATTAATAAGATAACATGGTTAATTACAATATAAAATTTCAAAAGAAACATAAGACATTAAAAAAAAAAAGATTTATTAATAATCTCAAAAAAAGTTTTTATTTGTTAAAATTTATTTAAATTAAAAAAGAGTTTAAGAAAGTTAAATTCTTTCGCAGAAAAAAATAAATTTGAAATAAATGCCTAAGATATTTAAAAAAATATTGAATTCAGTAAATAGGAGAAACTCAATTTTCTCATATTTTTTTAAAACTATGAAATTTGTACAAACTATTATTAGCTAATATTATCAATTTTAAATATAAATACGGTTCGTGAAATTTCTGAAAAATAATTTTTATTTAAAAAAAGTCAAAATTAAAATAATTGAATACAATAAAACTAAGTCTTTTTGTATAAAAAAAATTTAATGCTAAAGATAAAAAAAAAATCAGAAATTTAAATCTCAATCTAAATCTAAAAATTTAAAATGCTAAAATACTTAATTGTATTAAGAATTTTAGCATATTAAATTTTTTGAAGCCTCTTGATGAGAGAATGAATTTTTATTTTGTATTCATTTATGAAAAATTTTTAAATTATGAATGAAAAAAAAAGAAGATAATTATTTGTAAATTTTTAAGAGAAATTAAAATTAAAATAAATTATTTTCAAAAAATATAATTTTCTTTCTTTTTAGACGATTTTTGACAGAAAAATCTCGTTTTTTAAAAAAAAATATCGTTTAAGTTGTTGAAAATTAAAAATTAAAGACGAAACCATAAATATTCTTTTTTTTTTTCATTTTTCGATTTACGCATTTTTCCTGTAAGAGAGTAAGAGCGTAAAATCATCAAGAACAGTCAGATATATATACAGTACAGCTATTAGTAATAACTACAATGTATAAACTCTGAATGAACTTCTTAATGAATTTAAAAATAATTTAAAAAATTTTCTTAATTAATTTTGACAAGGTTAATCAACGGGCTTCTGTCCTTGTCAAAAAGATTGATTAACACTTCTATTATTTATATTCATTATAAAATAAATAACATATAAAAATTAAATTATTAAAATGTAAAAAATAAAATAAAGTTTTTTATTAATTACATAGTTATTTGAACAAATTTAAGAGCAAAGTATTTAAATCTTACACTATTTTCTAATTTCATTCCCAAAAGAACTAATGGAATTTTTGATAAACCCATTAATTTGAACTAGATGAATGAATATTTGGCATCTTGAAGTTGATGATCAATTCAATTAAATATCATTTCAATTCAAAAAGTTTATCCTAAGATAATAAACTTAATCTTTGATTTAAATTAAATTAATTTAATATAAAATGCTTTAAACGTAATGGGGAATATTATTTCAGCATAATCAATTTCTGATTAGCACAAAGAAAAAAGCATTCAACACAATTAGATATCTTTTCAGCACAAAAAATTATATTAAATAAAAAAAACATTTAACACAAAAAAATTGTGTTTGAAAATAATTCTTTAAATGAAATTTTTTTTCAACACAAAAATATTTATAATAAAATAAATTTTTTTTTAATTTTAAATTTTATTAAATGATATTTAAAAGTGAAAGTTAGGTAAATAAAGTAAATTTCGAAGCTTAAATAAAAGAAATTAAAAAAAATAGTCTCTAGAAAACCATTTTTTCGCTTTTTTTGCTCTACCTCTTTTTTTCAAATTTTAGTTTTTGTGTTGAATGCATTTATTTTAATTTTTGT
Organism: Brachionus asplanchnoidis; assembly: GCA_025491095.1. NCBI lineage: Eukaryota > Metazoa > Rotifera > Eurotatoria > Ploima > Brachionidae > Brachionus > Brachionus asplanchnoidis. The sequence goes on from JAILYF010000067.1 coordinate 432,938, forward strand.
GTTGAGAAGTATTTTTGTGAGATCATTTTAAACTATTTTGCGAATTAAACTATTTTTAAATTTTTTATATTTTTATGTTTAACATCACCAAGCCTGGCGTAATTTTTTGAATAAATTAAATTAAATTAAATAAATCATTCAAAATAAAATTCAAAAGAAATTCAAATAATAAATTCCAAATAAGTAATAAATGAAAATAAAACTTATAAAAAAATCAGTTAAATAAATAAAAAATCGATTTTATCAATTGATTGAGAAAAAGATTTTTTAAATTTTTTCATTAGTTTTTAAATCTACAAAGCATGTTAATCATGTCACATTAATATTATTTAAATTAAAGCTAAGATTTATTTTAATATCTAAAGATAAAATTTTTGAATTGATCATCAAATTCAAGAATATGCCGAATGTTCCTATGCTATTAGCCACAAATCGCATCACATATGGCCTTTTTCACTAAATTTGATAAATTAATCATTTTTCAAAGTAGAGGTGCTTTTTATACCACGGAATTGTTTCCAGGCTTGAGACTTTTTTCTCTCAACAACGCCTATTGCTATGCATACAATTTCTGGATGTTTATCAACTCAGTAGACCCGTTCGATCAGTTAAAATTACTGGTTCAAATTTTGCAAGAGAGTGAGAACAAAGGAGAAAAAGTTCATATTATTGGCCACATTAATCCTTCCGGATGTATGCGATCTTTTAGTGAAAATTATTACAAAATAGTCAATCGGTATGAATCGACCATTGTCGGCCAATTCTTTGGACACACTCACAATGACCAATTTGAGATTTTTTACGACCTGGAGAATTTAAAGCGCCCGGTAGGTATTGCTTACATGACTGGAAGTATCACCACCTATCCACTAATGAACCCAGCTTATCGAATTTTCGAAATCGATGGAGCCTATCGTTCAAGTAGCTATCAAATATTGGATTATGAAACTTATTTTATGAATTTAACTGAGGCGAACTTGAAGCCGAAATCAGGACCTGTTTGGCGCAGAGAATACTCGGCTAAAAGAGCTTATAACTTAAACAGCCTCTTGCCAAGTGAATGGAATAATTTTATTGAAAGCTTATGGAATGATGTGAATAATCCACTTTTTGATGTTTTGTACAGACATTTTTCTAAGTCATATGATCAAGAGATTGACTGTGACTTTAAATGTAGACGAAGTTTTTTGTGCAAATTTAAACAGGCTCGATCTGATTTTTTTATAAGATGCTACTAGAAAATAAACTACTAGCCAAAATTTGAAAAAAATATATTTTTAATTTAAAAATTCTAATCTCTAAAAATTATTCGGACATTTATCATTCACTATACATTGAAAATTATTCTATAAAGGGTCAATGATTCAGATATTAATTAAAAAAAAAATTAGAAGTAGGAAAATTACTGCAGAATTTTAAATCAAGTATAACGATAAGTTTAATTTTTTTTTTACAATTTTAATTTAAATCAATCTAAATTTTTTCCGGATAGTATTTTATTCAAAGATAGTGCCAAAAACAAAAAATCAACGAATATAACAATACCATGAATATAAACTTTTACGAAGCTCCGGTTTTTTAAGGCCTATATTTCTTTCATCAGCTATTTTTTCTTTTTACAATCTTTTTATTTATTTGTTTATCTTTACCAAGCTAATGCTCCTTAAGAATATAAAAAAAAAATAAAAAAAAAATAAGGTAAAATAAAATAAAAAATAATAAAAAGGATAAGTAATAATAATCAAAATAAATTTAAAAACGATATGTTGAAATAACTAGAGGTAAGACATGTTTAAATATTTGATGATTCAGGAAAATAAAAATAAATTACTAGGTAGCAATTACACAATGGAATTGGATATTCTATATATCTTGATTCGAAACCTTCTCTATATTCTTCCACCAGTCTGACGACCAGTGGAACAGAATGACTCAATCCTGCCCTGACATATCTCTCACTCAACTAAAAAAGTCGATTTGAAACTGTTAGTAGTTTAAGTTTATGTAATGCTTCTTGGTGCATAATATTGGAGGGTATATCATAGTTCAGATATAAGATGGATCTGACTGCTAAATTTTGAATCACTTGAATTTTTTTATGTTAGTTTCTGAGAATGAATTTAAGCAAGGAAAAGAATAATCTATATCAGATTAGAGATATTAAGATTATGTAGCACGACTAATCAACAGATAATTTTTTTTTCCATTTGAAAAGCAACTGTTCGAGCTCTTTGATATACTTATTAATAATATTTTCAAGATTTCCTTTCTTATTGAAAATAAAAAAAGGAGCCAAATCATCTGCAAAAAGAAGTGAATACTGGCTGTTTGTTTATTTCTTTTTGGTATGTCATTAATAAAAATGCTAAAGAGGAGTGGACTAATTACTGAACCTTGTGGGACCCCTGCCTTAATTGGGTATTGATCACTTAAGTGTCCGTTTACATTTACTCTAAAAGATATTGAATTGAGAAATGAATTAATACAGTAAATAAGGTAATTTGGCAGATTTAATTTCATTAACTTATAAATCAGTCCACCATGCCAAACCCTGTCATAAGCTTAAGAAATGTCGAAATATATATAATATGAAATATGCGAATAAAGTGAAGCTATTTATTTAAGCTAAATGAAATCATTTTAAGCTAAATTATTTACAAACTTTTTATCTATCGTAAATTAAAAAATATTGATCAATATCATCAACAATTTTACATAAAAATAAAAAAAAATAATTTAGGTTAAATTAATTTTACATTAAGTCAAATTTTTAATAAAATTCAAAAAAAAAAATTATTTTTGTTTACAACTTGAATTTTGCTGTCCCCTGTGACACTTAGAATTGCATAAAACATTATTTTTTTTACAAGAACAATTTCTTTCGCATTTACCCATACAGTTAAATTTTAAGAACCCTTGTCCTCCACTAATCGAATGTATCCTATTAATTTATCTAAATGATTATTCCTTACTTAAATCTAAACTTTTAAATTGTAATAATTTTTGTTTACAAATTTGAAATTTATTTTTTGTATGCCACCTGGCAATAATACCATATTTAGTAGCTAATTGATATGTCATATGTGCGATATTAATTTTTGTAATACTAAAACATTAACTAAATCTGCCGGACCCCTATCAACATCAGGGACAGGTACTTGAACCGTGTCTCCGATTTTAGTCTCTCCTAATTTGTGAATATGTTGATTAAGCATTTTATCTGCAAAAATCTCCATATTTTCTGAGTAAGTAGCTTCTATGTCAGAAATTTTAATTGCGTTAGCTCCAAATCTACCTATCTTATTTAAAGGTTCCTCATTCTCAGTATCTTCTTAACTTTATTAACTTATTACATTATTTTCTTGTTGAATTTTTGCTTGACTAACAATAAGAACCTAATTATACAAAAATTAAGGAAATAAATTATGATTTTTTTAATTTGGTTTTACTTGTTGAAGTTCTTCTTCAGTACTTAATTTAACGAAATCAATTATAAGACTGGACTCAATACCAACTTTAACCTCACGTCCAAATGTGGCATAATAAGGGGTGCAATTAATTTTTGAGTGATGAGATGTGTTTTTTTGCAATCTAACAAATTTTAAACCCAAACTTCAATTTTTACTCCTGTTTTCTTGCATCCAAATCTCAAACATTGTTTTTACGTTTGCATTAGCTCGATCAACCGAGCCTTGGGATTGTGGATGTCGTGGTTTACCATGGGCAATGGTCATACCAGGTCAAAGCTTCTTTAATTCTTGAATTACTTCAGCTACGAATTCTCGACAATTGTATATTTGCAAAATAAACGGAGCTCCAAAATGGTGAAAATCTCGATTAATTTTAGTGAAACCTCTCTCGCGGTTTTTGATGTTAAAGCTGCGAGTTGCGACAACTTGTTATGATGATCCTGATAATGTAGTATCCATTTGTAGATACCATCATTAATTGATTGAAAATCAATTAAATCAAGCTGTCCTCGGTGCAAAAAAATTTTAATAGGTTCTACGACGAACTTTTTTCTACCAATGTTGGAGCGTTTTAAAAGGCAAAAACGACACATTGCATTGAAAATATTTAAAAATTGCCTATAAACGTTGTCGAACTAACTTTTTGCTTTTTCTACTATTTTTTAACCCTTCCATGTCCAGTTTCCAAGTGAATTGTGCGTTTAACAACGAATAATTAACGTATTAAGTAACACCTGATACTTCAAATAATTGAAATTGTGTAAGTTGATAATATTCTTTCATTGATTTAGTGTTGGGGTTATTTTTGGCAGCTAAAATTGTTTCGATTTTAGCATCCATTTGGAACCGTAAATAAACTTTTCGGCATTTGTCGATAATTTTTTCTAATTGGGCATAAAAATTAGCCTTGTTCTCTTCGATTTCTTAGCGAATCTCTTCGCTTTGGGAGTCCATTGTCAAAATTATGAAATAATTTCTTAATAATATTCTGGTGAATTTTACAATTTTTTTTTCATTTATGCTTAGTTTGTATATTTAGCTAAAATTTGAACCACATTCAAGTTAAATAAATACTCGAAAATTTTATTTTTTTAATTGTCTTAAAGTAATATTTTTTTAATCATTTAGCTTAGATAAATAGCTTCACTTAATGCGCATGTCATATACAACATACCTTTTTCTTTCTATAAAATGACTCAACTATTTTTTGAATTAGAAAATAAAGATTGTCTGCTGTGTGTCTATGTTTTCTTAAACCTGATTGCTCATTAACAAGTAAGCTGTTTCTCTCCAGAAAATCGTTAATTCTTGTGTAAATAATAAGTTCAAGTAATTTTCCAAGGCAACTTGTCATAATAATAGGACGATAGTTAGATGAGTTTTTAGTGGAGGAAGTTATCTTAGGGATCATAGTATTGATTGCTATTTTCCAGAATTTTGGGACTTGACCTAGTTCCAAACTCATATTGAAAAGTTGACTTATTTCAAGTAAAGTCCTTTTAGGTAAATTTTTTAGCATAAGGTTGTGACCTGACCTGGCGACTTCTTTTGGTTTTTTTAAAGCACTTTTAATTTCTATAAGAGCAATAGACTCATTTAGATTATTTTTTACATCTTTATTTATTAAAAAATCAGTAGTCATTTGTGATATTTCACAATTTTCATCTGATTCAGCAAAGTCGTGATGAGGACTAAAAGTTGTTTGAAAGATATTTCCAAATAATTTTCTTTTTTTCTATATCTGTATTTAACTCTTTTTCATCTATAATTAGTGTTGGTATTTGTTTTGAACATTTTTTTGATCTGAACGTATTAATTTTTTTACAAAATTGCGAGCTTGAAAGTGGATTTTTTCCATTTTGTTTATAAACTCCAGCAAGTTTTAATTCCGAAATTCCTTTAATTTCAAACGAACTTCGGATGTTAGCTTATTAAAAATTACCTTTGAAGAAAGACATCTGGTTCTTTGGAATTGTCTTCTAACTTTTCTACGGTTCTTAAGTAGTGTTACAATATTTATTGATAAGCTAGACTTAAAAAACTTTTTTGTGTAAAGTGGAATACATTTTTGAGCAGCATTTATTATTTTTCTGAGATTTTTTCATTAAGCTTATCAATATCTGTATTCGGATTATTATTTATGTATGGGGACTTTAGAAAATTACGGTAAAGTTCCAAATTTGTTTTTTTGAAGTCAAGATCAAAATTTGAAACTTTTAATGCAATATGATACTCAAATGATATATCTTCTTAAATTGGCATATGATCACTCAACATATCAAAATCTTTTAGAACGTTGAAGTCAATTATGTTATCTGATAGTGATTGAGATATCAGAAAAATATCAAGAATTACAAGATGGTCAGTTTTAAATTTGTTATTAGTTGGTGTTCGATCATTTTTTACAGAAAGCTTAAGCTTGCTAAGAATTTTCTCTAAAATTAAACAATTTTCATTTTCCCCGAAGCACCCTAGACTTTTAGCTTTCGCATTAAGGTCTCCCCCTAGTATAAAATTCTCACATCTTCTTGAAATGTCTAAGAAAAGTTCGAATGGAAGAACGTTATTTGGTGGATTATAAAGCCTAAGACAAAAAGTTGTGTATTATTAAAGCATATTTTGATACAATTATTTCTTGACAAAATTTTTCATATGAATTATCTTGCTAAAACTCAATTCTTTCTAAAATTAAAATATCTACTACTCCTCCATAATTATTTCTGGCCTTTACAACTGAGTTATAGTTTTTAAAGTAAAAATATAAATTTAAATCATTTGGATTTATTTTAATTTCATTAAAGAGAACGATGTCAGTACATTTTGAGACAAAAATTCTTCGAAAAGATGAATTCAACAAGGTAAATGAAAACAATTCCAGTGTGTAATAACAAACTTGTTTTTTGAAAAAGAATGATTAGAAAATTTCCATTTGAAGATTTCAAAAGCTGTTTAATGATTGTTTGATTGTTTTGCATAATTATTAGTCTTTAATCTCGCCTTCTTCGACTTCTGTATGAGTATGATTAAGAGAATAGCGAGTAAAGCTACTTGTGCGTCTTTTTTGACTTTTTGATCGGAAGGCGTCAAGAGCAGCGTTATTCATGGCTTTCCAATTAAAAGCAGGATCAGTTTTCAGTTTACTTTGCATTTTTGATGAGGTTTTTTAATTGTTTTTGTTCACTTGAGCCTTTTCATTCTTTGATTTGAACGTAATTGTTTTCTTATTTGGCACTGGCACATTTGATTTATTCACCGTCTGGCTGTAATTAATAGGCGCTATATTATTTTTTACAATAGGAATTGATTTACTATTGAATACTTGATTTGGACTTCTTTGTAGCAGATTCTTCACTTAAATTCTTATTGACTTCATTTTTTAAGTCTTTTAAATCTTGATCAACGGCATCAAATTCAAAATAGTCAATCAGGCGTCCTTTCGCTGGATTTTTTGTGGCAACTTCATCTTCAAGAAATTCATCCATATCAACTATTTATTCACTACATTCTGTTTTATTTTCAAGTAGTTTTGTGAAAAATAATTCGCTGTATTACATTCTGCCTCTTCATGACCTCTCGCTTTACATTTTCTGCACAATTTCCTAAAAGATTCACATCCTGAGTAAATGTGACCAAATTTTTTGCAAAAATAACATCGCTTATAATATCCTGCTAGTTGAACAAGGAATCGATGGCTTTCGATGTAATGAGTTCCGAAAATGTCAATGAAATCGTCGTGATCAATAAGATCGTAATTAATTGCAACTTTAATCACTCCGTAAGTAACTTGAGTAATTAAATAGCGTGGCGCTACTAAATAAAAGAATTTTAATTTCTTCACATTTTTATTGAAAAAACTAAACTAAACTGAACTTAAAATAAAATAAAAAAAAAATAAATGGGAAACATAAAGGAGCAGAGGCCGGAGTAGGGGGCAGGGGTAGAGGGTGTGTTACATTAGTCCCCCCTTAAAATCAAGTTTCCTCCTGGAGACTTTTCCAAAAAAAACAAACCAAAAAAAACAAAACCAAAAAAAACAAAAACAAAAAAAAAAAAATTTTTTTTTTTTTTAAAGTCCGTCAGCAACATCCACCTACTCTGAGTCTTCTTTTTCTTTCTTTTAAGTACGTCGGCAAAATCCATCTAATCTTGGTCTTTAGCTTCTGCATCTGAGACAGGGGCTGGCGTTTGTACTAGGGCTGGAACAGGTCTTCTGAAGTCGATTGCCGAGCAATGCAGAGTGCGACTACGTCCGAGCTTAAGGCGTCTAAATAGGTTGTCAACGTGGAGCTGAACCACTCCCTGCGGGTACACAATGATTACTGGGACTTGGGCTGGAGATCGAACAGGGGTGGCAGCTGGAGTGACTGGGGTTGGAGCTGGATCGACTGGAGCTATAGTTCGATCTAATGGTGCTGGATTTGAGGCGACTTAAAAAGGGGTTAACAAATGGCCAGATGCTTGTACGCTACTCGGCGCTGGCATTGTAACACCACAAATTGGAGCACTTACTAATACTTTTCCTTCTTCGTACGCTCGACACGTCTTTTTGTTGATTTCTCGGTGTTTCATAAGGTTGATAAGCCAGCCGTTGTATACTGAGAAAATCATGCTTATGAACACGGAGCCTTCTCCTCGGTCAGGCGACTTTAACTTGTTTACTTTGTGATCAGTGGTTTTTCTCACAATTTCATAACATTGCTGAAGATGTCTTTGTATCCTTTCAGCGAAAGTTTCGACGCTAATATTTAGATCGAGAACGGGACTGGAGAACATGAGATCAACAGGAAGTTTGGGTTTTCGACCATACTCCACTTCCTGTAAAACAACATTATTAATCACCATACCAGGATCAATCGCCTCCTCTCCCTCTTCAATTTCGATGATGTCCTTATCTTCTTCACTTGGTTTTAGTAACCTTCGGGAGAGCGCATCGGCATTACCATTTTTAGGGCCTTTACGATATTCGAGATCAAAATCATAATCTCTTAAAATACAAAACCGATTAGCGAGGCTCGTGGTCAGTCGAACTTCAAGGTTACAGACTATATGACCAAGATATTCTGTCAACAACTTAACCCACTTATATTTTCTCGCTTTGATCTTGATGAGCGCCGTTTCAATTCGAACCAAAACGGTCCTAACATTAACATAATGTTCTTTTCGAAAATTGATAGCTTAAACCTTGAAAACTTCAACATTGATCTCTTGATCACAAAGCAATTTATTAATCTTGAATAAAAATGTTCAAATGTTTTTACTCCACTTTTTGATTTGGCCATTGGTTCTATAAGGTTATTGCTGTTCCTTAAAATATAATTCAAATTTCTTGAGTCATTTTTCTTTAATTTTTCTTTAAGATTTAGCGGAGAATTGAAATAAAATAGACATTTATAAGAAAAAGTTAGCATCCTTTCAAAAATTCGATGTTGAAATGAATAAAGACCATACTTTTCTAAAGCGTTATTTATTTCATTAAAGCTGTTTGCTTCTAGCTTAAGATTTAACAGTTTAATGATAGAGGTATAATAACTTTTAGCTAATTTATTTATTGCTTCTTTTGAAAAATAGCATAAAAGCGTAAGCAATAGTCAAAATACGGAAGGATAAAGGTCTTAAAAAACTGTATCTTTACTGAAGTAGCAAGATAGAAAATTCTCTTGATAGGAAATAATTTCCTATTAACTTGAATTGATAAATTAGATACAAATTTGGTAAAAATAAGATTTTGATCAATTATGAAGCCTAATAAACAGATTTGCTTTACCACTAATATGTCTTCATTACCTACTCTAATCTTATCTGGATATAATTATTTCCTATTTTCAAAAATCATGCAAAAAGTTTTTGACCAGTTTATATCAATTCTGTTAAAAATACACCATTCATTTAAATTTTTTGTTGTAACATTTAATTTTATCAAAGATGTTTTAAAGTCTTTTTCAGAGATACTTATTGTTGTATCATCTGCAAACATTTTAATACTAAAATTTTTAAATAAAAATGGTAAATCATTGACAAAAATAAGAAATAGCAGTAATAGGACACAGGATAGATCCTTCCGGGATACCTAATTTTAATTTTACTGGATTAGACTTTTCACAACCAATTCTAACTTTCTGAGATCTATTTTCAAAATAGTTTAAAAGTAGACCCAAAGAAGAATTATCAAAACCATAGTGAAAAAGTTTTCAAAGTAATAAATTTGAATCAATAACATCAAATGCTTTCCTAAAGTCAATAAACAAAGAAACAGTTGTTAGTTTATTTTCTTTAGCATTATTTATTTCACTAATATACTCATGGATTACTGTTTGACAAGAATGTCCGTTTCTAGAACCATGTTGTCCTTTAAATAAAATCTAATTCGATTCAAAATAATAAGATATCTGTTTTGCTCAAAGTTTTTCATATATTTTTGCTATTGGTGATAGGATTGATATCCCCCGATAATTGTTTATATCTGACCTGTCACCTTTATTTTTAAATAAAGGATTAACAATGGCAATTTTTCAGTCTTCCGGAATATTTTAAAAAAATAAACAATTATTAAAGAGCTCATATAATAATGGAACAAAGAATTCGTTAAGATTTTTGATAATCTTGGTCTGAATTCCAACAAATCCAGGGGAGCTTGACGAAGAAAGTTCGTCAACAGCCTTTTTAATTTCATCCAAAGAGAATTCACAAAAGAAAATCCTGGAGTTAAAATATTTTCATGAAATTTTAATACTCTAAATGTATTATAAATGTATTTGGCTGATACATTTTCACTGGACAAAGAGGAAGATTCAATAGAAGCAAAGCAGCTATTAAACATTTCCACTTGATCAACAGTAGTTGAGGCTTTTTTAACATCCCAACAAAGTTCTTCTGGAAAGCTGTCAAATTCAGCATCTCCTCTCAGTTTTATGGATGTTTTATAAAAATTCCAGAATTTCTTAGAATTTTTGAAGTCATTAGACTTTTTAGCCTCAAAATAAAATTTTATTTTTTGACGATTTAGTTTTTTATACTCCCTTCTAGTAATTCAATTAAATTATTATTATTTGCTGCCATGGTCACTTCCGGAGGGGGGTTGATTGTAGATAATTTATCAAGGATACTAGCATCTTTTGCCATTGTTATTATCCAATAAATATTAAACTTTCTGTCAAATAAAAATTTTGGACTGTTTTTAAAGATCAATATCCAGGTTTTTTGAGACTGGAATGGATATATTGAGATTAGTGATGAAAGCTGCTCTAGGTTTAATTCCGACATTGGGCTTCCAAATATGGCTTAACTTGTGATTTTCTAATGTTTTAAAGTTCGTATTATAATACCGGTTGCAAATGTCATCAAGCTATCTATTTTGCTCAAGTCTTGAAGTTTTTTGATTTCGAGTCTGTGCTTAATTTCTCTTTTCCATTGAATATACTCGACATTGAAGAGTTTTTTTTGTTTGACGGTCATTTTGGACCGTGTTTTAATGTTGGATGATGTCAAGATTACCAAGACAATTGTTTTTTGATTTTATCAAAAAATCAATTTTAACCAAAAAATTTAATCACTTATATTCTAACTATTTTCCCAGCTTTTTTGCACCTTAAAAAAAATCTTATGTGCAAATCTAATTTTAGCACTTTCAATATTCACATAATTAAGGATATTGTATTTATTGATACGACATATTTATTTTACTCTATAATCTGATATGAAATTTGGCATATTTTTAATAAATAAAAATTTCAAATACAAAACTTATTCTGAAAATGACAACGTATGGTGTGTTTTAGGCTAAATCTCTGCCTAGTACCTCTTCAAGCAAAATATTTACCAACAGGTCAAAAGGTTAAAAGAGGTCAACCATCGAAAACTAGACCTGCGTTACAACGTCAGCCAAGTGAAAATATTGAAGATTTTGCAGTGAATCAAGATGCAAACCCAAAACCAGCAACTCTTGGACCTATTTTTTGTAATGGAAATACAATGAACACAATTTCATCTAACCAAGCTTCTCAAACAGTTCAAGTAATGACTAATCAAAATGAAATTTGTCAACCAGCAAAAAAAATAGAGAAATAACAAAAAAAACATTAATATACTCTTTGTAAATTTATGATTCACATTTCTATTAATTTTTTGCTTTCTAAATAAATATATATAAATAAATAAATAAAAGAAAAAAATTAGGCTGCTTTTTTTTTATTTGCAAATAAGAAAAAATATTAGCTCCAAAAAATTTAGCAGATGAAAAGAAATACTTCTCGTGTTTTAACGACTGGAGAAACGAAAAATTTATTTGGAAAAACCAAATGAAATAACTGAGAGGAGTATATAGTAAGGAAATAAAGTGAAATTGAATAAATAATTAACATGCGGTAAAATCTTGGTGGCTGGTCATGAAAGCATCGTAGCGATTCTGTATAAGTTATCATTTTTTAATAATAAGTCCTAATTTTTATGAAAAAGTGTCAATAAGTAAAAAATGTTGGACTGCTTTTTTATTTAGTGTTAATTAATTATTTTATGTATAAAATTAATAATTGGCGAATTTTTTTAATGTTTGGGGAAATGAATTAAAAACTTGGGGTATTTTATTCAAAATTTATGGTAGTCGAACTAAATTTCTCTTAATTTAAGAAAAGAGAAACAATTCGATTTAAAGTACTTTATCTTATATATTATAATTTTTGTCTTTCTTTTTTTTTTAATTAGCATTTATATTAATTAAATCTAAATCTAATCTAAAAAAACGCAATCGAATTAAAATAAAAATCACTTGACAAAAATTTTTCTGTATACCGATATTAAAATAGTAAACATGGTGGATTTAAAATGACATAATTTTTGTGTTAGCTTTAATAAATAAAAAAAAGTAAAAACAAAACCGTATATACAAATTATACCAAAGAAGTTTTATAACTGTTAATAAAATTTCGAAAAAAAAAATCTTTCGACCGTAATAGAAAAAAGCCTTTAAAATAACTAAAATAATAATGTTAAATGAAGATTACACAATTATTTTTTAATTTTTAAAACGTAACTATGACAATTAAAAAAGAGCTTAAATAACAAAATTTTCCTTCTAAAATCATAATTTAGCTAAAAGTGTATGTCGATAACATTACATACTGATTAAGAATACCTTTACACAATGGGTTTATTCGATCGGTTGTTCAAAAAAAGGTCTTCAAGTCAAGTATTTTAAATATTTTTAACAAAATTTACAAATAAAAAATATATTTTGCTAGCCTTTGGACAAAAAACAGCCCAAAAATTTGGCTAAAAATGCCAGCTTGCCTAATTTGAACAAAACAGATCCAAATTTGAAAAGCATTGGGCAAGTGACCGAGCAAGTTGAATCGGACGAGGAACAAACCAATGTTAGCCCTAGTCTCCGGGCAAGAAACCAGTCTATAAATGAATCAAATGCCAGTAGAACAAAACCAGATTATGAGTCAAGTAGTGAAAGTAGTGGTAAATCTAGAAATGACCTTGATTTTTTGAACACCCTGACTGGCACCAATAAGACACATGACTCGGACTCAAAAAGCATCACATCAGTCTCATCTCATTCCAATGTGCCGATAAAATCATCTTTAAAAAAAGAGACCTCAAACAAAAGTCTGGCAGATAGAATCAAAGAGAATAGTAGCAAAAAAAATGATTCTAATACTCAAAATTCTGTGGAAGTTTTGTTCAAGACTAATAGTTCTACAAACCAGTCGGTGACTTTTCGAGAGCCTGAATCTCAAGTCCTTAAATTAAATGATAAAGCTGAGAAAATAAAAAAATCTGAACATTTTGAATTGAAAAATAGAATTGAAATTCTGGAAAAGCAGCTATTGGAACGTGACGAAATAATAAAAAAAAATGCAGATGACATGATCATTAAGTTTCATGAAAAAGAGTCTAGAAACAAAAGTGATAGCGAAAAGCAGGAACTAATTCGAGTTCTGGTTTCAAAGCAGCAAGAGAGCAATGAAAAATTAATTAATGACCAGAAAAAAATAATCGATTTATTGAATATAAAATGCAGAAATTTTGAAAAAGAAATTAAGAATTTAAACAGATCACAAATTGGTACATTTTTTAAGTTTTAAATTTGTTTTTTTTTAGTAAAAATTTAATTCAATTTAAAGATGATGTTTTTTATGGACAAGTTGATTATTTAGAGGAAGAGAATCTCAAGCTCAAAGAACTTATTCGTAGACAAAATACAGAATTGAATTATTATTATTCTAATTATGGTAAAAAAGTTGGTATTTTTTAAATTTTAATTTTTTAATTTTTTAACACAGAAGAACCTAAATAACCTAAGGCATAGAGAAAAAAAAACATTTTTGTTAAAGACAAGTCTCTAAAATTTTTTCTCTTAGTTATGTCAAAATTTAACCCTAAATCAGAGAAAAGCATTCTACAATATTTCGTTTTTTTCCAAGATTTGAATTTCTTATTTATTTCTATATTTTGCTAAGCATAGGTTCTTCAGATTATAAATAAAAAAAATACAAAAGATTGAAAAGTAAACTAAAATAGTTCATGATAGATACTTTTCAAAAACAAAACTAATAAAATGGTCTGTATTTTTATAAAAAAATGAAAGTTGCCTAGTTTATTTCATAATAATATTGAGACAAATGAATTTTTATGAAAGCTTGAAAAGTCTTTTTGCCTTCTTTACATTTTTCCTTAATTTTACTATCTCTATGTGATTGAAAATCATAATTTCATTTTTTTCCTTATTCGCCCATTGTGAAACATAAGGTCATTTGTGTTCAACTATTTTTCAAAAAGAATAGTGTTGGGGTACCCTTGGTCCGAGTACTGGTATGATAATCATCTGGTTTCGAGACAAAAACCTTGGCCACAGGCGATTTCAATCCCATCTTGTTTATTAATTAAGGCTTTAATTTCCAAAATAATTTCTTTTTTATTATTTTATTTTTAAAAATAAAAATTTTCACTGAAAAAACAAGAATATGTATTTCTTTTTGGTCTGACATGTTCGGTTGTGAAGCTACTGACAAAGTTTTGATGGATAATTTTACTGTAAAAATAAATAAATAAAAAATAACTTGATGTTTTTATTCACTTAATATGCCTTTAATTGTTTTTTTCCAAAAATCGAAAATTTAAGAAGGTTTTTTTTTTTTACCACGATTTGAAAAATAACTATTTTTTAAACCAATTTATGAAAAAAAAAAACTTTCTTAAATTTTGATTTTTGGAAATAACAGACATTTTTTCAAAAATTTTGAATTTTGAATTGGCCGTTTTTAATTTTACCAAATTTTACCAAAATTATCTCAAAATCCTGAAAATTTACCTAATTTTTCGTAAAATACCTCTTTTTCACTTTTCGATTTTACGTTTATTTACGTAAAATGAGGTAAAATTTGGTTAATTCACGATATTTTACGTAAATTTCGTAAAATACTGTTATCAAATCACCACTGTATAAAGAGTATAAAAATTTGCAAGCAATAAAATTAATTCAAAATTTCTTTAAATTAAAATTAAATAATATAGTGATAATAAAAGCAGGAAAGCTTCAGCAAGCTATTCTTGCAGAGATGACTTGCGAAGGAAGGCAAAAATGGTAGATAAGTCCAGTTTTTCGAGCTTGCAAGCAATAAAATTAATTCAAAATCTTGTTAAATTAAGATTAAATAATGTTCGAATTTTAAAAAAAATTAGTTATTAAACAAAAGAAATAATTTGGTCCGAATTCTGGCCTCGATCCGTCCAAGTCCAATGGTGGGTCTAGAATGGTAGGGGCTTGAATTGGTCGGACCGCTGACCATCACTAAAAAAGAAGATTTAAAAAAAGCAATTATTTAAAGCCATAAGAATTTATATTTTTGGATTGTAAATTTATTAGTTAAATTAATTTCTATAAAATATACTCAATCAAACTTATTCTCAATAAAATTCAGTTTAATTACGTCATTTCATATGAGAAAATTTGTCAATATATAAAGGCCTATCTGAGAAATTAAATTTTAATGTTTAAAAAAAATTAAAAAAATTTTGACGAGAATTTTTAAGTCTGTCCCAAGTTGTTAAATTTTTTGAATAAAAATTAAATTAGATTTATTTGGCGATTTAGTATTTTTTAACTAAAATTACTAAATAAAAAATTATTTTGCTAACTTTGCATAACTGATATTATTCTTATTAGTTTTCATAATCGTATTAAAATTATAAATTAAACATAATTTTACAAAAAAAATCAGCTGATTGACGTTTATGCTGATTATTATCAATTTTTTGATCCAGAGAAGGCTGTTTTGGTTTAAAATAAAAGTTCAATTTAAAATAAAAATTTTGAATAAGCAAAATATTTAGAAAATTTTAATATTATGGTATGGATGTTGATGAAAAATCTGTAATCTGTTTTCTAATTAAGAAGCTTTTGAAATAACTTCTTTTTTTTAAAGTTTTATATTTTATTAAAAATTGGAAAAACTAGCATCAAAATTTATTTTTTAATAAATTTTCATTTATACATTAATCAAATATTGTATGAAAATAAAGGGTATTTATGCTCATCTAGTAAAAAAGGTGAACAATCAGTAATTTTAGTTAAGGAATTATTAAACGCTAATTTATTTTTCACTTTCGAAAGCCTAAAAAAGATAAAATTTAGTAAAATCACTATTAAGACATTTTATTTAAAAAAAAATTAACCTAATTAATTATTTAATGTTTAAAGAAGGAAGAAGTGGAGTTAAAATTGTCAGAAGAAAAAAATAAATGGAAAAAGTCTGTCAGTCAGCTAACACCATTATTTTTGATATATGACCAAAAATTGCAAGAAAAAGATGAAGCAATGAAACTGATGCGATTGAAAATTGACGAAATTACCAACAAATTCAATCTGTTGATTGAAGAAAATCAAAATTTACATTCAAAGCTTCAAAATTTACCAGAAAACATAAAAAATCAATTGTACTCAAAACCTACTACTTAATATATTTATTTAATTTTTATTTTCAGAGTTCAAATAAAGAGTCAAGCAGAGTTGGTGCTCGAAGAGAATAAATTTCTTAGTGAAAAATTAAATCTTGAAGAAAAAAAGGTATACGATTCGGAAAAGTTTAAACTGGAGGAAATATCCAGACTTTCCAAAAGGATATTAAATTGTGAAGTAGAACGCATGGAGTTGTTGAATAAAATCGACATGCTCGAGGCCAATAATGAGGAAATAGTTAAAAAATTCAATGAATCTAGTGTTGAGATGCAGCGCCGGATCAAACTGGACGACCATTTGACTCAAATTGGGGACTTGAAGCGCAAAATGGAAGAGCTAAATCTAAGCCATAAGCATGAAACAGAGCTTTTACTTCTTAAAGTTCAAGCTTATGAAGATGAGAAGAAAAAATTCATCATCAAATTGACTGATTCGGAAGCAGAGATAAAGCGGCTCAAGGCCGAGAATATGGTTCTTGACGAAGCTTTAAAGTAGTGAAAAAATTGGATTTTTTCCTTTGTAAATGTAAATTTTATTTTTAGTAAAGGAATCGGTCACAGAGCACAAAAAAGATTTAAAGACTTGAACAGGAGTTTGGAAATGGGAAAAATAAATGAATCGAAATCTAAAAAACGAATAGAACATCTAGAGAAAGAACTGGAAAAGATTAAATTTGAAAAAAAAATTTTGGAAAATTTGGTCGAGACAAGCGAAGCAGATTTTAGAGTCAAAGAGAAAAGAATTGAGGAGCTAATAGCCAAAAATGCTCAAATTGAAGAAGCCTTTAATGAGTTTAAGGATAAAGCATCGCTAAAATTGGCAAATTTAATGGAAAAGTAATAAATTAGTGAAAAAATTTTTAAATAATATTTTTTTTATCTAGATTAAAGAGAAAAGATTCGGAAATAGTAAATTTGAGAGTGGAGAATGAAAAAAAAATTGCTAAGATTCTAAAACTTTCGGAGAAAAAACACAGGTCTATTGGCGATTCAAAAGAATCTAAAGATAATGAGGTGTTAATGGATAGTAAATTTTTGAAACAAGTACTACAGGAATTAAGATCTTGATTTTTTTTTTAATTTAAATTCATTTGTTATGCTGTCAAATTAAATTAGAATAGAAAAAGAGAAGCATTTTTTATGTTTTTTAAATAAAGATATATTTTATAATGCATTTTATTTGAGATTAATTTTAATTGAATTGTTTCAGTTTCATAGACTGATCAAATTTTTTTGAGTTTCAAAGGACGTAGTTTACAAATTTAAAGTAAAAAATTAAAAAATCAGATAGCACTTAAGTTGGAGAATAAAAACTTGACTTTTGAGAATTCCTTAATTTCGACTTTTCTTAAAATAATTTTATTTTTATTTTAATTAATTTTGCCATTATTTTTGTATTATTTATTAAATAAAATAATAAATTTTTTAAAATTTAAATTTCTATAATTTAAATTTTTAAATTTGAATTCAAAATTATTAAAGCTTTGGATTAATTATGAAATTAAAACAAAAATACTTGCTATTTCTCCTGAAAAATGAAACGTATCTTAATTAAACTGAATCAAATGATAAACAATTTTCAGCATCAGGTTCATATTACTCAAAAGATTCTATTGATATGAACAAAAAGAAGAAAAAATTTTTTTAAAAAAATTGAAATAAGTAAGTTCAGATATTAAAAATTTGAGTGTTATATTTTATTCATTTAAATCTCGACATGTTTAAATATTTGATAGTTCAGGAAAAATAGAAGAAATTGTTAGGTAGTAACTACACAATCGAGTTGGATATTCGATATATCTTAATTCGAAACCTTCTTTATATTCTTCCCTTCTTTAAATGGTTCCACCAGACGACCAATGTCAGTCACTACAATGACTCTGTCCTGACATATCAAAAAATTGATTTGAGACTGTAAGCAATTTAAGTTTATTTAAGGCCTCTTAATGCAATATCGGAGGGGGTATAATATTTCCGCTTCAAAATAGATCGAACTGCTGAATTTTGAATAACTTGTTTTTTTTTAATGTTTGTTTCAGGGAAGGAAATTAAATAAGGAAAATAAAAATCAAAGAATGATCACTAATTAATGAACAATTAATGAGATAAAAGAAGACTAATTAATGAGCTTTGAGGAACACCGGCAGTTATGTGATTTTCATCTCTTATTTGATCATTTAAATTTACCTTAAATGTCCTAGAATCTAGAAATGGTCTAATTATATTAAATAAATAATGAAGAGGATTAGTTTTAATCAATTTTTAAATTAAACCTTCATGCCAAATTCTTTCAAAGTTTGAAAGAAAAGGGAACATACTCTTTTCTTTCATTTAAATGATTAAAATTTTTTGAATTGAAAAAGAAAAGATTATCGGATGCTCGCTGATCTAAAATAATGGATAATTTTGTTCTAAAAAATTTTATCATCTTGAGTAGAAAATATGCTCAAGTAACTTTTTGAAAAACTAGGCAACTTGTTCACTCTTTGATCTGCCATCTTCTGCTTTGTTTCCATTTAAAAATTCATTGAAATTTAATTGCACATTTAAAATATTTTGATAAAATTTGAAAAATGAAATTTGACCAAAAATTTTATTTTGGCTAGAAAAAAGATGACAAAAGAAATTTACAGCTTTTTTGGTGAATAGCCTTATATCAGTTCTAGTTTCTGCAAATATTCTGCTATTTATTGCAAAATGTACTTTATACGAGTAATTACTCACGGCAAAACAAGTAATTTTTGCAAGAAATTTTCAATAAATTGGTGGATTTTGCCTTATCTATTTTAACATCTAAAAATTGGCTAAATCTCTCGATTAGATATCGATATTAATTATCGCTTTTAAACTCGAAATTGACTAATATTAGTTTATCAATATTTAATATCGCTTATTTATCGATAGTTTAAATTAATATTACTCTGAGCAATTTATATTATTTTAAAAGGATATAATATTTGGATTTTAATGAATATAATTTATTAGTAATGGAATTTACAATTTAAAATATTCCAGAAAAAAAAAAACAATATTTGACAAAAATTTTATACAAAACAAAATAAAAAAAAAAAGTGTTCAATTTTTTTTAAGATCCTAATTAAATACTTAAATTCTCTTACATTAACAAAAAAAATTTTTTTTAAAATTTCAAGTTTTACATTTAGGATATTTTTTTATTCAATTTTTTTTTCAATTCCAAGGTAAATCAACAGGCTAGTGCCCTTATCATAGACGACTGATTAACACTTCATTTATTTAATTCAAATAAAATTTTTAATATTTAAGATTAAGATTTTTGTAGAATTAAAAAAAATTTATGTTTATGAACTATTCAATATTCAATAGTCAAAATAACAGTGATAACTTTATATCAAATTTTTTTAATTTTTTTACAAAGTCAATAAAGATTAAATGATTTTATTGTAAATTGATAGCTTGAATGTAGAATATTTCAGCATTGATCTTTTGATCACAAAGCTATTTATCAATCTTGAATAAAAAAACCCAAATGTTTTTTCACCAAGTGATCTTTGCTGTACTAATTTGGAGGAATTTCACAGTCACCAAAAAAATTACTTTCATATCTTAAAGGTACAATTTGATCACATTTATTTTTTATTTTTGTCAAGTTCAATTTTCAGTTTTGCTATTTTTATAATTTCCCTTGATCGGTATCTTTATTTAATAAAATTTTCAATCATATATCGTATTTCATTTTCAATAATAAGATAGCATATAACAAACACCTGATTGAAAAATTAATGATTAATATTTTAAATTAATGAATAAAAATTGATATCAAGCAATGTGGATACATATTCAATACCAAATCTGCAATGGTAGAGAAAAGCAAAACTTGATACCAGTTTTGTTTAAGTAGTGATGTCTTAATTTTTTCTTGTATTTTTGAAGCTAGAAATAATTTTAATAAAAAAATAAAGATTTAATTTTACAAAAGTTAATCTTTAAAGTTCAAATTGATGATAAAATTACTCTCTAAAATTAATAATAAAAATATTTATCTTTTCCACTTTTTGTGAATAATTTGTTTTAATTTATGATAACATAAACTCTTGTGAGATTTTGCAAAGGATACTTTTTGATTCTTTAGTGCATGCATAAGCGACCATAAACCCCATGTTAAAATCGGCACCCTTGTGATGTGTGAATAAAAATGAACTTTCGACACCGCGTTAAAATTAATAAACATACAATAATTGTGGGCTAAAAACTGAAAATGCTTACTTGAGCCCACATTAAAAATTAAATAACAGGAAAAAATTTCAAGTTTCAATTCAATTCTAATTCATATTGACCCAAGACTTTCTTAAAAATAAAAAAGAATTGATTTAATTAAATAAGATACAGACCCGTCGGGTTAAATAAGCGAGTAACGTGCCGTCGTTTATTTACGTTAATTTATAAATTAGAATTAATTAAATTCAATCATATTTGATAATTAATCTTTAAAAAAATCAAAACAAATTGTTATAATCGGAAATCGTTTTGAGTTCCATTTGTTTTATTCTTTCTTCTTCTTTTACTCGAGGGACTAAACAAGACGATTCGCCTTAATATAATTTTTTTATAAATATTTTTGTAATAAAATTATAAAGTCTTTCAAATGTGAATGGAATTATAAGGAAGTCTTTATAACTACACAATCTCGACTAAGCTACAAAAATCAATCCTTATGTTTTTTCACTTTTTCCTAAATCAATTACAGCTATTTTAAGTGTTGCTCCTTGACTTTTTTGAAACGTCAGTGCATACGCTAATTTTATTGGAAATTGTTTACGTGAAGCTTTAGTTTCAGTATAATAACAGTCATATATACTAATTGGTCTCCAATCTTTTCTGTGATCATCTTCATAAAATAATTTTGGACCACTGTAGTTTTCAGATTGAAAAAGCAAAGCCGTTGGATTCGGATTATTTGCTTCGAATATAACGTCTTTAATGATTCCATTAGAACCATTAACTAGACCTTTAGCTATACATATATTTGTTGTTAACGTTATTTTCGCTTTCGTTGTGTTTTGCTAGAGCGATTATTTGTTCTTGGTCAAATTCTAAGTATTCTGGATTTTTTCCATCTACTATAGATTCTGGTTATTCTGGATTTTTTCCATCTACTATAGATCCTGGTTATTCTGGATTTTTTCCATCTACTATAGATTCTGGTTATTCTGTTTTTTTGACGTGTTGTGTGTTAGTTGTGGATTGTATCTCTGAGTCGTCAAAGTTATCTAAGCTTATCATTTCTAAAAAAAATTATTTATTATATAACACAAATAAAATCAAAGATAAATCAAAAAGAAATCAAAAAGGAATATGCGATAATTTATTTATTTGAATAATCGCATCGAATAATTGTCACGTGTATACATGCATGGATAAAAATTTGATTTTGTGTCATGAACATTAGTTTTTTCCTCTGGCTATATTGAAATGTTAAGTTAGTTTTTTATTAATTGAAAATAATTTATGGTGATTGAAATTTAACATTAAAGATTTATTTTAATATGTATACGCGCTTCTCAAATTTCAGTCATGAATTTACGGATTTTGTTCTCGCAGTATTAAATCTCTATGCGTTATGTCTCTCTAAAATGCTCGTTCCTCGCAGATTAAATTGATGTTTAAGATCAAATTAAAATGATCATGGTAAAAATTTTTTTTTTGAAAATAATAATTTTAATAGTAAAATTCTATGCATTAGTATATTGTTATTTTCATTCTTGAAAAATAATTATTAACCATTACTCAGTGTAATGCATTATTGTGCTTATGCAAATTTTTTCGAAGAGTTCTCCTTGTATAAAAAATTAAGTTAATTAAAAAATACTAAAAGCCACCTTTTAAAATTACATTTTGATTACCAAATAAAATTTTTAAAAGACAAAAATTGTCATTAATGTTTTATCAGCGTCAGAATTGGCTCAAATTCAAAGTTAAATTAAATATAGAAAAATTTAATATATTCATAGATCTCTATATTTTTTAAAGCTTAAAAAGAATGATAAAGAATTAATTTAATTGATATTTGATCTCTTGATTGTTAAAATTATACAATTTCTTTCGCTTATGATATTAGATTTCTACAATGAAACAAAATATTATCTAAGAATTTGGAGCACACTAAAATTGCAATCAAATAAATTTTTTAAACATTAAATATTTAATTCACAAAATTTTTTTATTTAAAGTGGAACACTTAATTTTTCTGACTAGAAATAGTAAATTTTAAAAACCTTTTAATATAGTAAATAAAAATGTTCAAATATTTTATTACGATTTTAATTTTGTTGTTCTTTGGTTGCGTTTTGATCACAGCATCTAATAAAAATTGTACTTTAGTTAAAATATATGAAAAAAAATACATATTTTGTCCATGTTTTCAAAGTATTTATCCCTATAGTAAACCCCTATTTATTGAAAACTTAGTTTATTTCAACACTAAAAGTGTTTTGACAAAATCAAGGCTAGAAAAATCAGTCAGTCATTTTTCCACAATATTCGACTATGATTTGGTATTTGTTTATTCAAACTTAAAAGGAATTGATCTAAACTTATTCAACTCAAAAAAACAATCACAAATATTTACCTATTTTAAAATAAAATTCTACCACTTAATTTTCAACATTTACCAAAATAGCAGTGATCTAACACAATGTGAGACAGAATCTTTAATGGACAATATTATATCAGATTTCTATTCAATTATTTTCAGCAAAGGAACAATATACAAAGCAAAAATATGTCAACTTATTTTTATGAATGTCAATGTTAACTTACTAGAGTTTCATGATTTGTCAAATTCAATTTATAAAATAAACACTTTAAGATTCTCCAGTGAAAAAGAATATTTAATTAATTTTAAAATAAAAGAATTGACTTTTAATTGCTATCAAATAGATCTAAATGAGAAAATTTTAGATAAAATTTTATTTAAAAGCATTGAAGAATTATTAATTTTTGGAAAAATAAATTCTATTCAAGAGAATTTATTTTCTAATTTTTCACATTTATCTAAAATTTCTCTGGACTTTTACTTTTTTCGCTATTTATTTCAAAATGGGTTCAACTGGCTCAACTCGGTTAATACCAACATTGATATTGACATCCAGAACGAAACTCAGCTCCAATTAAACTCAAATAAATTATTCTCACTCCAAATTATGCACTCTTCGGAACAGATTTTCTATGATCCAAATTTTTCGGGCAGAGAAATGTTTCCCGAACAAGACTTCTGTATCTATTATAAATTTCCGTTCAATAGACTAATCAATCTGATTTCATTAGACATTTTCTTTGTCAAAAATGCCACTTGCACCATTAAATACATCATTTACAACTCAGCAGAAGTATATGCTCAAATGAAGCAAAATTTTTCCGACTGTGATTTCAAAAGTATGATTCAAAAATGCCAAAAAAACAAATATAAAATTTATTTAAAATTTTATGATAAAACTCAAATTATTTTGTTAATAGACATGATATTTTCGGTAATTTTGACTCCAATTTTTAGTTCAATAGGCCTTTTATTAAATGCTTACACAATTTTTGTTTTTGTTAGAAAAAAGCATGGAAAAAAAGAATTTCAGTTTATTATTTATTATTCTCTGATTTGCTCTTTATTGTTCATTATTAATTTAATTGATGTAATCACAATTTGTCCTTTTCGAAGTAAAATTTTCTGCTCATCATTGCACAAAAATATTCTTGCTCAATTTTACCGGAAAATTTTCACAAATTTTTTAAAAAATGTTCTCGTTTTTTGTCTTCAAACTATCATCCTTGGGTATAATTACTTAAAATTCAGCCATATAAGCAAAAATAAGCTAATGTTCACTATAAAGAATATCAATCTGTACATGCTTGTAAGTTTTTTGATTGGAATTTTGATGAGTCTTTCATATTTGTTTAATAGTCAGATAAATTATGGAATACCTGAACAAGAGTATCCGATTGAGTATGATTTGAGCAATGCATATTTTCTGGATACCAAATTTACTTCAATTTTTAAAATTTTAATATCAGTCAGTGAAACAATCACTTTCTTCCTGCTTTACATTTTTTCGCTAATTCTTGACTGGCAACTTGTTCTTAAAATAAACATTATTGCCAAGTCAAAAAAGATTTTACGAACAAAATTAAATAAGGTTAATGATGCTAATTTTGAAATTAGATATCTAAAGATAACTTTAATTAATTCGATTTTGAATGGAATTTTTAAATTGCCAAATTTATTTCCTATTTTATTTATTTTATTAGACTTTTTCATGGGTATTTTAAGAAAAACAGGTAATGATTTGACAAAATTTGATTTATTTCTAATAAAGTTTGGCTATGATTTAAGAATTTTTAGACTAATAAAAAATATTTGCCATCTTTTGTTTACTGTATCGCTGCTTAACAATTATTATTTTTATTTTTTTGTTGATAAAAATTACCGAAATTATTTTAAGTCAGTTAAAAAGCTTACTAAAAATGAAAAAGTTTGGACAAAAAATAAATTTAATTAGTTTTTTTCACTTAATATAATTCTATGTTTTTAAAATATTTTAAAAGTTCATTTTTAATATTTCAGTTTTAATAAATAAAAAGTTTTTTTGTCAAAATATTTGATTTATTTTAAAATTTTAGCAATTCACAAAATTACTAGAGTTATGTAATAAAAATAAAAATAAAAGCTATGATGTGCTAGTCACATGAAATAAGGGATAATCTTCATCATAATAGCTTATTGAAATTCATTTTATCAATTTTGTTCTTAAATTCATTAACAGTATTCAAGTTGACAATTCATCTAATTGATTTCAAGCATTTTTAACTCTATTACTAAAAAAAGGGTAAATGTTTTTTTGTCAAATTTTTCAAAGAAATGTCAAATTTAAAAAAATTATTTTGTCAAATTTTATTCGATTATTTGTCAAATTTATTAAAGAAATGTCGAAATTAAAAAGTATCAAATTTTTTTGATAAAAGTTTAATTTTCGTCAAAAAAAAGCCAAATATTCACCATAAAAAAGAGAAAAATATTCTGAAAAAAAGTAAAAAAGGTTAAACTTTCTTTGCCAATTCTTTAGCCATTTTTCTCCCAGCACTTGCGACTTGACCCAGAGTAAGACACCAAGATTCTTTAGGAAACTGGTCAAATAGACGTTCGCGATAAGCAATCCCAATGATGTGCTTGCACATGTAATGTTTGAACCATGATGGACATGTACAACATATGTGCTAAGCTTCCAATTATCTTGGTTTAATTGTACGATGCGTAGTTCTTGAAAATTTCCAAGAATTTGCTTGAAATTGTCCCATTCACATTTATAGAAATTTTATACAGCGATCTTTGTCGAAAACATTTGGTACTAGTTCGTTTATTTGCGCGTTGCTTGGTTCTTGTTGTTC
The DNA here is from genome assembly GCA_025491095.1 of Brachionus asplanchnoidis. Lineage (NCBI taxonomy): Eukaryota > Metazoa > Rotifera > Eurotatoria > Ploima > Brachionidae > Brachionus > Brachionus asplanchnoidis. The sequence goes on from JAILYF010000067.1 coordinate 458,779, forward strand.
TAAAGGTCTTTTAGGTGGTCTGCCTCTTTTTTTTTTGACGCCGTCTTCTTGTGTCGTTGTTGAAACTTGAATTGTTGTTAACACTTGAGTTGTTGTTGATTCTTTCAGATTCTTTCGACTGTGTGAAATCAAGATCATCGATGTTTGGTAAAATATTCATTTTTTTTTAAAGTCAAAAAGAAAGGAATTATGATTTGGTTATTTATTCATTTATTTATCTGTTTTCTATACCGAGCTAGAGCTCCTTCAGAATAAGTTAAAAAAAAAATTAAAAAGGTTATTTATTTATTTATTTGTAAATCTGTATCTAAATCTGTAAAAAAAAATGGTTTTTATTTATTTTATTTATTTGTATATCTGTATCGAGCATTAGCTCCTTCAGATAAAAAAAAAGGAAAATAAAATAAAATTAAAAGTTTTGTTAAAATAAGTTTTGAAATAAATAAATAAAAAAATGATATAAAAGGAAAGTTAAAATGAATAAAGGTACATGAGGTAGTTTAAGAATTTTAAAAATTGGACAGTTAAAGAACAAAAGAAGAAATTACAAGATAGCAATTACACAGAGGAGTAGGGTATTCGATGAAACGAGATTCGAAACCTTCTCGGTATTCATTTACCAATCTGATTACCAATGGGACAGAATGACTCAATCCAGCCCTAACATACCTCTCACTCAACTCAAAAAGTCAATTCGAGACTGTTAGAAGTCTTAATTTGTTAAAAGCCTCGTGATGTAAAAATGTAAGAGTGAGTTCAAAATTTTAGCAAATGTTTTGTAGAAAATATTTGACAATACAATTTGACACTTTCTTTTCTTAAATTTGACACTTATTTATTTTATTTGTCTTATTTAAATTTAATGACTTTATTGGACACTTATTCATCAAATTTGAAAGATATAATGATTATTTGACACGTTTAAGAAAAATTTGACATTAATTTAATTAATATGATGTTTGGTATTTGACAATTAGAAATTTGACATAATTATTAAAAATTGACACTTTCTCATGCGGCCCTAAAAAAATTATTTCTTTGATCACAGCTTTTACCATTTGTTTTTCCAATATAAATTCATGCTGCCTTGGAATTGGACAATTGTCGTTTGGCTTAGCAATTTTGAAAAACCAAATTTAATTAATAGCGTCATCAAGTGTTAAAAAACCGTTGAAAGTTGTGTGTTGGCAATGTCGCTCAACAAAACAAACCAAAACCGACGGTTGATATTTAAAAATTCGGTCAAGCTAAATCTGAAGAGGTTAGACAAACCGATTAGCCATAAATTATTATTTTTTTAATGCACTAGATATCGTCCTAAACCAAGTGGAAAATGATTCGATCACATCCATCTACAATTTTTCTTCAAACAAAGTATGGATAATCGAGTTTAATGTTGCTTTTGATGTTGCCCAAATCTTCGATCGTGAAATCAATATTAATGGAACCAATTTCAGGCTTGAAGATGCAAATAAAGTCCCGGATCTCAGAAGGTATTGTACTTTTCGATTTCACTTTTTGCCCTCTGATTTCGAGAATCATAGACTTGAAACCTTTTTTAAATGTAGCTCGAATTGATGGACTAAATATTGAACGATTGAATTAAACTCTCAATTTTCTTAAAAAGATTATAGAATCAGACAGATTAAAGAAGTTGGAAGAAAAATATGATAGCGAAGTATAAATTAAGGATAATTAAAAATCATTTTAATAAGTTCTTTTTTTATAGACTTCATTACCAAATTTAAATTCAAAAGACATCAGTTGTTCGACATTTGATTTAGACACTTCAGCAGTTAATAATAAATTATTTTTATTAAAAAAAGCCTTTAAAGGAGATTCTGAAATGAAGGCTTAATTAATAATAAGAATAATCATTGATATTAACATTTTTTAACGCTGTTCGGATTGATGGTCTTAAGATTGAAAGCATCACTGAAGAAAAATATAAAGATAGACCCGAGAGGAAAAATGGTGTCAGAAGAGTGAGAATATCATTCCCAAAAGAAGTTGAGAACATTATTGGAAGCTTGTCAGGCCCTACAAAGATGTATGGTTTAAAGTGTCTTGTGTCAATTGTTGGACTAAAGCAGAAATGCTATTTTTGTGATGAAGAAGGACACAACATAGCGCATGCCCTATCAAAGAAACACTTTGCGAAAAGTGTCATCTGAAAGGACACTTGACACAAAAATGCTCCATTGCTGAAAAACTAAAATCGCTTGAGAGGAAAAAGATTGACTACAAGGATCTTTACATCGACCAAGAAGAAACCCAATCAATAATTGGAGCTGACCAAAAAGACAATAATGACTATATGATGCCAAAAACGCCTGGATAACTGCCAACAAATTTCAATGACGCAATATCCCAGATAAGCACACAAGACCTTAAAACTCCAGTTTTAGAAGACCATTTGGTAAGTCGTTTAAACGATTTTCTACCACTATGTCAGTCACCTGTCAATGTACGCTCAATTGATCAGAATGAGACTGAAACTTTTTTCCAAACCAAAAATCAAATCAAGAGATTTTCCGAATCTGATCCAAATGAAAAAGAGTTCACAGAAAAAGAATCAAAGAAACCATTAGTTGTCTTGGATAATGAAAACGACAATACCTTCGAGTCTGAATCAAACAGTTCAATTACTGAATATTCAAATCAAGTAGATCAATCATCCAACGAAGTTGTTCAGCAAACTGCCAGTCAAAACAGCTTTGAAGAAAATTTTAAATGAACAAGATGACAAATCAATCAACTTTAAAAACAAAAACTATTAATAAAACAAGGTTAGTAATTACACACTGGAATTGTCTTCATTTACCTAGTAGGGTTCATCTCTTAGCCAATTTTTTAGCTCAAAAATGTCCCGACATTTTTTGCTCAATGAATTAAAGATAGATTTGAGTGAGGTAAATATTTATCTTGATTTTCACAATTCATAACATTCATATCAGTTCATAACAAAACCACGCAACAAGTATGGAGGAGGAGTAGCTATTTTAATAAAAGAAGGAATTGAATTCATACAAGATTTTTCTTATGAGGAATTCAATTCCGAACTCCTTTGTATAAAAATGAACTTAGGAAAGAATTGTGAATTGTTTGTGTTTAGTCTTTATAATCCACCCAATGTGCTTCTGAACTTTGAGTTTTTTAAAACAGTTAATAAAAAATGTAGAAATTACATTTTAGGTGGTGATCTAAACGCTAGAACAAAGCAAATAGGCTGCGTAGGGGAAAATGAAAATGGGATAATGTTGGAAAGAATAATCAATGAGTTAGACTTTTCAGTAATCAATGATAAGCGTCCTACTTTCAATATTTTTTATAAGAATTACTTTGAAATTCTTGACCTTTTTTTAGTTTCATCTTCATTAATTGACAAAATTACCGACTTTAGTGTCTTAAATTGTCAAGATATGACTAGTGACCATTTCCCAATCGAAGCATTGATTTCTATGGGCTATCAATTAGAAAATAAATCAGCAGCTAAAAGGCTTAACTATAAGAAAGCAAACTGGCAATTATTCAGCGAGATTTTAAATTCTCAAATAGTGAATATCACTGAAAGTTCCCTCACAAAAGACCAACTTAATGATAAAATTACAGTAAAAATTATTTCTGCTTCACATAAAAGCATTCCATATCTTTCTCAAAAAATCTACAAAACGAGTCTTCCACCGAACATTGTTAATTTGATAAAAAAACGTAGGAAAGTAAGAAAAAACTTCCAGAAAACTCACTGTAAAAAGCTAAAGCAAAAATTTAATCAACTTACATCTGAGTTAAAGGCCTTTTTAAAAAAAATTCTGGAATCAAAATTGGTAACCCACTGACAAGTAGACCTTTTTGGAAAAAAATAAATAAATTAAGAACAAAAAAAGGTTCAAATTTAATTCCTAATTTGATTTTAAATGAAAAGGAATTCAAAACTAATGAAGAAAAGGGAAAATGCTTCGGAGAACTCTTTTCTTCAATATTTAGTCCTAATTCTGATTTAATTGATTCTGAGAAAGATATCGAAATACTAAATTCTAACTCTGATTTCTTTAGAAATTATAACAAGTCTAATTTTAATGATCCGATCCGCTTAAATGAATTAATTATGGCTTTAAAAAGATTGAAAAATGAAGCGGCATCAGGACCTGACCAAATTCATAATTTAATGTTAAAAAACTTACCTAGAAATTCATTAATAGAAATCATAAAACTTTTTAATTTATCTCTTCGAGAAGGTAGAGTCCCTAAAGCGTGGAAAACATCGAACATTACTATGATTCAAAAAAAAACCTCTTCTTTACAAGATCCTTTAAATTATAGACCTATTAGTATAACGAGTTGTTTAGGAAAGCTCCTGGAACGCATAGTATATTCAAGATTATACAATTTTTTGGAACAAAATTCACTCCTTATCCAGGAGCAATCTGGATTTAGGAAACACCGGCGAACAGCAGATAATCTTTTCTTTTTAATTCAAAAAATTGTGGAATCATTTAATAGAAAAAAAAGAGTAAGCTGCCTTTTTTTTGACATTTCTAAAGCCTTTGATAGGGTTTGGCATGAAGGTTTACTTTTTAAATTGATTCAAATAAATCCACCTCATTACTTTACTAACTAGATTAGATCCTTTTTAGACTCTAAGACATTTAAGGTAAATGTGAATGACCATCTGAGCGAAGAATATCACGAACTGCTGGTGTTCCTCAAGGCTCAGTAATTAGTCCTCTTTTATTTAGTATATATATTAATGACATCCCTAAAAGAAACAAAACAAATAATGAATACTCTCTGCTTTTCGCAGATGATCTAGTAACATTCTTCATTTATAACAAAAAGGTAAACCTAGAAATAAATGGAAAATGAAAATATCAGTTGAAAAGTCGTGTTCAGTAGTATTTTCCAAGTACAAAAAAGAGAGTGATAATCTAAACTTAAAAATTTATGGAAACAGAATAGTGAGCCAAAGATATCAAATTTCTTGGTATTAAATTTGATTCAAAGTTAAATTTTAATATACTGGTAGACGAAAATTAAAGAACGATGCAATAATAGGCTATATATTATTAAGATATTGTCAAACAAAAAATGGGGTCTTAATCAAAATACACTAGGAAATCTTTATAAATCCTTAGTCGGATCAATTTTAGATTATTCTTTTCCTTGCTTAAATTCATTTTCAGAAAATAATATCAAAAAACTGCAAGCAACTCAGAATACAACAGTCAGATCTATTCTTAAGTTAAAATATGATACTCCCTCCAACATCGTGCATCATGAGGCTTTTATTAAACTAAAATTACTAACAGTCTCGAATCGACTTTTTGAATTGAGTGAGAGATATGTTGGGACAGGACTGAGTCATTCTATTCCATTGGTTGTAAGACTGGTGAAGGAATACAAAGAAGGTTTCGAATCAAGATATATTGAATACCCAACTCCATTGTGTAATTGCTACCTTACTATTTCTTCTTTTTTTCCTGAAACTTGAACTATTTAAACATGTGCCACATGTAACAATCTATTCCTATATATGTCTTTTCAACTTTCATTTTTTTAGCTTATTTACTTTATTTTGATTCTTTTTTTTATCTTATTTTATTAACTTTAATTTCATTTTTATTTTATTTTCTTTTTATTATTTTTTTAACTTATTCTGAAGGAGCTCTAACTCGGTACAGAAAACAAATAAATAATAAATACTAATTGGACGATAAACACTTTCTTGGTTATTCTTGAAGACTAAGGGAGTCTGCCAGACAATTTTTCTAGTCCTTTTAAAATTTTGAAGATTTCAGTCAAATCTCCTCTTATTCTTCTTGTTTCTAAATTTGTCAAGTTCATTGCAGCCAATCTGCCATTGTAATTCAATCTTTTTAATTCTGGAACCAGTATGGTGGTTCTCCTTTGAACTTACTCTAAGAATTTTTTATCTTTCTTAAGATGTGGATTCCATACTTGCACTCTTATCTTCAAATGAGGCCTTACAAAAGATAGTATAATATAATTACGATAATTATATAATTATAAAGATAATTACTTTATATAGAGTCTCGTTACTGATTCATTATTTTGAAACTTAATTATTTTTCTTATTGAGCCCAAAATATTATTTGCTCTATTAGAATTATTTGGTTTGACCATTTTAAATTTTTCTTAACTAATACTAGATCTCGTTCTTTTTATGTCTTCATTAAACTTGTTTCATTAATTGTATAATTTAAATTCTTATTAGTAACTCTTTAGTGCATTAATTTTCATTTCTCACCTTTTAGCTTGATTAACTAGTCATCTGTCCATGTAGATATTTTAGCAAGATCATTTTTAAGTTCTAAACATGAATCATTACAACTTAACAGGTGACAACAAAAAATCAAGACGAACTTTTAAAGGTCATAACTCCTTTAATATTTATCAAAATAAAACGAAATTTTGAGAGAATATAGCATTTTTATTCTAGTTTTTATTTATGATTTTATCTTTTTTCAATCGTTCAAATTTGTCTCAAAACTGTAGTCGGTCGGGGGGGTCGACGAACTCGTGTAGGGTGTTTGTGAGGGGTGCTCGTTGGGTTCCCACATTGATCTTTTTGTTTTTGGTGGTATGAAATTCGTCTAAACTCTGAGTCATCTGAGCAAGACCCTACGGGTTACAAAACCCCGTTCTCTGCTAGATCATGGTAAATGGTGTCAAGCCAAAGCGAAGCGTCATCCGGCATGTGTGGAATCGAATTGTTAGATAAGCCCAGTGGCCCTGGTCCTGGTGTGTTTGATTCCCCTTTGTTGAGGATTCCTGTAAAATCTCAAAGGATTGTTCCGCTTGAGCCGCGTTTAAACCTGTACTGTTTTCCTTCTGAGCGGGCTCGGTTACGTCTGACGGAGTCGGAGTATGACGGAGTCGGAGTATGACGGAGTCGTACGGGTTGCCTTTTCGGGGGAGTTACATTTTTTTAAGCGGTTAACGTGAACAAATTTTTTTCCTTTGGAGTCGTGGCGAATTCAGTAGTTTGTGTCCAACATCTTCTCGACCTCGGTATACGGTCCGCTCCACCTTCTTCTCAAGTTCTTTGACATCCCCTTTTTCTTGGCCTAGTTTAACAGCAATACCCTATTTCCAGCAGTGTAATTGTCTTGTCGAATAGAATTTAAATTTATTTACGCGTGATCCAGAGCTTTGTTCTACCAACTCGTAGCATTTGAGGAGGTGTTGTTGGACCTTCGTGTCGTACTAGTCAACGCTAAGGTTTGACTTGAGGTTTGTATTTGGAACATTAAGTCGACGGGGAGTTTTGGTTTCCGTCCGTAAACAGACTCAAATGGAGTAAGACGGCAGTCGCGTGGACAGCTGTGTTGTAGGTGAAAGCGAGTTTTGGTAGGTATTGACCCCAGTTATTTTTCGTGTCTACTACGGAGCACGCCAACAATTGGTCCAAAGTTCGCTTAAAAAACTCCATCTCGCCGTTGCACTGCGGGTGATAAGCTAAAGTTCTTAGACTAATAGTGTCCAAATGCTCGAACAGTTGATCCATAAATTCAGCGTGAATTTTTACCGCGGTCGGACAAAGCAGCTTCCGGAACTCCGTGGTGACAAATAAACTAAAGCGAACAATTTGCTCCTTCTTCGGCGGTAAGTCCTAGTAATGCAAACAACTCAACATATTTCGAAAAATGGCAAATTATCACCAGGATATAGGCAAAACGATTTTCTGTGACTGGCAAAGGACCCAAAATATCCCAAGTAATGAGTTGGAATGGTTTAGATGCATGGATATGTACTAATGGTTGTCGAGTTTTGGCTTTAGATGCATTAATTGAGGCACATATCTCGCAGCAGAGGATGTAGCTGTATTTGTGGGATGAAGGTTACTTTAAGACGGCTTGGCGTACATCAATTGGGATTAAGTATTGATAATGGGTCCCATAATCCAAGTTTTCGAAGCTGCGGAACACATTTTGCCAAAAATTTGGAAACGATGGTAAGAAAGTAAAAAAATTTTTCCACCGGTTTCCGTTCGCATTTTTCTGGCCGTTGCCCGTCTCTCAGCCATTTGTAGTGAGCTTCTGTATGCGGGTCTTCGAATTCGGTCTCATCGTTCTCTACCTCTTTCAAGGTGTCATTGTTCACTACAATGCCCGAGTCAAGTTAATCTTCTTCTTCCTTGCTATCAACTTTTTCTTCATCTCCGTTACATACCTTGTGACTGGTTGGTAAACTTCCACCGAACACTTCTCGAATCAAGTTCAGTTATGTATTTACCGTCCTGATTTTGAACGTCACGTCTAAGCCAAGGAGACAGTCATGTTTTAACTGCTTCAGAAGCAAATCCATTGTGGATAGCAGGTGCACCGTCAGCTATCAGAATTGTAGGTTTGATTTCAATGTTAAAAAGACGATGAACTGATGTAGTTATTTAAGAGATTTAAATAAAAATTGGTAATCTTCTTTTGTCTCGCCAGTTGTAATAGCAAGGCCAAACGGGTGAAAAGCTTTGTTTCTGTCACATGCACCTACCATTAAAACTTGATACATTTACCAAATGCAACAAAATTAATCATTAAAAAAGTAAAGCAATTAGACCTGGAACCAAATATTCGAAACTTTTTTATTTTATGCTTTAAAATGTTACTGAATTCAGTGACATTATTGCAGTTCAACAACTATCTGTTAAACATATACAACATTTTCATGAAACGAGTCAGAGATACAAAAATATTTATTCACTTGAATCTATGCGTAATGGAATAACTAATATTAATTTGGATTCTTTCGATTTCTCAAATTTTAACGCTGAACTATTGTACGTGACTGAACAAGAAGCATTTTTTCAGAATATCAAATCAAGTATGGAAACACAAGAAAGTCTAAAAAAAATTTCCCCTTTCACCGTTTATTTTAATTCCTTATTGGCCAAATGGAATTTAAGTATTATAAAAGTAAAAAACGGACTGGAAAAAGCAGAAGAAAACATTTTCTTTAGTTCAAAATTTTTTTCAATCATTACGGATCAGCTTTATTTAATGCCAATTTAGACTGTAATTGTATTAGATGACTTCAAAAAAAAATTCATTTGATTTGTCAGACTGTTTTGTGACACGTCTTTCAAACAATCCAATAGAAAATTATTTTGGGATTTTAAAAAACCGGAGTCTTGGTAAGCGAAAAGTTTACCCAAGCGAATTTGCTAGCCTTAATTTTCTAAGGATAAAATCAAAGTATATTGAATATTACATGGATGATGATTCGAGTTTTATAAAAACAAATAAAATTAAAATTTCTAAGAGCAAAGAAACTTGATCAGATAAAAAAACAAAAGTGACAAAAAGCGCTTTGTCTGCGAAATTGCACTGAATCAAGAAAAAGGTTTTTATTACAAAAAATATTGATATTTTCAAATTCATTTATCCAGATATATTTGAATTCGAAACCAGAACTACTTCATGTTCCAAGAAAGAATTTGAAAAAATATCATTCTTTATTAATGATAATAAGAAACCAATAGAAATTATTGTGCCGATGGACACTGACTGTTCCAACAACGATTTATCTAAATATTCTAAAAATCAGTTTACGATTGACATTAATGTTTAAAAAGCATTTTTAGAAGAAATTTCCGATCCAAATTTCGGAATTAGACAATGTTATCAGTTTTTTTTAAAAACAAAAATTCAGCTCACAGAATACTTGCGTTTAAAAAAAATTAAGCTCTATTCAGAAAACAAATAACTGAAAAATATAGACCATTTGAAATAATAATGGAAATGTTTGCACTAAAAATTGTCTAACAATTGAGACAAAAGTAAATGGGAACTGCTTTTATCGTTCAGTTTCAATTTGCATTTTCGGAACAATGATTATTTTTATTTGATCAAAATTGGTACATTGTTTATGATGCTTGAGAACCAAATTATTTTAGAAAAAATCATCAAAAAAAATTATTATAAAAATACATTTGAAGAGATATTTAAAAAATCTAACAGAGAAAATGAATTGGCAATGACACTCAACATTCAAGCAACAAGCTTTTTAGTGAACAGAGCTATTTACTCTTATGATTTGAATAGTGAAACGTTTGTTACTTATTGTCAAAATTATCAAAGTGTCAACTCACAATCAGAACCGATAAAACTGGGATTTTTTATCAATCATTTTACAGCAAATTTGAGCATTCGTTTTAGGTGTTTGATGATGAAATTGATTTATTTGTTAACTTTAGGGATGATTTCAAAATAAATTTTTTAGACAAGCATTTCTTTTTCCTATTCACATTACTGCAAGTAATGGTTTTGTGAATCTCAAATACAAATTGAATAAAAAATCTATTTTTTGATTAATTAAAATTAAATTAAATGAAAAAAACTTGAAAAAATAGTGGAATTAAAAGCAACATACTTTGTTTCACCTTTTTTGCCTAGAATGAAATTATTATTTTCTTTTTTTTTTTTTGTAAAACAAATCAATAATCAATTTGATTCTTAATGATTATTAATGCTACGAAAAATGATTCACTTGGTTGCAATATTTTTTTTAAGTAAATTCTATTGAATTTAACTTTAATTCATCAAAAAAGGAAGAATTTTTGTTAAATTTTTATCTGAATTTTACAATACCCAAATAATGTCATATTTAAAAATAAATAGCTATTGAAACCAAAATGAATAACAGTTTAGAAACCAGAGACTAAATCCAGGAATTCTTCTAACCTGGAACTTAAAACTAAAATCTGATACAGCACCAAACAATCCTTAAAATAGGAACGGAACTAATAAAATCCAGAATCTCAACTTTAACTTTTAAATTGTAGATGATAAAATTCAAAATCAGAAAAGAATATGGACTGGCATAATTCATAAATTTAAATTTTTGAGTAATTAAAACTAATTTTATTTAAATTAATTTTGTACATTGAAAAAGCAAAATAAATTGTTTAGTCTAATCAAACAATAAATAGTGTAAAAATAATACTCTTTTTAAAATTAACTAAATGAGAAAGTTAATTCTCAATTTATTAATTTAGTCTTAGTTATTGCTATTTAATGTAAGAAAAAAATATTTTTATATAAAAATATTAAAAACAAAACAATCAATTAATAAATTTAAATTTTTTTTAATTTAATATTTTTCTTAATTAAATTGTTTTTTACATTGAACATTAACACCACCTTTATGACATCTTGAATTACAAAATTCTCTATTTTTCTTAGAATTTAGAATTTTTTTCACATTTTCCTTTGCAATTACACTTTAGGAATCTTTGACCACCAGTAACGGAATGTAGAGCATTTTTTTCATGAAAACTCCTTCAGTTGTTAAATCCTAAGATTCGGGCATAAGAAGCTTTTGCTTGCAGATATGAAACATGTTTCTATACTGCATACCTTTAGTTATTCCATGTTTTTTTTCTAACAGGGAAGTCATGCTTTGTTGTTTTATTTTTATGATATAAGCTAATACGTGTAATAAATCTCCTGGCCCCAAATCAACATCAGGAACTGGTACTTGTACCGTGTCGCCAACCGTTGCCTCACCTAATCTTTGTATGTGCTGTTGAGCCATTTTTTCAGCTTTGCTTAGCAAGTATCGATGACAAGTCTCTTGAATATCAGCAATTTTAACTGCATTGAATTCTACATTTGTAATTTTTGCTGCTGGCTGGATCATTTGATGTTCTTCTTCAATTTCACAAATCTGTTTTCGTTTCCTTCCACGTTTTTTTATTACTGGCTCGACAACTGGCTCAACAACGGGCTCAACAACTGGCTCAACAACAGGCTCAACAACTGGCTCATTAAAGGGCTTAATAATTCAATTTATTCAATAATAAATATTCAATAAGACAAAAAATATTTCCTCCTTATTTTCAGGTAAGTTTTCAAATTGATTTTTAGTGATCAAATCTAATTCTTTCTCTTTCAGAACCTGAATTATTAATAAAATATTTAGATGATTTAAACATAATTAAAATTGACAAACTTGTTGTTTTTCTGCATTTGTACAAATTTTTGACATAACGACCAATTTTTAGAGTTATTATCAGCCATCCATAAACTGAGCATATTTTTGACGTCTTGATTGGCCCTCTCAACAAAACCTTGAGATTGAGGATGCCTAGGTTTACCATAAACAATGTTCATATTTGGCCAAATAAATTTCAATTCTCTAATTACATTTGCCACAAATTCTTTCCCGTTGTCCATTTATAAAATTAATGGATAACCAATTAAAGCGAAGATCGCTACTAATTTGAATGCTACTTCTCTAGCACATTTGAGGACAAAGCATCAAGGAATGAAAGCTTTACTGCATGATCTTGGTAATGCATAGCCCATTTCCAAATTCCATCTGGCATTGATTGATAGTCGATTAAATCAAGTTGGCCTCGACTCATAAAACCATTTGATATTATTGGCTTGACTACAACATTTTTGTTTCCTGATTTGGTTCGCTTTTTTTGACAACCTACACAAAGCTGATTGTAAAGAGTTTTACGTGCTTTTTTTGAATATTAGCAAATTTTTTTTTTAACTTCCTTTAAAGTCTTTTCAAGCCACCATGAGCGACTGCTAAATGAAAATTGTTAATTTCATCAAAGATTTCTTAAATTGCCAAGATGATCATAATTTTGGGGTGCTTTTCTTCTAATTTTCTTATTAATATTATTGAACCAGCGATCTCTAATTGCTTGTAACGTCGCATATGAAAGTATACTGAGTCATCTTTTATATTCGGATTGTTTTTGTTTTGATTGAGTATTAGAACAATTTCATCAATTTGTTTTTTTGTAAAAACCATTCTCTCTCCAGTTTCGCCATCACTTTTTAGCAAACATTCATAAAAAGCTTTCTTTTGACGGTCGTTTACTAAATTGTATTAAATTCTAAAATTTAGACTAAACATTTTATTTTACTTATTCAATGTGACATATATAAGTCTGATGCTTGTTTTTGCAATTGTTTAGCTGTATCAATATCTTGAGCTGTTACGAACATTTTTAAATCTGAGTCAGATGTATTTTCCATTAATAAACACCATTTATGAAGTTGACCTTAATCTCTAATTTTTATTTTTTTTATTTTTCCTTAAAAATAATTAACGAAATTTCGTATTTGAAGCTCTGAATGTAATGGTTTTGGTAACGAATCTATTTTTGATAAAAAATGCTGTATATTTTGTGCACCTTGGACATTTTTTACTAGTAATGTTTCAATACCTTGTTTAATCACTTTAGCAATCCCGACTGATTGATTTCTATGAACAGGATCATCTTTAGATAGATTTATTGTAACTTCCATTTATTTATATGTGGAACTATTTGAAGACGTTTTGGGCATTTGTATCTTCCTGACATCCAACAATAATAATATCTAATTTTGAGACCAAGTTTGTTTACATAAGATTTTTCACTTCCCCAATTGCATTCTTCAATTTCATAATTCTCGATTAGTTTGAAAGCTTCTTCTAGATCATTTACCTTTCTGTAAAATTCATAAATAAACTGTGTTATTTTTTTATTTTTTCGGAATCGGTTTTTCTAAATTGTCTGCATCGTCTTCCGTGTGATCATGTAACTGTTGTGGAAGAGGATTTTTAACAATAAGAACTGAGGAGCTTGATTCTGAATTTAATTCGGCATCAAGGTCCAAAGTATCAATAGTGGTTATATTATTCATAATATAAATGTAAATTTTTTTTCTGTTTTTTATGTGCTTTTTATATGAGTCTAAATAACAGATTCTTTGAGTAAACTGATCTAATTTGTTATTAACATATAATCATTTTTAGTGACACCTAATGTTTAAAATGACACTTAATACGTTTAATTGACATTTAATATATTAGATGACAATTAATACATTTAATTGACATTTAATGTTTTAAATGATTATTCATATATTTAAATGACACTTGATTTTTTAAATGGCAATTAATAAATTTAATTAACATTATTTTAAATAACGTTTAATAAAAATAAATGACGATTTAATATGCAGCCTTTCCAAAATACTCATCAAATAAAAGCTGTTGATGTTTCATCAGCAATTGTATGTCTTCTTTTCTTTAATTTAAATTAAATTTTATTTTTAATAAAAATTCTATCGGTGATATTTTGGATGATCAAAACTCAAAAGCTTGACTTGAAAATATGTTCCAAAAACTTAAGAGAACTTTAAGTTCTTCTTTCTCAGTTAAAGTATTTAAAAAATCGCTTCTATTCTGGTTCTTTAAATTAAATTTATCAGAATTCTTCTATAGTATTCAAAATTATAAAGCATGGATTTGAACTTTTTTTTTTAAATAATTTTTTTCTTTTTTTTTCAAAAGTCTGAGCTAATTTTGATTTATTATTTTGAATTAAAATTTAGGATCAAAAAAATCAGATTAATAAGCGTTACCCTAATCCGAATGGTTTTTGATTAAATCTTTCTGCGAAATGCCATTTAATGCAAAAAAAAATGCTAAATTTTGGATAAGGCTCTGCAATTCTGCAGGAAAATGCTTGTCATTAATTAGTTTTTATTTCAACTGCCGATTTTAATTGCAAAGTTTTTGTATAGCCTTATCTAATTTTTATACATGTTTTTTTGCATTAGTTAGCATTTTGCAGAGAGATTTAATCAAATACTTTTCTAAAAATATAAAAAAAGATTTTTTTGATCTAATATTTTTTATCTTAAATCTCATGATACCACATATCAAGTCGAATATAAATCAACTTAATTAACTGATTTTTCATATTTTACCAAAAGCTTAAGATCTGGAGTAAGATTCAAAAGAACTTCTCAATTTGGTATTTTTATGCCACTGGAAGTGTTAATAAAGAGATCAATCAGCAGAAAAAAACATTTTTGTATTCATTTGTATAGATTATAACCTTCATATCAATGATCCGAAATTAAAAGAATTTTCTGTGGCCCCAATATTCCTTACTGATTTTTCCTGGGCTTTGATTAACTCCATCCTAAGTGTTTTTAATAAGATGTCGACTAGAGATTATCTTCACTGGTGTTTCAAAAAACAATTTCATATAATTGACCAGATTAAAACAAAAAACATCAGAACTCGAATCTATCTTTGTTCGACACATTTTTTAAAATTAATCATTAAAAAAGTAAAGCAATTAGACCTGGAACCAAATTTCGAAACTTTTTTATTTTATCCTATTTTCTTCATATTCTTTTTTAAAAAAACGAAGTTTATAATTTGATCTGATTTTTTTGATCCTAAACTTCAAGATGCCTATTAATAGGAGAGTAGCTCAAAATAGCATCGTTAAAAATAGCTATTATTAAAACAGCGTACTGTTAAAAAATAATCAAAACAGCTCAATTAATTTTTATTTTAAATATAGAAAAAAGTGTTTTAGAATAGCTTAATTGCCTTAATTTTTAATTAAATCAAAAAAGCTAAAAAATATTATTCAAATAAGTATCAATAAAAATAAAATTAAAACCTAATATCTCATTATAAAGCTCAAAAGACGCAAAGTTTCTTCAATTTTATCTTTGTTATAATTGGGCAAAATTTTTTTTATCCTATCGTCTAAAAGCATATATTTAGGACGTCTTTTGTGAATAAAACCTGTTTTTAGACGTAATAAATCGGCTTCTACTTTTTTTTGTTCGTTGAAAAATGAATCGACTAATGAATAAATCAGAGGATGCTTGTTGAGAATATTCGAGAAAGCATTATGCCATGCTTCAACGTAATTATTTGTTCTTGGTAGACAATCCATAACGCGGCTATTGACATTCCATAGTTTTACAGCAAACAAAGGCTCTTTAAAAACTTCAACTTCTTTTCTACCCCTTCCTCTTCCAACTATTTCAAGAACAAATTTTCCAATATAGTTGACTTCTACATAATTGTAAAATTCCAATATTTTTAAATCAACAACCTTCAACTTAATCAAATTAAAGCCAGTTAAAACATCTTCAGGTGGAATTAACGCTAAAGCTTGTGGAAATTTTAATAAATGTCTAACATTTTCGTCTTCTAAGTATATTACTATGAGACCAAGATCTGTAATTTTTCTCCACATTGATTGCTTGAAATGAAAAAAGCAACAAAAAACATTTACTTTAGGAAAAACTTTCATAGACGCATTTATTTCTCGAATCCACTGATTGCTTATAATTAAAATTAGCTAGTTTGATACACGCTTTTTTTATTACTAAGATATTCTGATTTTTAAATTAACATAAAATTTACCTGAGAAAATTAATTATAGCTTTTTTAAATTTTAAACGTAGCTATTTTGAGATAGAGCCTATAAATAGACAAAAAAACTCTTTTTAAACAATTTATATTTTATTTCCAAACAATTTTGAATATCAGAAATTTTTATGTTTATCTTTTATATATAAAATATAATAGTATTCTAAGGAAGGCATTTCTTAAAATATGGAATATTAATTCAAATTTAAACAATCAACTGATTATTTATTTTTCGATTTAAATCGATTTAAATTTTCGTAAAAATTTCGTTTGAATTTTTCACAAATAATTCGATTTTAATTTTCAAATAAATTTTGTTTGAATTTTACGAAAATTATTCGCTTTTAATTTTCGAAAAATTAACAGAAAATATGTCCATTTTCGGCGTTTTTTTAAGGCTTACTTTTTTCAAAAATTTTTTTTTTCGGTTTTTAAATTTACTTGGATTCCGCCAAAAAAAAGCCAGGGGCGAAGCTAAATTCTATAATTATTAAAAAAAATATAACAGTTTACAAGAGAGTCTAGATGAAATTGAAAATGAACTTATCGATTATGTAAAGTGAAGTGCATAAGAGAAATATATGACGGATATTGTCGAAAAACATTTCTTCAAATTTAAAATGTGACAATCGTTTTAATATATTAATTCATAGAACAAATAATCAAGTTACAATTTATAAACAAGACAAACCACAGAAGAATGAAAATGATCGATTGATTCCAACAAAGAACAAAGACAAAAATATTGCAATATTTATCAATGAAAAAAAAAAGCAAAAAAAATTAGACGATGGCTTAGAAAAATCTTAATGATGGATTTGTAAAAATGAGCGAGCATCTAATTAATAACCTGATAAGAGATAAAAAAACGACAAAATACAATTTGATCCTGGTTAAAGCATTAATGCATTAAAATCATGGTCTGAAAGTGTCAGTATTATCCTCGAAGGTTTTGATGACATATTCGTTGTATAAAAATTTATAATTAAACCAGAAGATGTCAACTCTCGAATTTTTATCACTCCAAAGAGGCTTATTTCTCTATAAAAAAGCAACTCACGTCGCACGTCGTTCGACACTACACAGAAACTCAATTGGATCAATTTCCCAGTACTTCTCTGTATCACAACCAACAAGGCGAAAGCGTTTCATCCTTTTGGAATATTACTCTCAAAAACATATTCATATTACATATTCCATATCATATAAATACAATTAAACGGATCATTCGTAACAACAGTTTCAAGTCAATTGGTCATAATACTACACAGAGTTAATTAAAATCAGAGTTGATTAAAAGTCACAAGGCTCAAGCATATTTGTATAAAAGTCAGGAAAAAAAGTCTTAAAAGGTCAACAACAAGTCAAAGTATAACTTGGATCTGAAAAAATGTTTTTTAAAAATAACAAGACTTGACTTGAATGTAACAATTTAATTGTTCATTAATAAAAAACAATAAATCCTGCTTTGGCATTGTTTCGAAAAATCGATAAAATTTAATTAATAGAGTCATCACGTGATTTATAAAACTGTTGAAAGTTGTGTGTTTGCAATGTCGCTAAACAAAACATACCAATACCGACGGTGGATATTTATAAATTAGGTCAAGCTAAACTTGAAGAGGTTAGACAAATCGATTAGCCATAAAGTCTTATTTAGTGCACTAGATGTCGTCCTGAACCAAGTGGAAAATGATGCGATCACAAGTATCTACAATTTCACTTCAATTAAATTTTGAATAATTGAGTTTAATGCTGCTTTTAATGTTGCCAGAAATTTCTATTGTGACATCAATATTAATTGAACCATTTTCAGACTTGAAGATACAATTAAAGTCCAGGATGTCAGAAGGTATTGTACTTTTCGTTTTCACTTCTTGCCCTCTGATTTCGAGAATCATAGACTTGAAACCTTTTTTAAATGTAGCTCGAATTGATGGACTAAATATTGAACGATTGAATTAAACTCGCAATTTTCTTAAAAAGATTATTGAATCAGACAGATTAAAGAAGTTGGAAGAAAAATATGATAGCGAAGTATAAATTAAGGATAATTAAAAATCATTTTAATAAGTTCTTTTTTTATAGACTTCATTACCAAATTTAAATTCAAAAGACATCAGTTGTTCGACAGTTGATTTAGACACTTCAGCAGTTAATAATAAATTATTATTAAAAAAAGCCTTTAAAGGAGATTCTGAAATGTAGGCTTAATTAATAATAAGAATAATCATTGAGATTCTGGTCAAGTAAATTTTCTTATTTAAGATATACTAAAATGGAAACAAAAGACAAATCATTTGAAACAACTGACACCGAACATTCATATTCTGATGCAAAATTTTCAAATAAATATGGTAAATAATAAGAAATTTCTTTATTATTAAATATATTATTTAAATATTAATTTTATTTAATTATTTTAAAATTAATTATGTATAAAAAATTTAGATAAGGATTTAGAGAATTTTAACTTTAAAAATCTGACTTTTGAATTTGTTATCAATTACGTTCTAAAACATGAGTTTTGTCAAAATATCCCAAAATCAGTCAGAAAGAAATCATGTTTCTTTTTCGATTTGAATAAGTTTAAATTTAAAGATATTTTGTCAGATAACAATGGGCGTTTTGATAATTATGCGGGAAAAAAAAATTTTTCAAAATAACTTTAAATGAACAAGTGGTTATTGAAAGTCTTGGTGAAAAATATATAAATATTTTTGATGAATTTAAAAATGTTTATGAATTACACAAATATTTAAGTCAAAAATGAACCCTAATTTTGTCGAAAAATAGTATCTTTGAGATCAATCGAGAAAGTAGCTGATTCGAAGATTAACAAAGCTTTTGTGAGTTGTTTTTGGCAAACGAAAACGGAAATAAAGAATTTACTGAAATACCTTATCAAAATTCACGAAAATCAATAAAGCCATATTATCGATCCTTAGATTCAGTCAAAGACAGTATAAAAGAGGCACTAACTAAGAAAGAGTCAATTCATTCCAATTTTAACAGTTTGATAGAAAAGGCAAATAAGGGGTTTTCGGCTAGCGAAGTTCCTAGAAATACTCATCAACATTATAATTATAGCTATTAAATTAGCTATTAAAAAATGTAAAGATCTTGAAAAAAATAATCATAAAAAAACTCGTGACTAATATGTTGATATTATTTTTAACATGAAAAACAGTAATATTAGCGCAATTTTAAAGAAGCTAAATATTTATCTTTTTTTTTAAATTAGATGGTCTATGCAGAGAATTATATTTCAATAAAGAAGAAATGATCACAATATTTTTTCAGGATCAAGAGTTTTTTGATCTTATTAGATTTGCTTCCTATGAGTCTAATTTTACTGTCTTAAATATAGATACAACATTTGATCTAGGTATGATTAAAATTTGCTAAAAAATTAATATTAACATTTTTTAAAAAGGAAAATTTTACGTAACATTTATTACTTATAGAAATTTATGTTTATATAGAAATGACGCAAAAACTCATCCAATTTTCCTTGGTCCTGGAATGATTCATTTAAAAAAAGAACATGCAACTTATAATTATTTTGCTCAACGCCTTTTAGCTTATGACAATCTTAACTATGAAAAGCAAGCATTTTCAATAAAAAAAATAAAAAAAATAATAACCGACGATGATTCATCATTGCCGGAAGCTTTTAAGGTCAATTTTCAATAATTAATTTTGATTAGTATTCCATACTTGGTCTCTTCTAACTGACAAGAGGTAAAAGAATCTTACTAGAAAATTTTTTAAAATGATTCCACAACCAAAAGATCAAATTTAATTAAAATGAAATGTAACTTGCCTTTACGCAAATCAGAAAAAAGAGGCAAAAGATTGCAATAGAATAAATGAAAAATTTCGCCTAATTTAAGTTTATATTTTTATTTTTACATGGTTAAAAATTTAAGACAAAGACTTTATTTTTTTATTAAATTAATTGTTATTAAAATTGATTGTAACTTTGATTAAAAATTTATAAAAACTAAATAAATAAAACAAAAAATATCAAATATTACAATTAAAAATTGAATTTTTCTCAATTATTATGGAATCTTTTGAAATCTCTTGAAAACTATACATCCTGGAGAAAAACTAGGCACATTTTTAGAAAGCTCGTTCTATTCTCTTCAAAAAAAATGGGGCTCAGTCGCATAAAATTGGGGGTCATTAGGGTGTCAGGTTTTTAAAAGAATAAAAATATTCGATTTACACAAAAAATAAAAATTTTGGAGATAAACCAGTTAAATTTTCAAAGAAAAGAGAAAAATTCAAATTAAATGATATATTAAAATTTTGAAAAATATTTATGCTTTGCAAAATAAATAAGGGTCAGAAAATTTTTAAAAAATTGGGGGTCAGTATTTTAGTAGGACCCCTCTAGCTCGGTACAGAAAACAAATAAATAAAATAAAAAAAAAATTCAAATGTAAGTCATATTCTATAAAAAAATAAATGTAAAACTTTTATTTCTTAAGCTTTTTTTTACGATTTATTTCCATTATTGAATTTATTTAATTTTTTTTATTTGTATTTATTTACCTTATTTTACGAAAAAAAAAGGTAAATTTATCAAAATAAAAAATTCGTTTCGTTTCGTCATTCATATTTTTCTCTTCAAGATCTAAAAGAATATGTGGGTTGTTTAAAAAAAAAATAAAACGACTGATATATTTTGGTTATTCAAATTACATCACCGAATACACATTAAATACATTTAGGCTGTGTTACCATAATAAGTTAAGAAGATACTGAGGATGAGGAACCTTTAAATAAGAAAGAAGTGTTTGTGTCCGTGCAAGTGGACAGTAAACGGGCCAAAAATTTTATAAACCGTGACCGTGACAGTATTAACCGGCCTAATTTTTACGGGCGAATATTGGCCCGTTTAATAACGGTCTGGATTTTAATAATTTATAGAAAAAAAAGTTTTAGTATATTATTTTAAAAAACTTTTTTCTTGAGGCCGCAATAATAATTAACATTTGATGGTTCGGTTGAATTATTGTTTAGAATAGGTTTCCAGCAATCCCAAATGAGTCCATCAGTTTTCATTTCGGCACCAATCGTTGCTACGGCTAATGGTCCAAGTGCAATTGCTACTCCACTGCTCTGAGCTTCTGTAGACGCTGATGTTTCACCGACCCTTACAGCACTTACTTTAATTCCTTCATTAGATGTAGCTCTTGCGGCGCCGGCTGTGGCAGTTGCAGATTCTGATCCACTAAATGTTACCATTGCCGGAATAAAAAACACTAATGCTGGTAAACTTATCGGAGCAACTATTGCTGAAATAACTCCAACCATTTTATTAAAAATAAAAAGTTTTTAAATTTTCTTTTTAAATTCTTCTTCAATATGAAATTATTTAATAATAATTATTGGGAATGTTACCCACAATTAAAAATAAAACAATACTAAGGGTGTAATTCCCAAAAATTTAAAATGTAAATCTAAGAACGAAATAACTTTTTCGTATAAGAAAACCCATTATCAAAAATGAGAAATGTATAAATTTAAAACAAAAAAAAATAATCACATAAATTATTTATTTTATTTTAGATTTTAAACGAAATAAAAATATGGTTGGAGTATTGGCATGTATTGCTAGCCCAAGTATAATTCCTTTAGCTGTTGAATTGGGTACTAGTGCCCTTTCCGCAAGTGGTACAGCTGGTGCAGTAGCATTTACCAGTTCAGCAGCTGCAGGTTCTGGTGCTGGAGCTGGAGTGGCAGTAAGTGCAACTGGAGCCGCTCTTGCTCTAGGTCCATTATCAGTTGCATTGATAGGAACAGATGTTAAAATGGATCAGCTTACATGGGATTGCTGGAAACCTATTCTAAATAATAATTCAACCGAACCATCAAATGGAATCAAACTAAGTGATTTACTAGGAGATAAAAGAATAAATAATTTCGAATTAGAGTATGAATCAAGTGGTCAAGTTAAATTAATAGTTGAAAATGTTTGGAATGAAAAATTTCAAATTGATTTTTATCAGCTTTACAACAGTGATCAAATAATAGGTCATGCAAACAAAATATGAATCTTTTTTTAAGTTGATAAATATTTAATAATTTATAAAAATTTTTTCAAACTTTATTCTTAAATAAAACATAATAAAAATAAAAATATGCCCTTTCTATCCTAGATGATAATGGTGAGACGCTCATCTCGGTATACGCTAACTTTGACAAGTTCAATTTAAAAGAATTTAATGTGACTTGCTAATTATGACAAGTTAAAAAATAAAAGTGACTAACTTGACAATGTTTATTATAATTTGCTTTAATTAGACATAAGAAAAAATAAAAATATTTAATTTGACTAGTTTTAATTGACTAGTACAAAAATCAATCAAGTATTCAAATTCAAATTCACAAAGTTGTTATGTAAACACGTGTAGCACGCTTCATTACATTTAAATATTTTCTTTTAATTTGAGTTTATTATATTTTATTTTACTACCTTATTATTTTTATTATTTGATTATTTTTTATTTTACTATACTTTATTTTTTTTTAATTTTATTCTGAAGGAGCCAAAGCTCGGTACAGTAAAGAAATGATTAATTAATAAAAAATGTTGATTTTAACTTTATTTAACTTTAGAAAAATCTTTCAAGATCTTATTCTATCGGAGTTTGACAGTTTTAAAGACTCATACGTCAAGTTGTTGAAGAAAATGAGCTGTATGAGCCGGTAAACAAAGGGTATGGAAGTTGTTAACTTGAGTTAAATTTACTACTTCTAATGGAATGTTAGAAGTGTGATCATCTAAAATTAAGAGTTAAGGACCAGTAATTTCTTTTGTCTGACTTGCAAAATTTTTTCTTAACCATTTTTCAAAAAGCTCAGATTCAAACCACCAAGAGGATGAGCAATTATAATGGCAATTTAGGAGTCAATCTCGACACCATGTATTCCAAATAATAAGTGGTTGAGAAAGCAAAAAAAATGAGAAAAAATCACATGATGCGCTACAACAAGCCTTAAAAAAATTAATGATATTAAGTCTTTTAGTTAAAGACAAGAGTTTTTAATATATTTTTTTAAAATTAGATAATAAAAAAAGTTAAAAATTCATAATTTATATTAAAAAAATAATCCAAAGATAAAGAAAAAAAAAGTTGTTTATATTTTGTTTGCATGACCCACAATTTGATCACTGTTGTAAAACTGATAAAAATCAATTTGAAATTTTTCATTCCAAACATTTTCAACTACCAATTTAACTTGACCATTTGATCCATACTCTAATTTGAAATTATTTATTCTTTTATCTTCTAGCAATTCGTTTAGTTTAATGCCATTTGATGGTTCGGTTGAATTATTGTTTAGAATAGGTTTCCAGCAATCCCAAATGAGTCCATCAGTTTTCATTTCGGCACCAATCGTTGCTACGGCTAATGGTCCAAGTGCAATTGCTACTCCACTGCTCTGAGCTTCTGTAGACGCTGATGTTTCACCGACCCTTACAGCACTTACTTTAATTCCTTCATTAGATGTAGCTCTTGCGGCGCCGGCTGTGGCAGTTGCAGATTCTGATCCACTAAATGTTACCATTGCCGGAATAAAAAACACTAATGCTGGTAAACTTATCGGAGCAACTATTGCTGAAATAACTCCAACCATTTTATTAAAAATAAAAAGTTTTTAAATTTTCTTTTTAAATTCTTCTTCAATATGAAATTATTTAATAATAATTATTGGGAATATTACCCACAATTAAAAATAAAACAATACTAAGGGTGTAATTCCCAAAAATTTAAAATGTAAATCTAAGAACGAAATAACTTTTTCGTATAAGAAAACCCATTATCAAAAATGAGAAATGTATAAATTTAAAACAAAAAAAAATAATCACATAAATTATTTATTTTATTTTAGATTTTAAACGAAATAAAAATATGGTTGGAGTATTGGCATGTATTGCTAGCCCAAGTATAATTCCTTTAGCTGTTGAATTGGGTACTAGTGCCCTTTCCGCAAGTGGTACAGCTGGTGCAGTAGCATTTACCAGTTCAGCAGCTGCAGGTTCTGGTGCTGGAGCTGGAGTGGCAGTAAGTGCAACTGGAGCCGCTCTTGCTCTAGGTCCATTATCAGTTGCATTGATAGGAACAGATGTTAAAATGGATCAGCTTACATGGGATTGCTGGAAACCTATTCTAAATAATAATTCAACCGAACCATCAAATGGAATCAAACTAAGTGATTTACTAGGAGATAAAAGAATAAATAATTTCGAATTAGAGTATGAATCAAGTGGTCAAGTTAAATTAATAGTTGAAAATGTTTGGAATGAAAAATTTCAAATTGATTTTTATCAGCTTTACAACAGTGATCAAATAATAGGTCATGCAAACAAAATATGAATCTTTTTTTAAGTTGATAAATATTTAATAATTTATAAAAATTTTTTCAAACTTTATTCTTAAATAAAACATAATAAAAATAAAAATATGCCCTTTCTATCCTAGATGATAATGGTGAGACGCTCATCTCGGTATACGCTAACTTTGACAAGTTCAATTTAAAAGAATTTAATGTGACTTGCTAATTATGACAAGTTAAAAAATAAAAGTGACTAACTTGACAATGTTTATTATAATTTGCTTTAATTAGACATAAGAAAAAATAAAAATATTTAATTTGACTAGTTTTAATTGACTAGTACAAAAATCAATCAAGTATTCAAATTCAAATTCACAAAGTTGTTATGTAAACACGTGTAGCACGCTTCATTACATTTAAATATTTTCTTTTTATTTGAGTTTATTATATTTTATTTTACTACCTTATTATTTTTATTATTTGATTATTTTTTATTTTACTATACTTTATTTTTTTTTAATTTTATTCTGAAGGAGCCAAAGCTCGGTACAGTAAAGAAATGATTAATTAATAAAAAATGTTGATTTTAACTTTATTTAACTTTAGAAAAATCTTTCAAGATCTTATTCTATCGGAGTTTGACAGTTTTAAAGACTCATACGTCAAGTTGTTGAAGAAAATGAGCTGTATGAGCCGGTAAACAAAGGGTATGGAAGTTGTTAACTTGAGTTAAATTTACTACTTCTAATGGAATGTTAGAAGTGTGATCATCTAAAATTAAGAGTTAAGGACCAGTAATTTCTTTTGTCTGACTTGCAAAATTTTTTCTTAACCATTTTTCAAAAAGCTCAGATTCAAACCACCAAGAGGATGAGCAATTATAATGGCAATTTAGGAGTCAATCTCGACACCATGTATTCCAAATAATAAGTGGTTGAGAAAGCAAAAAAAATGAGAAAAAATCACATGATGCGCTACAACAAGCCTTAAAAAAATTAATGATATTAAGTCTTTTAGTTAAAGACAAGAGTTTTTAATATATTTTTTTAAAATTAGATAATAAAAAAAGTTAAAAATTCATAATTTATATTAAAAAAAATAATCCAAAGATAAAGAAAAAAAAAGTTGTTTATATTTTGTTTGCATGACCCACAATTTGATCACTGTTGTAAAACTGATAAAAATCAATTTGAAATTTTTCATTCCAAACATTTTCAACTACCAATTTAACTTGACCATTTGATCCATACTCTAATTTGAAATTATTTATTCTTTTATCTTCTAGCAATTCGTTTAGTTTAATGCCATTTGATGGTTCGGTTGAATTATTGTTTAGAATAGGTTTCCAGCAATCCCAAATGAGTCCATCAGTTTTCATTTCGGCACCAATCGTTGCTACGGCTAATGGTCCAAGTGCAATTGCTACTCCACTGCTCTGAGCTTCTGTAGACGCTGATGTTTCACCGACCCTTACAGCACTTACTTTAATTCCTTCATTAGATGTAGCTCTTGCGGCGCCGGCTGTGGCAGTTGCAGATTCTGATCCACTAAATGTTACCATTGCCGGAATAAAAAACACTAATGCTGGTAAACTTATCGGAGCAACTATTGCTGAAATAACTCCAACCATTTTATTAAAAATAAAAAGTTTTTAAATTTTCTTTTTAAATTCTTCTTCAATATGAAATTATTTAATAATAATTATTGGGAATATTACCCACAATTAAAAATAAAACAATACTAAGGGTGTAATTCCCAAAAATTTAAAATGTAAATCTAAGAACGAAATAACTTTTTCGTATAAGAAAACCCATTATCAAAAATGAGAAATGTATAAATTTAAAACAAAAAAAAATAATCACATAAATTATTTATTTTATTTTAGATTTTAAACGAAATAAAAATATGGTTGGAGTATTGGCATGTATTGCTAGCCCAAGTATAATTCCTTTAGCTGTTGAATTGGGTACTAGTGCCCTTTCCGCAAGTGGTACAGCTGGTGCAGTAGCATTTACCAGTTCAGCAGCTGCAGGTTCTGGTGCTGGAGCTGGAGTGGCAGTAAGTGCAACTGGAGCCGCTCTTGCTCTAGGTCCATTATCAGTTGCATTGATAGGAACAGATGTTAAAATGGATCAGCTTACATGGGATTGCTGGAAACCTATTCTAAATAATAATTCAACCGAACCATCAAATGGAATCAAACTAAGTGATTTACTAGGAGATAAAAGAATAAATAATTTCGAATTAGAGTATGAATCAAGTGGTCAAGTTAAATTAATAGTTGAAAATGTTTGGAATGAAAAATTTCAAATTGATTTTTATCAGCTTTACAACAGTGATCAAATAATAGGTCATGCAAACAAAATATGAATCTTTTTTTAAGTTGATAAATATTTAATAATTTATAAAATTTTTTTCAAACTTTATTCTTAAATAAAACATAATAAAAATAAAAATATGCCCTTTCTATCCTAGATGATAATGGTGAGACGCTCATCTCGGTATACGCTAACTTTGACAAGTTCAATTTAAAAGAATTTAATGTGACTTGCTAATTATGACAAGTTAAAAAATAAAAGTGACTAACTTGACAATGTTTATTATAATTTGCTTTAATTAGACATAAGAAAAAATAAAAATATTTAATTTGACTAGTTTTAATTGACTAGTACAAAAATCAATCAAGTATTCAAATTCAAATTCACAAAGTTGTTATGTAAACACGTGTAGCACGCTTCATTACATTTAAATATTTTCTTTTAATTTGAGTTTATTATATTTTATTTTACTACCTTATTATTTTTATTATTTGATTATTTTTTATTTTACTATACTTTATTTTTTTTTAATTTTATTCTGAAGGAGCCAAAGCTCGGTACAGTAAAGAAATGATTAATTAATAAAAAATGTTGATTTTAACTTTATTTAACTTTAGAAAAATCTTTCAAGATCTTATTCTATCGGAGTTTGACAGTTTTAAAGACTCATACGTCAAGTTGTTGAAGAAAATGAGCTGTATGAGCCGGTAAACAAAGGTTATGGAAGTTGTTAACTTGAGTTAAATTTACTACTTCTAATGGAATGTTAGAAGTGTGATCATCTAAAATTAAGAGTTAAGGACCTGTAATTTCTTTTGTCTGACTTGCAAAATTTTTTCTTAACCATTTTTCAAAAAGCTCAGATTCAAACCACCAAGAGGATGAGCAATTATAATGGCAATTTAGGAGTCAATCTCGACACCATGTATTCCAAATAATAAGTGGTTGAGAAAGCAAAAAAAATGAGAAAAAATCACATGATGCGCTACAACAAGCCTTAAAAAAATTAATGATATTAAGTCTTTTAGTTAAAGACAAGAGTTTTTAATATATATTTTTAAAATTAGATAATAAAAAAAGTTAAAAATTCATAATTTATATTAAAAAAAATAATCCAAAGATAAAGAAAAAAAAAGTTGTTTATATTTTGTTTGCATGACCCACAATTTGATCACTGTTGTAAAACTGATAAAAATCAATTTGAAATTTTTCATTCCAAACATTTTCAACTACCAATTTAACTTGACCATTTGATCCATACTCTAATTTGAAATTATTTATTCTTTTATCTTCTAGCAATTCGTTTAGTTTAATGCCATTTGATGGTTCGGTTGAATTATTGTTTAGAATAGGTTTCCAGCAATCCCAAATGAGTCCATCAGTTTTCATTTCGGCACCAATCGTTGCTACGGCTAATGGTCCAAGTGCAATTGCTACTCCACTGCTCTGAGCTTCTGTAGACGCTGATGTTTCACCGACCCTTACAGCACTTACTTTAATTCCTTCATTAGATGTAGCTCTTGCGGCGCCGGCTGTGGCAGTTGCAGATTCTGATCCACTAAATGTTACCATTGCCGGAATAAAAAACACTAATGCTGGTAAACTTATCGGAGCAACTATTGCTGAAATAACTCCAACCATTTTATTAAAAATAAAAAGTTTTTAAATTTTCTTTTTAAATTCTTCTTCAATATGAAATTATTTAATAATAATTATTGGGAATATTACCCACAATTAAAAATAAAACAATACTAAGGGTGTAATTCCCAAAAATTTAAAATGTAAATCTAAGAACGAAATAACTTTTTCGTATAAGAAAACCCATTATCAAAAATGAGAAATGTATAAATTTAAAACAAAAAAAAATAATCACATAAATTATTTATTTTATTTTAGATTTTAAACGAAATAAAAATATGGTTGGAGTATTGGCATGTATTGCTAGCCCAAGTATAATTCCTTTAGCTGTTGAATTGGGTACTAGTGCCCTTTCCGCAAGTGGTACAGCTGGTGCAGTAGCATTTACCAGTTCAGCAGCTGCAGGTTCTGGTGCTGGAGCTGGAGTGGCAGTAAGTGCAACTGGAGCCGCTCTTGCTCTAGGTCCATTATCAGTTGCATTGATAGGAACAGATGTTAAAATGGATCAGCTTACATGGGATTGCTGGAAACCTATTCTAAATAATAATTCAACCGAACCATCAAATGGAATCAAACTAAGTGATTTACTAGGAGATAAAAGAATAAATAATTTCGAATTAGAGTATGAATCAAGTGGTCAAGTTAAATTAATAGTTGAAAATGTTTGGAATGAAAAATTTCAAATTGATTTTTATCAGCTTTACAACAGTGATCAAATAATAGGTCATGCAAACAAAATATGAATCTTTTTTTAAGTTGATAAATATTTAATAATTTATAAAATTTTTTTCAAACTTTATTCTTAAATAAAACATAATAAAAATAAAAATATGCCCTTTCTATCCTAGATGATAATGGTGAGACGCTCATCTCGGTATACGCTAACTTTGACAAGTTCAATTTAAAAGAATTTAATGTGACTTGCTAATTATGACAAGTTAAAAAATAAAAGTGACTAACTTGACAATGTTTATTATAATTTGCTTTAATTAGACATAAGAAAAAATAAAAATATTTAATTTGACTAGTTTTAATTGACTAGTACAAAAATCAATCAAGAATTCAAATTCAAATTCACAAAGTTGTTATGTAAACACGTGTAGCACGCTTCATTACATTTAAATATTTTCTTTTAATTTGAGTTTATTATATTTTATTTTACTACCTTATTATTTTTATTATTTGATTATTTTTTATTTTACTATACTTTATTTTTTTTTAATTTTATTCTGAAGGAGCCAAAGCTCGGTACAGTAAAGAAATGATTAATTAATAAAAAATGTTGATTTTAACTTTATTTAACTTTAGAAAAATCTTTCAAGATCTTATTCTATCGGAGTTTGACAGTTTTAAAGACTCATACGTCAAGTTGTTGAAGAAAATGAGCTGTATGAGCCGGTAAACAAAGGGTATGGAAGTTGTTAACTTGAGTTAAATTTACTACTTCTAATGGAATGTTAGAAGTGTGATCATCTAAAATTAAGAGTTAAGGACCAGTAATTTCTTTTGTCTGACTTGCAAAATTTTTTCTTAACCATTTTTCAAAAAGCTCAGATTCAAACCACCAAGAGGATGAGCAATTATAATGGCAATTTAGGAGTCAATCTCGACACCATGTATTCCAAATAATAAGTGGTTGAGAAAGCAAAAAAAATGAGAAAAAATCACATGATGCGCTACAACAAGCCTTAAAAAAATTAATGATATTAAGTCTTTTAGTTAAAGACAAGAGTTTTTAATATATTTTTTTAAAATTAGATAATAAAAAAAGTTAAAAATTCATAATTTATATTAAAAAAAATAATCCAAAGATAAAGAAAAAAAAAGTTGTTTATATTTTGTTTGCATGACCCACAATTTGATCACTGTTGTAAAACTGATAAAAATCAATTTGAAATTTTTCATTCCAAACATTTTCAACTACCAATTTAACTTGACCATTTGATCCATACTCTAATTTGAAATTATTTATTCTTTTATCTTCTAGCAATTCGTTTAGTTTAATGCCATTTGATGGTTCGGTTGAATTATTGTTTAGAATAGGTTTCCAGCAATCCCAAATGAGTCCATCAGTTTTCATTTCGGCACCAATCGTTGCTACGGCTAATGGTCCAAGTGCAATTGCTACTCCACTGCTCTGAGCTTCTGTAGACGCTGATGTTTCACCGACCCTTACAGCACTTACTTTAATTCCTTCATTAGATGTAGCTCTTGCGGCGCCGGCTGTGGCAGTTGCAGATTCTGATCCACTAAATGTTACCATTGCCGGAATAAAAAACACTAATGCTGGTAAACTTATCGGAGCAACTATTGCTGAAATAACTCCAACCATTTTATTAAAAATAAAAAGTTTTTAAATTTTCTTTTTAAATTCTTCTTCAATATGAAATTATTTAATAATAATTATTGGGAATATTACCCACAATTAAAAATAAAACAATACTAAGGGTGTAATTCCCAAAAATTTAAAATGTAAATCTAAGAACGAAATAACTTTTTCGTATAAGAAAACCCATTATCAAAAATGAGAAATGTATAAATTTAAAACAAAAAAAAATAATCACATAAATTATTTATTTTATTTTAGATTTTAAACGAAATAAAAATATGGTTGGAGTATTGGCATGTATTGCTAGCCCAAGTATAATTCCTTTAGCTGTTGAATTGGGTACTAGTGCCCTTTCCGCAAGTGGTACAGCTGGTGCAGTAGCATTTACCAGTTCAGCAGCTGCAGGTTCTGGTGCTGGAGCTGGAGTGGCAGTAAGTGCAACTGGAGCCGCTCTTGCTCTAGGTCCATTATCAGTTGCATTGATAGGAACAGATGTTAAAATGGATCAGCTTACATGGGATTGCTGGAAACCTATTCTAAATAATAATTCAACCGAACCATCAAATGGAATCAAACTAAGTGATTTACTAGGAGATAAAAGAATAAATAATTTCGAATTAGAGTATGAATCAAGTGGTCAAGTTAAATTAATAGTTGAAAATGTTTGGAATGAAAAATTTCAAATTGATTTTTATCAGCTTTACAACAGTGATCAAATAATAGGTCATGCAAACAAAATATGAATCTTTTTTTAAGTTGATAAATATTTAATAATTTATAAAATTTTTTTCAAACTTTATTCTTAAATAAAACATAATAAAAATAAAAATATGCCCTTTCTATCCTAGATGATAATGGTGAGACGCTCATCTCGGTATACGCTAACTTTGACAAGTTCAATTTAAAAGAATTTAATGTGACTTGCTAATTATGACAAGTTAAAAAATAAAAGTGACTAACTTGACAATGTTTATTATAATTTGCTTTAATTAGACATAAGAAAAAATAAAAATATTTAATTTGACTAGTTTTAATTGACTAGTACAAAAATCAATCAAGTATTCAAATTCAAATTCACAAAGTTGTTATGTAAACACGTGTAGCACGCTTCATTACATTTAAATATTTTCTTTTAATTTGAGTTTATTATATTTTATTTTACTACCTTATTATTTTTATTATTTGATTATTTTTTATTTTACTATACTTTATTTTTTTTTAATTTTATTCTGAAGGAGCCAAAGCTCGGTACAGTAAAGAAATGATTAATTAATAAAAAATGTTGATTTTAACTTTATTTAACTTTAGAAAAATCTTTCAAGATCTTATTCTATCGGAGTTTGACAGTTTTAAAGACTCATACGTCAAGTTGTTGAAGAAAATGAGCTGTATGAGCCGGTAAACAAAGGTTATGGAAGTTGTTAACTTGAGTTAAATTTACTACTTCTAATGGAATGTTAGAAGTGTGATCATCTAAAATTAAGAGTTAAGGACCTGTAATTTCTTTTGTCTGACTTGCAAAATTTTTTCTTAACCATTTTTCAAAAAGCTCAGATTCAAACCACCAAGAGGATGAGCAATTATAATGGCAATTTAGGAGTCAATCTCGACACCATGTATTCCAAATAATAAGTGGTTGAGAAAGCAAAAAAAATGAGAAAAAATCACATGATGCGCTACAACAAGCCTTAAAAAAATTAATGATATTAAGTCTTTTAGTTAAAGACAAGAGTTTTTAATATATATTTTTAAAATTAGATAATAAAAAAAGTTAAAAATTCATAATTTATATTAAAAAAAATAATCCAAAGATAAAGAAAAAAAAAGTTGTTTATATTTTGTTTGCATGACCCACAATTTGATCACTGTTGTAAAACTGATAAAAATCAATTTGAAATTTTTCATTCCAAACATTTTCAACTACCAATTTAACTTGACCATTTGATCCATACTCTAATTTGAAATTATTTATTCTTTTATCTTCTAGCAATTCGTTTAGTTTAATGCCATTTGATGGTTCGGTTGAATTATTGTTTAGAATAGGTTTCCAGCAATCCCAAATGAGTCCATCAGTTTTCATTTCGGCACCAATCGTTGCTACGGCTAATGGTCCAAGTGCAATTGCTACTCCACTGCTCTGAGCTTCTGTAGACGCTGATGTTTCACCGACCCTTACAGCACTTACTTTAATTCCTTCATTAGATGTAGCTCTTGCGGCGCCGGCTGTGGCAGTTGCAGATTCTGATCCACTAAATGTTACCATTGCCGGAATAAAAAACACTAATGCTGGTAAACTTATCGGAGCAACTATTGCTGAAATAACTCCAACCATTTTATTAAAAATAAAAAGTTTTTAAATTTTCTTTTTAAATTCTTCTTCAATATGAAATTATTTAATAATAATTATTGGGAATATTACCCACAATTAAAAATAAAACAATACTAAGGGTGTAATTCCCAAAAATTTAAAATGTAAATCTAAGAACGAAATAACTTTTTCGTATAAGAAAACCCATTATCAAAAATGAGAAATGTATAAATTTAAAACAAAAAAAAATAATCACATAAATTATTTATTTTATTTTAGATTTTAAACGAAATAAAAATATGGTTGGAGTATTGGCATGTATTGCTAGCCCAAGTATAATTCCTTTAGCTGTTGAATTGGGTACTAGTGCCCTTTCCGCAAGTGGTACAGCTGGTGCAGTAGCATTTACCAGTTCAGCAGCTGCAGGTTCTGGTGCTGGAGCTGGAGTGGCAGTAAGTGCAACTGGAGCCGCTCTTGCTCTAGGTCCATTATCAGTTGCATTGATAGGAACAGATGTTAAAATGGATCAGCTTACATGGGATTGCTGGAAACCTATTCTAAATAATAATTCAACCGAACCATCAAATGGAATCAAACTAAGTGATTTACTAGGAGATAAAAGAATAAATAATTTCGAATTAGAGTATGAATCAAGTGGTCAAGTTAAATTAATAGTTGAAAATGTTTGGAATGAAAAATTTCAAATTGATTTTTATCAGCTTTACAACAGTGATCAAATAATAGGTCATGCAAACAAAATATGAATCTTTTTTTAAGTTGATAAATATTTAATAATTTATAAAATTTTTTTCAAACTTTATTCTTAAATAAAACATAATAAAAATAAAAATATGCCCTTTCTATCCTAGATGATAATGGTGAGACGCTCATCTCGGTATACGCTAACTTTGACAAGTTCAATTTAAAAGAATTTAATGTGACTTGCTAATTATGACAAGTTAAAAAATAAAAGTGACTAACTTGACAATGTTTATTATAATTTGCTTTAATTAGACATAAGAAAAAATAAAAATATTTAATTTGACTAGTTTTAATTGACTAGTACAAAAATCAATCAAGAATTCAAATTCAAATTCACAAAGTTGTTATGTAAACACGTGTAGCACGCTTCATTACATTTAAATATTTTCTTTTAATTTGAGTTTATTATATTTTATTTTACTACCTTATTATTTTTATTATTTGATTATTTTTTATTTTACTATACTTTATTTTTTTTTAATTTTATTCTGAAGGAGCCAAAGCTCGGTACAGTAAAGAAATGATTAATTAATAAAAAATGTTGATTTTAACTTTATTTAACTTTAGAAAAATCTTTCAAGATCTTATTCTATCGGAGTTTGACAGTTTTAAAGACTCATACGTCAAGTTGTTGAAGAAAATGAGCTGTATGAGCCGGTAAACAAAGGGTATGGAAGTTGTTAACTTGAGTTAAATTTACTACTTCTAATGGAATGTTAGAAGTGTGATCATCTAAAATTAAGAGTTAAGGACCTGTAATTTCTTTTGTCTGACTTGCAAAATTTTTTCTTAACCATTTTTCAAAAAGCTCAGATTCAAACCACCAAGAGGATGAGCAATTATAATGGCAATTTAGGAGTCAATCTCGACACCATGTATTCCAAATAATAAGTGGTTGAGAAAGCAAAAAAAATGAGAAAAAATCACATGATGCGCTACAACAAGCCTTAAAAAAATTAATGATATTAAGTCTTTTAGTTAAAGACAAGAGTTTTTAATATATATTTTTAAAATTAGATAATAAAAAAAGTTAAAAATTCATAATTTATATTAAAAAAAATAATCCAAAGATAAAGAAAAAAAAAGTTGTTTATATTTTGTTTGCATGACCCACAATTTGATCACTGTTGTAAAACTGATAAAAATCAATTTGAAATTTTTCATTCCAAACATTTTCAACTACCAATTTAACTTGACCATTTGATCCATACTCTAATTTGAAATTATTTATTCTTTTATCTTCTAGCATTTCGTTTAGTTTAATGCCATTTGATGGTTCGGTTGAATTATTGTTTAGAATAGGTTTCCAGCAATCCCAAATGAGTCCATCAGTTTTCATTTCGGCACCAATCGTTGCTACGGCTAATGGTCCAAGTGCAATTGCTACTCCACTGCTCTGAGCTTCTGTAGACGCTGATGTTTCACCGACCCTTACAGCACTTACTTTAATTCCTTCATTAGATGTAGCTCTTGCGGCGCCGGCTGTGGCAGTTGCAGATTCTGATCCACTAAATGTTACCATTGCCGGAATAAAAAACACTAATGCTGGTAAACTTATCGGAGCAACTATTGCTGAAATAACTCCAACCATTTTATTAAAAATAAAAAGTTTTTAAATTTTCTTTTTAAATTCTTCTTCAATATGAAATTATTTAATAATAATTATTGGGAATATTACCCACAATTAAAAATAAAACAATACTAAGGGTGTAATTCCCAAAAATTTAAAATGTAAATCTAAGAACGAAATAACTTTTTCGTATAAGAAAACCCATTATCAAAAATGAGAAATGTATAAATTTAAAACAAAAAAAATAATCACATAAATTATTTATTTTATTTTAGATTTTAAACGAAATAAAAATATGGTTGGAGTATTGGCATGTATTGCTAGCCCAAGTATAATTCCTTTAGCTGTTGAATTGGGTACTAGTGCCCTTTCCGCAAGTGGTACAGCTGGTGCAGTAGCATTTACCAGTTCAGCAGCTGCAGGTTCTGGTGCTGGAGCTGGAGTGGCAGTAAGTGCAACTGGAGCCGCTCTTGCTCTAGGTCCATTATCAGTTGCATTGATAGGAACAGATGTTAAAATGGATCAGCTTACATGGGATTGCTGGAAACCTATTCTAAATAATAATTCAACCGAACCATCAAATGGAATCAAACTAAGTGATTTACTAGGAGATAAAAGAATAAATAATTTCGAATTAGAGTATGAATCAAGTGGTCAAGTTAAATTAATAGTTGAAAATGTTTGGAATGAAAAATTTCAAATTGATTTTTATCAGCTTTACAACAGTGATCAAATAATAGGTCATGTAAACAAAATATGAATCTTTTTTTAAGTTGATAAATATTTAATAATTTATAAAAATTTTTTCAAACTTTATTCTTAAATAAAACATAATAAAAATAAAAATATGCCCTTTCTATCCTAGATGATAATGGTGAGACGCTCATCTCGGTATACGCTAACTTTGACAAGTTCAATTTAAAAGAATTTAATGTGACTTGCTAATTATGACAAGTTAAAAAATAAAAGTGATTAACTTGACAATGTTTATTATAATTTGCTTTAATTAGACATAAGAAAAAATAAAAATATTTAATTTGATTAGTTTTAATTGACTAGTACAAAAATCAATCAAATATTCAAATTCAAATTCACAAAGTTGTTATGTAAACACGTGTAGCTCGCTTCATTATATTTTAATATTTTCTTTTAATTTGAGTTTATTATATTTTATTTTACTACCTTATTATTTTTATTATTTGATTATTTTTTATTTTACTATACTTTATTTTTTTTTAATTTTATTCTGAAGGAGCCAAAGCTCGGTACAGTAAAGAAATGATTAATTAATAAAAAATGTTGATTTAACTTTATTTAACTTTAGAAAAATCTTTCAAGATCTTATTCTATCGGAGTTTGACAGTTTTAAAGACTCATACGTCAAGTTGTTGAAGAAAATGAGCTGTATGAGCCGGTAAACAAAGGGTATGGAAGTTGTTAACTTGAGTTAAATTTACTACTTCTAATGGAATGTTAGAAGTGTGATCATCTAAAATTAAGAGTTAAGGACCTGTAATTTCTTTTGTCTGACTTGCAAAATTTTTTCTTAACCATTTTTCAAAAAGCTCAGATTCAAACCACCAAGAGGATGAGCAATTATAATGGCAATTTAGGAGTCAATCTCGACACCATGTATTCCAAATAATAAGTGGTTGAGAAAGCAAAAAAAATGAGAAAAAATCACATGATGCGCTACAACAAGCCTTAAAAAAATTAATGATATTAAGTCTTTTAGTTAAAGACAAGAGTTTTTAATATATATTTTTAAAATTAGATAATAAAAAAAGTTAAAAATTCATAATTTATATTAAAAAAAATAATCCAAAGATAAAGAAAAAAAAAGTTGTTTATATTTTGTTTGCATGACCCACAATTTGATCACTGTTGTAAAACTGATAAAAATCAATTTGAAATTTTTCATTCCAAACATTTTCAACTACCAATTTAACTTGACCATTTGATCCATACTCTAATTTGAAATTATTTATTCTTTTATCTTCTAGCAATTCGTTTAGTTTAATGCCATTTGATGGTTCGGTTGAATTATTGTTTAGAATAGGTTTCCAGCAATCCCAAATGAGTCCATCAGTTTTCATTTCGGCACCAATCGTTGCTACGGCTAATGGTCCAAGTGCAATTGCTACTCCACTGCTCTGAGCTTCTGTAGACGCTGATGTTTCACCGACCCTTACAGCACTTACTTTAATTCCTTCATTAGATGTAGCTCTTGCGGCGACGGCTCAATCAAAAATATGAGCCAAGAAAAAATATTCAAAGTATTGATTTTTCAGAAGATGAACCAGAGTCAATACAAAATGAAATTCCAAATCAATTATTTGAATTATTTAAGAAAGAACTGCAAGAAAAACTTAAAGTACAGAAAGAAGCTTATGATAGCTTAGCCAAAGAGCAAAAAGAGTATAAAAAAAAGAGCAAAAAGAGTAGTAAATAAAAGAGTGCTCAATAAAAATTTGTAATATTACATTTATCTAAAAAATATTTTTTTAACAATCTCTAGGTCTATCAAGGGACTGATCTGATCAAAGACGTCTACGGAATACCGCCACATATATGGGTTGCTAATTGCTGTAAAATATTGTTCACAGAGGATGAGATGAAAAGTTGCATACTTGTTCCAAGTAGTTCATCAAAGAGACCTGCATGTTGTTCAGAAAAAGTCAAATTAATTAGAGGTTTTCATTCTTCATTATTTTATAATGATAATAATTAATGAATAATTTACATTATTTAATTTAAGGAGCATTGAGCAACAAATATGATTTATACGCAGATAAAATTGAAAAAATATGGAAGGCATCTATCAAAGCGTTTAATTCAAAAGGCCGTGGATTAACTTATACATTAAATAGAGTTAAGGACACAATTCTCAATCAATTTTGAATAATTAATTTTTTTTTATATCACCATTGCTTTTTTTTTAATCTCGAATTAGTTAATTTAAATAAAATTGTAAATAAAATTTTTATTTTTTTAATTTTTATTTTATAATAAAATAGTTTAAATTAATACTTTTATTTTTTATTGAAATAATTAAATAAAAAAAATGAATAAATGATTGTTAAAATGCGAAAATACATTCTATTAATGGAATTCAAATACTATACAGATATGGATATATTCATTTATATGACACGTTTCCAAAACGTTCATTATTTTGTTTGTATGAATTTTTAAGTAACGTTTTTAGAACCTTAAAAAACCTCAATAAACGCATTTAAATACATGTTTTAACGCATCATGAAGCAATGAAAAAACGAGTTTTTAAATGAGTTTTAAAAAATTTTGGGTAGATGAGCGGGCTCATTACAAAGTTAATGAGTTTAGGACATTGGCATTCTATTTATCTTTTGGTTTGTTTGATGGGCTACTGGATGATCAATATTTATCAAACTTAATGAAATATGACAGTTTTTTACGAATTTTATGCCAAGATAAAATTAGCTAAGAAGATATTAAGGACGATCAAAGTATTATATTTGATTTTTCGGTGGAATATCAAAGGCTATATGGAAAGGAAAACATGGTTTTTAACTTGCATGCTCATCTTCATTTACCAAGACAGGTGAAGAGACTTGGACCTTTAAATAAATGCTCATGTTTTGCTTTTGAGAATGTTTTTAAAATTACAAGAAGCCTATTTCATGGAACAAGAAATTTTGAGGGTCAGATAGCCATAAATGTTATTAAAAAAAATATACAAGAGAAAATATTAAGCTTTTGCTTTCTGAAACAAAAAATCAAAATTTAAAAAATTTTATTCAGAATGAGCTTCTATCTGTTAAATATGAATCCGGGATAAAATTGTTGAATCCTAAAAATGTAGATTGCTCTAGTTTAAGTCAAATTGAGTATCAAGTTTTAAAAAATTTTTTAAATTTATGTGATAATGGAATCAAAAAAAAAATAATACATTCAAGCTCTAGAGTCATGATTAATAATAAAATATTTCATACTTTTGATTATGACCAGCGATACATGTCTATGGATAACCATTCGATTGAATTTTCAGGGATAAATCAAAATAAAATCAAGTACGGAGTATTAAAAAAAAATTTAAAATTTAGATGGTCTGAATCTAGGTATACTAAGAGTTTTTAAACAACAAAATAGCTTTAAATTATTCGAGTTAACAAGAATACCAAAAATATATCAATAGATTTTTTATAAAAGGTGATTTTGATGATGACTATGAAATTATTTACCTAAATAACATAACAAAAAGATGCATAATTCTAAAATATAATTCTGAAAAAATTTTTGTAACTTTAAAAGAATTTAATGAAATTGACTAATTTTTTATAAAATGACTAGCAAATGTTGACTTATTAAAATTTTATTCAAAAAAAACAATTCATCTTAAAATATAAATTGATTGTTATTTATTTTAATTAGCTAAAAATGCATTTTAACGCATTTTTTCAAAGGATTTATATTAATTTTGTTTTTATAATTTAGAATCGTTTTCATTTATAAACTTAAAAAATATATAATTTTATTAAAGTTAACAATTTTATAATAAAATAAATAAAAACGCGTTTTAATCAGTTTTTTAATTACAAACGCATTTAACTTCGTTTAGAATTGCGTTTTTTTTTTTCTCGGGAAGGAAAATAAAACAAATATTACCTGTACATTTTGTACAAAGCCAACATGTGGGGTTTGTCTTCATGAGCAGAGGGTCGAAGCTGTTTGTAAAATATGCCTTGATAATTGCAAAAAACTATAATTTTTTTTTAATTTTCATTTTTTTTATAATTAAATTTTATTATCTATTCAATTTGAATTATTACAAAACTAAAAGATTTTTTTGATCATCTGACTATTTTGCATTCAATTAATAATTTAAAAAATAAATTTTCTATCAATTTATCAAAAAAATTGCTATTTTTTAATTTTTCCGCTATTTTATATTGAAAATTTAAAATCGTGTCAAAAATGACACGGTGGTAATTTAAGGTAAAAAAAAATTTGGTCATTTGAGTGTTAAGCATTTAAAAACCCACAGTTGGAAAAGATCTTTTGATTTTGATTTTGACGAATTAACTATTTTATTTAGTATATATATCAATGACATC
The DNA here is from genome assembly GCA_025491095.1 of Brachionus asplanchnoidis. Lineage (NCBI taxonomy): Eukaryota > Metazoa > Rotifera > Eurotatoria > Ploima > Brachionidae > Brachionus > Brachionus asplanchnoidis. Next base: position 499,367 of record JAILYF010000067.1, read on the forward strand.
CTCAAAAGAAAAAAAGCAAAAAATGAATACTCTCTGCTTTTCGCAGATGATTTAGTTACATTCTTCATTTATAATAAAAAAGGGGAGCCTAGAAAATAAGATTAATACATACACCAAAGAACTAGAACAATGGCTTATTAAATGAAAAATGAAGATATCAGTTGAAAAGTCGTGTTCAGGAGTCTTTTCTAAGTATAAAAAAGAAAGTGATAATCTAAACTTATAAATTTATGGAAACAGAATAGTGAGCCAAAAAGAAATCAAGTTTCTTGGTATTAAATTTGATTCTAAGTTAAACTTTAATATAATGGTAGACGAAATTAAAGAACGCTGGCATAAAAAGCTAAATATTATTCAGATATTGTCAAACAAAAAATGGGGTCTTAATCAAAACACACTAGGAAATTAATATAAATTCTAAGTCGGATCAATTTTATTCTATTCTTTTCCTTGCTTAAATTCATTTTCAGAAAATAATATCAGAAAACTACAAGAAATTAAAATAATTAAAGCTAAATTATGATACTCCCTCCAACATCGTGCATCGTGAGGCTTTTAATAAATTAAAATTACTAACAGTCTCGAATTGGCTTTTTGAATTGAGTGAGAGATATGTTGAGACGGGACTGAGTCATTCTATTCCTTTGGTTGTAAGATTGGTGAACGAAAACAAAGAAGGTTTCGAATCAAGATATATTGAATACCCAACTTCATTGTGTAATTGCTACCTTACCTTTTCTTCTTTTTTTACTGAAACTTGGTTTTGTGAAATTCAGAACAATTTTGAACAAATTGAACAAAAAATATACATATTAATTAAATTAAAATCGAAAATAACAAAAAATTTTCTTTAAAATTATTGCAACATGATGCAACATGCAATGTTGCATATTAATTCCCTAAAAAAAATTTAAATATTTTTTTATAATCGATCAAAATATCAGAAATCAAATTCAATTCTTTTGATGCTTTTTATATTGTCTTTTTAGCAAAATAAATAAGGAAATTAGGAATGCAACTTTTTTTTGAAAATTTAAGCACTCAAGACTGGATAAATCCGTGCAGTCACAACGAGCTGGTGTCGTACAGCGAGTCGATGAAGCAGATGGCGTCGGTCAAAGCAGAGGATTTTCTGTGCCGAGTGGCGACTAGTTGTCACACGACCGGCTCCGAAAAGCGTCTTTGGTTCGTAGTCGATTTTGGCATGTTCATTGTGCCCACTCACTACACACCCAGATACTCGAACAGCTTTCAGAAGACGGCGCCACGAAACTGGGCCCACACGCACTCGAACGACGAAAGCCTGCGCGACTTTGGTCAGTCGTGCACATTCTGTGGCAGAGACGGCCAAGGTGAAGCAGGAGAGAGAGAAATTGTGGTTTTTTCGCGTGCAAAAAACAGACCGGAATCAGAGCGGCGCCAAATACCCATTTCCTTGCTCACTTGTAACCACAAAGATCCAAGGAACTTCAGACCACTATCGGTCCAACTATCTCTGGCAATCCACAATATAAACGGATACCTAGTCCTAGACCCGACTGATGGTGCTGGTAACACACCTGTTCCAATAGGCTTTACTAAGCTGCTTGCTTTGGAATTAGACAAAAAATATAGTGAAACAAAACTTCAGTTGTTTGTCTATCCGGTGAATATTTTTATAGAAGATTTGGTGGATAGAAAATTTGACCAAAATCTTCACCAAGGACACTTATGTTCATCTTCGGTGCAAGTGAGAGGTCATGCTATGTTCTCGGACGAAGAACGACTAAAGACTGACACACTTGAATATGCATGGTTGCTTGAAATTTTGCTGGGAGATGTGACTGGCGCAGTAACTCCAGTCCAAGTGGAAACTCTACTGCATGGACTTGATTCGCTGCTTTTGCTTCTGTTCGAGGATGAATACCAATTGAAACCGGTTTATTGTAACAGGACAGACCCCGGACTTCCCTATAAATATGAAGTTACTAGATTTTCTCTCTATTTGATCGATATCTATCTTGTTGAGTCAGGCACAGCTTTAAATTTTAATGTAAGTTATCTTAATATAACTTACATTAATTAATAATACTTAATATATTTCTTAATGTAACTTTATCTTAATAACTAACAAATATATCCATACTTTATAAAGAAATTTTATTTTGAATTTAAAGGCTTTACAACATATAGTGTTGAAATTAGCAGTAAATTTTTGATACCATTCAACATAGTCTCAAAAATAATCATAGCTTTACAATTAAGATAGAATGAAGTATTTTAAAGGTTCTATAGATTTTACGTTTAAAAAGCTTAAAAAGCCTCGCTAAGATTTGTTTTTCAATAAAATTAAGGTCCATTATTTCTATAGATAATTCCATTTTTTATTTTTTTTTCATTTTATCACGAAAATGTACCATATATTAGACAAATTTTAAGATAGAATTACCAAAGTTTTTTGACTTTTGCTATACTAGTTTCTTTATCTATATTTGCGTACTTAATCTGCATCTTTATCCGTACTTTATGTACTTAATCTGTTCTGTATGGCACTCATTAAATTATTCTATGATTTATTTTGTTTTAATTAAAAAGAGTTTAGATTTTTAGAAGGATAAAACAACAATGTAAAAAGTGTGTCATAAATATATATATATGCATAATAACAAATATTTTAATTTAAAAAATAATATTTATAAATAAATTTTAATCTAGAAATGTACAAAAATAAACAATATTCAAAATCTTACAAAGTTTAATTATTAAGATTTTTTATACATTAATTGAAAATAAATATTTGATTAGCTCCATTAAATAAAATTTTAAAATTACTTTACTTAAATTTAAATTAAAAAAAAAGCAACAATTTTAATGTCACAAAAAACCAAGGAAGAGGTCACTGCCTCAAATATCACAAAGAAATATCGAGGCTCCAACATAGAGATAACTTTTTTTTCAACAGAACCGCTAACTTATGGAACTCGCTGCCAAATGAATTAGTTGAAGCCCCCAATGTTAACAGCTTTAAAGCAGGCATTTATTGCTGGATGAGCAGCAATCAATCACATCAGCTGTCTTAGTGTGCCTTATCAGCACACTCGCTGGCTAGCCAGCTACAGTCAAAACTACTACTACTACTACTAAATGAAAAAGGTTGAAAATTTTTGAAATTTAAAATTTAATAAATTATTAAATACAAATTTTCACTTACAAAAATATAATTATTCACTCATTTTTATCATATTTGCCACTAGCTTTTGTTACTCTGAAAGACTTTCCATTTGAATCAAGTTTTACTTCAATGTTTAACATGACTACGGTACTATCGTACTATTCTTTTTGTAAGCTTTTTAATTAAATATTTGTCTTAAAATAATTTGAAATTTGTCGATTTTAAAATAATTTGAATGTTGTTGATTTCTTATTGTAAAGTCGATACCAAGCTTATTTAATGATCGAATTATTGATTGAATTTTTTTTTCAAAATTATAAAACTATTTGCTTATTTTTTTAATAGTGACTTTAACAAATCTTAATTTTCGAAAAAAATACTAATGGTAGATTGACAGGTAATATATATTTGGAAATAATGTAAATTAAATTTATTTTCTACTATGATCCTCTAGGATACTTTTTTATTTTAGTTTTGTTTTTTTTTTTCAGATTTTTTTGTTTAATGTGAAATTTTCTAAAATGCGAAAGCGGAATATTATTTATTTTGTTTATTTATTTAATAAAAATTTAAGTAATTAAAACAAGTAAATCTCATTGCCGGAAAAATCTTAATTTAACAAAAAATTATTTTATGCATTAGTCCAAACTAAACCATAAACCAAGTTGACTAACAATTTTTTTTACATTTGGCTCAAGGCATTAAATATGTGAAACATTTTCACAGCTTGAGAATTTAATAGATTTTAACATAATAACTCATTACAATATAAGAATTATTATGTTTAAAATCCAGTTTCCTCAATCAATTAATTAGTATTTAAAATCTTATCAAAATACTTTGGTTAAATCAAAAATTCTACCAAGTCTTTTTTTATTTTTCTTAGTTGTCTTAAAGAAGCCATTTTAATTACCTTCAAATGTGCATCAATATTATTTATCTTTTTATATTTTTTATTACTTCAATGTCAGTTTCAAAATTTTCTCATTATATTATATATATTTTTCTACCTGATTTAATATTGCCTTTAGCTTTTGCTCTTAATTTAGTAAGAGTTATAGGTTTTAATTTTTTGGCCTAATAGCTTTGACAAATACTTGATTTGGCAAGCTATTAAATGACAGCTAACGTAATCATCCGAATTGAGTCACATGTCTTTAAAATAGAGTTCTCTATTTTAGTGACATATTATTCAAAATTGAGCACTGTTTTTAAAAATAATAAAAATTAATTATTAGTGACTTGTAATTAAATGTGAAAAAACTTTAAAAATTATTAAAAATAGTTTCAGCTTTTATTAAATTATATTAAAAACGGAAATTAAATTATGTTTTAAATCCTAATGTCATTAAAACCGAATGTATTTGTGAAATAAAGACATTTCATATAAATTGAACATTGCTTTTTTTGTTAAATCAATGCTCATTTTTTACTGAGATGTCACTAAATTCGGATAATTAGGTTATTTTTTTTTTAGGGAATAATTGAAATGGGCTCATTCTATTGCTGAAACAGACTCATAATTATGTTGGACTCAGTAATTAATTAATTTTCGGATATATAATTACTACTTTGGACTCATCTTTTAATTATTTTTGGCCACTAAAATTATTAAATAAGAGATACGAAATGACTTAAACGGTAGCAATATTTATTTTAATATTTATTTATTTTTAAATGAATTAAATATGGTAACTCAGACTAAATGTATTTAATGTAAATTCGGTGACGTAATTTGAAAAACCGAAATATATAAGTCGTTTCATTTTTTTTTTAAACAACTCACATATTCTTGTAGATCTTGGAGAGAGGAATCCAAATATATATATGAAATATTTTTAAACAATTTTTAAACCTTTTTTTTTTAAAATTCAAAGTTTTCGGCTAATTCGGTAGAATTTTTCAAATTAGTGATTATGTTTGACAATTTTTGATCCGATGACGGAACAAGTTTGAACTGACCTTATTTGCTTATCGTTTTCAGCGGGTCTTAATTATTAGAAAATAATTTTACTAGAATTTTAAGATAGCCGATGGGTCAGTTGTCTAATGTTGTTATTTTTTTGGGTTAAGAGGTTAATGAGGTATCACCTCAATACCTATAAATCCCACCCATTTACCCCTAAAAATAAAATATTTAACTTAATTAGGCTTAAAAGACAAAAATGATCACATTGACGCTGTTTTTTTTGAAAAATTTAAAATTTTGTTTCTCAAAAAAGTTTGTTTTTTTTTACAAAAATAATTTGATTTTATTTGATAAAAATATTCGTTCTGTTTTATCAAAAATAGTTAATATTTTATAAAAATGAATCAAAATAAACAAAAAGAAGTTAAAAAAAATGTATTGGGTTTGTTTTGAATGTTAACCGAAAAAGTTTAGAAATAACAAAGTGTTTCACTGTGATGTATGTCTCGACTTATTTTTTAAACTAAAAAAAATCAAACATAAAATTCATTTTTAATTCGTTAATAATTCGTTTAATTTTTTTTCTAAATAGTTATGTTGTAGCGTGAATTTAAACGATTAATAATAACGAATATTTTAATTATTTATATTATTAAAAAAAACAAAAAATCATCTTTTTTACTCTTATTGAGCTAATTGGGTGAATTCGGTTAATTCGGTGAATATTCTGGAAAAGAGGTTAGTTTTGGGGCAAAATATATATGGTTTTCGGGATATTTCGGTTAACCCAATTATCCCTATTAGCCCTAACATAATTAACCGCAAGAGGTAAATGGGTGAGTCAAAAAATTGGTCTAATTCGGTGACAATTTTTGGAATTTTCGAACAAAATGGGATCGTTTTATGCAATAATAAAAATAGGTCACCCGGTTAGGCTCATTTACCATAAATAATTTTTTTTATAATTTTATATAGTAATAATTTGAGTAAAATAAAAAAATTATATTTTGAGAAAAGAAAAATAATTAAGAAATTTATAAACAAAGTAAAAAGAAATTTTTGAGTAAAATTAAGAAGATAAAATGAAATAACTATATAGCAGTTTTCTTAGGTCTACCTCTTTTTCTTTTAATCTTATGTAGCTGAATGACATGCAGACTGTGCAGTTGATTTAATCAAGTTGTTTGCTATGCTTCTTGTTTGTCTTTTTTCATCTTCTACTTCCAGTATTTCTCGGCCACTTTATTTCTTTTGTTTACACTTTCAACTCGTGAAGCTAATCTTTTTTGTGAAAATGTTACTGTAGCTAATATATCATCTGGTTGCATTTCTCTAAAGCCTTTCTCGTTTTAATTGGCCTTTCTCTGTTTCTTTTTTTCCTATTTCAATTTTCAAGTTTCAATTTGTGTCCACTTTGCTTATTTGATTTAACTCTTATCTGCATATTTTCCAATTTTTTCTACTTTGTTAGTCTTGTTCAATTTCAAGCTAATTTTCAAAAAATTTAAAAAAATATATGAGTAGTTTGCAGACCGATTTAACGACTAATTAAAAAAAAATCGAGGTTTTTTTTTCAAAATAAGTTAATTGAAATTTATATATGCAGACTTTCTCAAATAAAAAAAAAACTATCTAAGTACGCATGCAAGCTAATATAATGCGCATTGAAATTTCAATTTTTATGTGCATTGCCATTAAGGGTTTATAAAAAATTTTGAAATTTTCTAAAATTTTTGCATTTTTTTTGCTTTTACGGTCTATGTAATTAAAAAGTCGTTTAGAATGAACGAGTCGACGAACAAAGCATGCTGCGGCTTTGCTTTGTTTCGAACAGGTTCAAAATTTTAAAAAAACAGTTATTGAAAAGTATTGTTTAAAAAAATGATTGATTTTAAATTAATTCCTTTATAAAAAGGGATAAGATAATCAATGAAATAAATGATGAAAAAGAAACATGACTTTTAGAAATCGAGTCAAAAAATATTGAACTCGAAAATGAAATAAGAAATTCCGGACTTAAAAGAAAATGCCCATTTGATAAGAAATGTAAAGGAGAAGGAAACATATATCTGAAATATAAATCATACTCAACTAGTTTTAGTTGTCCGATGTATAAAAATGAAATTTACAATTTAAAATTTTTTTTTTAAATGTAACTTAAGGAACAAGACGCAAAAGATGAACTAAAAAGCAAAGTTAATCTAATAAAAGGAGAGTTAGAACGAATACGAAAAGAACTAAGAGACGAGCAAAACATTACCATGGCATATGAATTAAAAGATAAAAAGCTAAGTTCAGCAATCTCTCAGCTTGAAGAAAATCTGTAAATTTTTCCAGATAATAACTATTTTTTACTAAATAACTAATTATTCATGTTTATAAGACGTCAATCAGTCGATAAGACTAAGATTTCTGAACAAAATATCACTGAGCTCGAACAAGTAATAGCTCAATCAAGACAAAAAAACAACGAGTAAATTAAAAGAATCTGATTTAAATTTTTTTATAATTTTGAATTATTTAAGAGAAAATTATATCATGAATGAATTGAAAAAGGCCCAAGAACAACTCAATTCAAAATATTTGGAGAAAGAAGAAGAGATAAAAAGGCTTTATTCAATAATCCCACAGCTTGAAGAAAAACTGTAAATTTTAACTGGATATTCTACTAAATAACTAATTATTTATGTTTATAAGACGTCAATCAGTAGAAAAGACTAAGATTTCCGAACAAAAAATATCTGAGCTTGAACAATTTATAGCTCTATTAAGACAAAAAACAATGAGTAAATTAAAAACATTTAATTTAAAATTTTCAATAGGTTAATTAATTAAAGAGAAAATTATAACATAAATGAATTGAAAATGGAACAAGAACAACTCAATTCAAAATCTTTGGAGAAAGAAAATGAGTTAGAAAGGCTTTATTCAATAATCCCACAGTTTGAAGAAAAATTGTAAATTTTTCTTGTATTTCTTCAAAATAACTAATTATTAATGATTATAAGACGTCAATCAGTCGAACTGAACATGAACAACTTAATTCAAAATATTTGGAGAACAAAGATGAGTTAAAAAGTCTCAATTTAAAAATCCCACAAATTGAAGGAAAATTGTAAATTTTACTTGAATTTTTTTCTAAATAATTAAATATAAATATATTTAAGACGTCAATCAGACGAACAGACTAAAATTTCTGAACAAAAAATCACTGAGCTCGAACATGTAATAGCTCAATCAAGAGAAAAAACAACGAGCAGATTAAAAACATTTTAATTAAAATTTTTTATAATTTAATTTATAAAAGTAAAAATTATAACATAAATGAATTCAAAAAGTCCCAAGAACAGCTCAAGTCAAAATATTTGGAGAAAGAAGAATAGTTAAAAAGGTTGCATTTAATAATCCATCAGCTTGAAGAAAAACTGTAAATTTTAATTGTATTTCTTCAAAATAACTAATTTTTAATATATACTAGACGTAAATCAAGGGAAAAGACTAAAAATTTGGAACAAAAAATCACTGAGCTCGAACATGTAATAGCTCAATCAAAACAAAAAAACAACTAGTAATTTTTAAAAGTTTTTAAAGATTTTATTACTTATTTATTTCTATTAAGTGACATTAATCATTTAAATCACTTGAAAACTGAACATGAACAACTTAATTCAAAATATTTGGAGAACAAAGATCAGTTAAAAAGTCTCCATTTAAAAATCCCACAAATTGAAGGAAATTGTAAATTTTTCTTGAATTTTTTACTAAATAATTAAATATAAATATAATTAAGACGTCAATCAGTCGAACAGACTAAAATTTTTAAAAGAAAAATCATTGAGCTCGAACAAGTAATAGCTCAATCAAGTCAAAAAAACAACGAGTAATTTTTCTGATTTATATTTAAAATTTATCGCTAATTTATTTTATTTAAGAGAAATATATCACTTAAATGATTTGAAAAAGGCCAAAGAACAACTTAAGTCAAAATATTTGGAGAAAGAAGATGAGTTAAAAAGTGTCCATTTAAAAATCCCACAACTTGAAGGAAAACTGTAAATTTTACTTAAATTTATTACTAAATAATTAAATATAAATATATTTAAGACGTCAATCAGACGAACAGACTAAAATTTCTGAACAAAAAATAACTGAGCTCGAACAAGTTATAGCTCAATCAAACAAAAAAAACAGCGAGTAATGTTTAAAGTTTTTGATCCTATTATATACCTTATAGTCTGTATTTTAGTGAATTTCAAATAATTAATTCTAAAAAAACATCTTGCCCTTATAAAAATTGTGGGGGCTTTGGAAATAAGGATCCTGCTAGGAATAGGTATTAAAGGTTTGAAATTTATTAGTTTTCTATATTATTTTATATTTTTATTTATTTTCTAGAGGCAAAAATTGCCCATTAAATCAAGAAAATTGTTCGACAAGTGTAAAAGCTTCTTTTATGAACGTAATTGAGGATGATTTTGATGATCAAAATGTTGAAGATGTCTTGTCTGGCTGGGATGAATTTAAAGATTCGTATAATGGACCTAACCAAATCAAAGAATCTCTTCAAGAAAAAAAAAGTATTTTATTTATTTTTAATATAATTTTTATTTTTTTGTTTTAAAGAAGATTTCCGGAAAGATTTTTTCGAAAGAATAAATATCTTTCAATCTCTGAACGTATTTTATTAAAAATTAACTAAGAACTTTCAAGGTTGATTCTTTTTAGGATAAACAAAACTGTGATCCAGTTATAGGTGAATGGGGAGGGAGTTGAACAAAACATATAAAATGTGAAACTCTAAAATTAAAACATAAACAAAATTTTCTAATTTTAAAATACTGAAAGAGAGAATTAAAACATAAAAGTAGTAATAATTTTTTAAAACAGTTAATAAAACATATACTAAAATTTTTATTTCTATTTTTTGCAAATTTTTCTAAAAGAGTGCATCAAACATAAAAATTTATTAAAAAGAGAGACTAAAACATAAATTATTTTTTTAGCAAATTTTTAGATGCAGCAGTTTGTATGCATTTAGTTGGCTAATATTTTTTTTTTATGTTTTTGTAACTTTTTTGGTAAATTTAGACTAAAATGTAATATTTTTTTTTTATGTTTTATTAACTGAAATTAGAAATTATTTAATGTTTTGATTCACTTTTATGGAAAATAAATTTATTTTTATGCTACGTTCTCTTTTTTTATGTTTTATTCACATTTTATATGTTTTAATCAACCTTGTCCGGTGAATGGAATGGTCCAGGAATTGCTAAAGGGAGGCCAGTTTATCTTGGTGCTCGCAGTAAATCGTATTATCAGGCTCCTGAAAGAAACAGAATTTATGTTTCCAAAAATGTAAACAATATTAAACTTTCAGAAGCAATGGATACTTTTAAGTTTTTATTTTATTTTAAATTGAATTTTTTATTTATACTTTTTTGCTTATTTTGAAGAGATTTAAAAATTTAGATTTAAAATTTGTTTGGAAATCAAACTTAGTATTCTTCCATTTTTATATTTGTAGGATAATTTAAATGTAGAATTTAAGAAGCATTGCCTCGTCTTTTAGAATCGGTGGATCATATGTGATTCTTTAAATTAATTTCCAATTTTCCTTAAATGTTTTTGAATATTTATAGGTAAAATAAATTATTGATTCGCAAGTTCCATACGAACAAGTGCCTTATAAAAAATCAATGAAATGTTTAAGAAAATGGAAATTTATTAGAGAATCCTGAAAGAAATCGATTCTTAAAATATGAGCCAATGCTCGGTACAGTAAAGAAATGATTAATTAATAAAAAATGTTGATTTTAACTTTATTTAACTTTAGAAAAATCTTTCAAGATCTTATTCTATCGGAGTTTGACAGTTTTAAAGACTCATACGTCAAGTGGTTGAAGAAAATGAGCTGTATGAGCCGGTAAACAAAGGGTATGGAAGTTGTTAACTAGAGTTAGATTTACTACTTCTAATGGAATGTTAGAAGTGTGATCATCTAAAATTAAGAGTTAAGGACCTGTAATTTCTTTTGTCTGACTTGCAAAATTTTTTCTTAACCATTTTACAAAAAGCTCAGATTCAAACCACCCAGAGGATGAGCAATTATAATGGCAATTTAGGAGTCAACCTCGACACCATGTATTCCAAATAATAAGTGGTTGAGAAAGCAAAAAAAATGAGAAAAAATCACATGATGCGCTACAACAAGCCTTAAAAAAATTAATGATATTAAGTCTTTTATTATTTTTATTATTCAAGGTTAATCAACAGGCTAGTGCCCATGCCTCATGAGACTGATTAACACTTCATTTATTTAATTAATTATTAATAAAAAAAATACATATATTAAAAATATTAAAATAAAATTTATAAAATTGAATAGATTTATTGATTTAATAGTTATTTGAAAAAATTTAACAATAAGCTATTTAAGTTAAACAATTCAAATTTAGAAACAAAATCTGTGTAAATTAAATTTATATTATTGAAAATTGATAACTTAAACGTTGAAAACTTCAACATTGATCTCTTGATCACAAAGCAATTTATTAATCTTGAATAAAAATGTTCAAATGTTTTTTCTCCACTTTTTGATTTGGCCATTGGTTCAATAAGGTTATTACTGTTCCTTAAAATATAATTCAAATTTTTTGAGTCATTTTTCTTTAATTTTTCTTTAAGAATTAGCGGAGCATTGAAATAAAGTAGACATTTATAAGAAAAAGTTAGCATCCTTTCAAAAATTCGATGTTGAAATGAATAAAGACCATACTTTTCTAAAGCGTTATTTATTTCATTAAAGCTGTTTGCTTCTAGCTTAAGATTTAAAAGTTTTATGATAGAGATATAATAACTTTTAGCTAATTTATTTATTGCTTCTTTTGAAAAATAGCATAAAAGCGTAGAGCAATAGTCAAAATACGGGAGGATAAAAGTCTTAAAAAACTGTATCTTTACTGAAGTAGCAAGATAGAAAATTCTCTCTACTCTAATCTTATCTGGATATAATTTTTTCCTATTTTCAAAAATCATGCAAAAAGTTTTTGACCAGTTTATATCAATTCTGTTAAAAATACACCATTCATTTAAATTTTTTGTTGTAACATTTAATTTTATCAAAGAAGTTTCAAGGTCTTTTTCAGAGATACTTATTGTTGTATCATCTGCAAACATTTTAATACTTAAATTTTTAAATAAAAATGGTAAATCATTGACAAAAATAAGAAATAGCAGTGGACCCAGGACAGATCCTTGCGGGACACCTAATTTTAATTTTACTGGATTAGACTTTTCACAACCAATTCTAACTATCTGAGATCTATTTTCAAAATAGTTTGAAAGAAGACCCAAAGAAGAATTATCAAAACCATAGTGAAAAAGTTTTAAAAGTAATAAATTTGAATCAATTACATCAAATGCTTTCCTAAAGTCAATAAACAAAGAAACAGTTGTTAGTTTATTTTCTTTAGCTTTATTTATTTCACTGATATACTCATGGATTACTGTTTGACAAGAATGTCCGTTTCTAAAACCATGTTGTCCTTTAAATAAAATCTTATTCGATTCAAAATAATAAGATATCTGTTTTGCTAAAAGTTTTTCAATGATTTTTGCTATTGGTGATAGGATTGATATCCCCCGATAATTGTTTATATCTGACCTGTCACCTTTATTTTTAAATAAAGGATTAACAATGGCAATTTTCCAGTCTTCCGGAATATTTTTAAAAAATAAACAATTATTAAAGAGCTCATATAATAATGGAACAAAGAATTCGTTAAGATTTTGGATAATCTTGGTCTGAATTCCAACAAATCCAGGGGAGCTTGACGAAGGGAGTTCGTCAACAGCCTTTTTAATTTCATCCAAAGAGAATTCACAAAATGAAAATCCTGGAGTTAAAATATTTTCATTAAATTTTAATTCTCTAAATGTATCAAAAATGTATTTGGCTGATTCATTTTCACTGGACAAAGAGGAAGATAGAAGCAAAGCAGCTATTAAACATTTCCACTTGATCAACAGTATTTGAGGCTTTTTTAACATCCCAACAAAGTTCTTCTGGAAAGCTGTCAAATTCAGCATCTCCTCTCAGTTTTATGGATGTTTTATAAAAATTCCAGAATTTCTTAGAATTTTTGAAGTCATTAGACTTTTTAGCCTCAAAATAAAATTTTATTTTTGACGATTTAGTTTTTTATACTCCCTTCTAGCATCCCTATACTAGAAAAGATTCTGTTCTGTTTTATCCATCATATAATTCTGATAGCAATAATCCCTAAAATTTCTAAATGATCTTAATTCAGCATCGAACCAAGGGGATTGCTCATTTTTCTTACGAATAGATATTTTTAAAGGACAACATTCTTCTATAGCATTTATAATTGTTTCCTTAACAAAACCCCACTTATTCTCTATACTATCAAGCTTACGGAGTAAATTAAAATCAAATTTTCTTAAAAGATTTCCAACTTTAGCAATATTTCTTTCATTGATTAACCTAAAATGTGAAGTGGTAATATTAGATCTTTCAACGGAATTAGGAAAAGAGCCCAGTACAAATTTATGATCACTGAAAGGACAACCTACAATACTTGAAAAAGAATCAAAATCTTCTTGATGTATAATATGATCGATATAACTTAGCTTAGTTTTAACTTACCAAGAGTTGTTCAAGAAACTTATTCGTGAAGGTTCATTAGTTAAGCTTTTTAAGTTATAATCCCTTAAAAATTTAACTAAACAATTTTCACCAGATTTATGATCCATATTTAAATCTCCTATAATCGTGGTTCTATAATTCAAATTATAGGATAATAAAAATTGCTCAAGATTTTTAATGAAATCATAATCTGAAAACGACGGTGGTCTGTAACAAAAGAGGAAATTAAAATTTTGTTTAACAGAGCTAACTTCAAAAGATATACCTTCAAAGTCAAGGTGAAAATGACAGTTTGTAATTTTCAGACTCTTTTTAACAAGTACAACAATACCTCCACCATCTCTACATCTATCTCTACGTTTCACAGTATAATTAGGAAAATCTAGAAAGGAAAGAGGAAATGAGTTATCTAATTTTGTTTCATTTAAAGAAATGATATCAAAATACTGAAGCGATACAATATCATTTATCTCATCTTTCTTAAGAAAAAGAGAATTTATATTTAAATGAAGAATGTTTAAATTATTCTTAAAATTTAAACAAAATTTCTTTAACTGATCAAAATAATTTGGATAAGACGGGGCATAAAATTTATTTACAAAAAAATCATCACTAAAGTGAAATACTTGTTTCAGTAAATCACCAGAAAAAATTTCTTTATCATTACCCAGATTATTAGCACATACTTTTAAATGTTTCTCAAACCATTTTGGAGAAACATATTTTTAAGAACACTTAGGACAAATTATATTTGGTTTTTCAGACATTATTTAAAAAATATAAAACAATTACCAAATAAGAATAAAATATGTGAAACTAATTAACATAAAAAATTTAATTTTTAAATTTTGAAAAATGACTCAAGAAAATTGAAAATATAAAGATAAATTTTAATAAAAAAATAAAGCTAACCAAGTCCAGCGCAGGCAAAAAGAAGTTGAAATTTTTATTTGATCACTTTAAGGTAGCTTCTTACACTTTCTGGTCAAAAATATGTGAGCAGAAGGCTAAAGTGAGAACGACGGACTACCAACTTTGTAAATTTGACAAAACTGCGTGCTTTTGCTTTTTAAATTTTTCTTAAATTTTTTTTTTTTTTTTGACCCTCAATTTGATCACTGTTGTAAAACTGATAAAAATCAATTTGAAATTTTTCATTCCAAACATTTTCAACTACCAATTTAACTTGACCATTTGATCCATACTCTAATTTGAAATTATTTATTCTTTTATCTTCTAGCAATTCGTTTAGTTTAATGCCATTTGATGGTTCGGTTGAATTATTGTTTAGAATAGGTTTCCAGCAATCCCAAATGAGTCCATCAGTTTTCATTTCGGCACCAATCGTTGCTACGGCTAATGGTCCAAGTGCAATTGCTACTCCACTGCTCTGAGCTTCTGTTGACGCTGATGTTTCACCGACCCTTACAGCACTTACTTTAATTCCTTCATTAGATGTAGCTCTTGCGGCGCCGGCTGTGGCAGTTGCAGATTCTGATCCACTATGAATAATATAAATGTTACCATTGCCGGAATAAAAAACACTAATGCTGGTAAACTTATCGGAGCAACTATTGCTGAAATAACTCCAACCATTTTATTAAAAATAAAAAGTTTTTAAATTTTCTTTTTAAATTCTTCTTCAATATGAAATTATTTAATGATAATTATTGGGAATATTACCCACAATTAAAAATAAAACAATACTAAGGGTGTAATTCCCAAAAATTTAAAATGTAAATCTAAGAACGAAATAACTTTTTCGTATAAGAAAACCCATTATCAAAAATGAGAAATGTATAAATTTAAAACAAAAAAAAATAATCACATAAATTATTTATTTTATTTTAGATTTTAAACGAAATAAAAATATGGTTGGAGTATTGGCATGTATTGCTAGCCCAAGTATAATTCCTTTAGCTGTTGAATTGGGTACTAGTGCCCTTTCCGCAAGTGGTACAGCTGGTGCAGTAGCATTTACCAGTTCAGCAGCTGCAGGTTCTGGTGCTGGAGCTGGAGTGGCAGTAAGTGCAACTGGAGCCGCTCTTACTCTAGGTCCATTATCAGTTGCATTGATAGGAACAGATGTTAAAATGGATCAGCTTACATGGGATTGCTGGAAACCTATTCTAAATAATAATTCAACCGAACCATCAAATGGAATCAAACTTAGTGATTTACTAGGAGATAAAAGAATAAATAATTTCAAATTAGAGTATGGATCAAATGGTCAAGTTAAATTGGTAGTTGAAAATGTTTGGAATGAAAAATTTCAAATTGATTTTTATCAGCTTTACAACAGTGATCAAATAGTAGGTCATGCAAACAAAATATGAATCTTTTTTTAAGTTGATAAATATTTAATAATTTATAAAAATTTTTTCAAACTTTATTCTTAAATAAAACATAATAAAAATAAAAATATGCCCTTTCTATCCTAGATGATAATGGTGAGACGCTCATCTCGGTATACGCTAACTTTGACAAGTTCAATTTAAAAGAATTTAATGTGACTTGCTAATTATGACCAATTAAAAAAAAAAAGTGATTAACTTGACAATGTTTATTATAATTTGCTTTAATTAGACATAAGAAAAAATAAAAATATTTAATTTGACTAGTTTTAATTGACTAGTACAAAAATCAATCAAGTATTCAAATTCAAATTCACAAAGTTGTTATGTAAACACGTGTAGCACGCTTCATTACATTTAAATATTTTCTTTTAATTTCAGTTTATTATATTTTATTTTACTACCTTATTATTTTTATTATTTGATTATTTTTTATTTTACTATACTTTATTTTTTTTTAATTTTATTCTGAAGGAGCCAAAGCTCGGTACAGTAAAGAAATGATTAATTAATAAAAAATGTTGATTTTAACCTTATTAAACTTTAGAAAAATCTATCAAGATCTTATTCTATCGGAGTTTGACAGTTTTAGAGACTCATTCGTCAAGTGGTTGAAGAAAATGAGCTGTATAAGCCGGTAAACAAAGGGTATGGAAGTTGTTAACTAGAGTTAGATTTACTACTTCTAATGGAATGTTAGAAGTGTGATCATCTATAATTAAGAGTTAAGGACCTGTAATTTCTTTTGTCTGACTTGCAAAATTTTTTCATAACCATTTTACAAAAAGCTCAGATTCAAACCACCCAGAGGATGAGCAATTATAATGGCAATTTAGGAGTCAACCTCGACACCATGTATTCCAAATGATAAGTGGTTGAGAAAGCAAAAAAAATGAGAAAAAATCACATGATGCGCTACAACAAGCCTTAAAAAAATTAATGATATTAAGTCTTTTAGTTAAAGACAAGAGTTTTTAATATATATTTTTAAAATTAGATAATAAAAAAGTTAAAAATTCATAATTTATATTAAAAAAAATAATCCAAAGATAAAGAAAAAAAAAGTTGTTTATATTTTGTTTGCATGACGCACAATTTGATCACTGTTGTAAAACTGATAAAAATCAATTTGAAATTTTTCATTCCAAACATTTTCAACTACCAATTTAACTTGACCATTTGATCCATACTCTAATTTGAAATTATTTATTCTTTTATCTTCTAGCAATTCGTTTAGTTTAATGCCATTTGATGGTTCGGTTGAATTATTGTTTAGAATAGGTTTCCAGCAATCCCAAATGAGTCCATCAGTTTTCATTTCGGCACCAATCGTTGCTACGGCTAATAGTCCAAGTGCAATTGCTACTCCACTGCTCTGAGCTTCTGTAGACGCTGATGTTTCACCGACCCTTACAGCACTTACTTTAATTCCTTCATTAGATGTAGCTCTTGCGGCGACGGCTCAATCAAAAATATGAGCCAAGAAAAAATATTCAAAGTATTGATTTTTCAGAAGATGAACCAGAGTCAATACAAAATGAAATTCCAAATCAATTATTTGAATTATTTAAGAAAGAACTGCAAGAAAAACTTAAAGTACAGAAAGAAGCTTATGATAGCTTAGCCAAAGAGCAAAAAGAGTATAAAAAAAAGAGCAAAAAGAGTAGTAAATAAAAGAGTGCTCAATTGAAAAAAAATTTGTAATATTACATTTATCTAAAAAATATTTTTTTAACAATCTCTAGGTCTATCAAGGGACTGATCTGATCAAAGACGTCTACGGAATACCGCCACATATATGGGTTGCTAATTGCTGTAAAATATTGTTCACAGAGGATGAGATGAAAAGTTGCATACTTGTTCCAAGTAGTTCATCAAAGAGACCTGCATGTTGTTCAGAAAAAGTCAAATTAATTAGAGGTTTTCATTCTTCATTATTTTATAATGATAATAATTAATGAATAATTTACATTATTTAATTTAAGGAGCATTGAGCAACAAATATGATTTATACGCAGATAAAATTGAAAAAATATGGAAGGCATCTATCAAAGCGTTTAATTCAAAAGGCCGTGGATTAACTTATACATTAAATAGAGTTAAGGACACAATTCTCAATCAATTTTGAATAATTAATTTTTTTTTATATCACCATTGCTTTTTTTTTAATCTCGAATTAGTTAATTTAAATAAAATTGTAAATAAAATTTTTATTTTTTTAATTTTTATTTTATAATAAAATAGTTTAAATTAATACTTTTATTTTTTATTGAAATAATTAAATAAAAAAAATGAATAAATGATTGTTAAAATGCGAAAATACATTCTATTAATGGAATTCAAATACTATACAGATATGGATATATTCATTTATATGACACGTTTCCAAAACGTTCATTATTTTGTTTGTATGAATTTTTAAGTAACGTTTTTAGAACCTTAAAAAACCTCAATAAACGCATTTAAATACATGTTTTAACGCATCATGAAGCAATGAAAAAACGAGTTTTTAAATGAGTTTTAAAAAATTTTGGGTAGATGAGTGGGCTCATTACAAAGTTAATGAGTTTAGGACATTGGCATTCTATTTATCTTTTGGTTTGTTTGATGGGCTACTGGATGATCAATATTTATCAAACTTAATGAAATATGACAGTTTTTTACGAATTTTATGCCAAAATAAAATTAGCTAAGAAGATATTAAGGACGATCAAAGTATTATATTTGATTTTTCGGTGGAATATCAAAGGCTATATGGAAAGGAAAACATGGTTTTTAACTTGCATGCTCATCTTCATTTACCAAGACAGGTGAAGAGACTTGGACCTTTAAATAAATGCTCATGTTTTGCTTTTGAGAATGTTTTTAAAATTACAAGAAGCCTATTTCATGGAACAAGAAATTTTGAGGGTCAGATAGCCATAAATGTTATTAAAAAAAATATACAAGAGAAAATATTAAGCTTTTGCTTTCTGAAACAAAAAATCAAAATTTAAAAAATTTTATTCAGAATGAGCTTCTATCTGTTAAATATGAATCCGGGATAAAATTGTTGAATCTTAAAAATTTAGATTGCTCTAGTTTAAGTCAAATTGAGTATCAAGTTTTAAAAAATTTTTTAAATTTATGTGATAATGAAATCAAAAAAAAATAATACATTCAAGCTCTAGAGTCATGATTAATAATAAAATATTTCATACTTTTGATTATGACCAGCGATACATGTCTATGGATAACCATTCGATTGAATTTTCAGGGATAAATCAAAATAAAATCAAGTACGGAGTATTAAAAAAAAATTTAAAATTTAGATGGTCTGAATCTAGGTATACTAAGAGTTTTTAAACAACAAAATAGCTTTAAATTATTCGAGTTAACAAGAATACCAAAAATATATCAATAGATTTTTTATAAAAGGTGATTTTGATGATGACTATGAAATTATTTACCTAAATAACATAACATAAAGATGCATAATTCTAAAATATAATTCTGAAAAAATTTTTGTAACTTTAAATGAATTTAATGAAATTGACTAATTTTTTATAAAATGACTAGCAAATGTTGACTTATTAAAATTTTATTCAAAAAAAACAATTCATCTTAAAATATAAATTGATTGTTATTTATTTTAATTAGCTAAAAATGCATTTTAACGCATTTTTTCAAAGGATTTATATTAATTTTGTTTTTATAATTTAGAATCGTTTTCATTTATAAACTTAAAAAATATATAATTTTATTAAAGTTAACAATTTTATAATAAAATAAATAAAAACGCGTTTTAATCAGTTTTTTAATTACAAACGCATTTAACTTCGTTTAGAATTGCGTTTTTTTTTTCTCGGGAAGGAAAATAAAACAAATATTACCTGTACATTTTGTACAAAGCCAACATGTGGGGTTTGTCTTCATGAGCAGAGGGTCGAAGCTGTTTGTAAAATATGCCTTGATAATTGCAAAAAACTATAATTTTTTTTTAATTTTCATTTTTTTTATAATTAAATTTTATTATCTATTCAATTTGAATTATTACAAAACTAAAAGATTTTTTTGATCATCTGACTATTTTGCATTCAATTAATAATTTAAAAAATAAATTTTCTATCAATTTATCAAAAAAATTGCTATTTTTTAATTTTTCCGCTATTTTATATTGAAAATTTAAAATCGTGTCAAAAATGACACGGTGGTAATTTAAGGTAAAAAAAATTTGGTCATTTGAGTGTTAAGCATTTAAAAACCCACAGTTGGAAAAGATCTTTTGATTTTGATTTTGACGAATTAACTATTTTATTTAGTATATATATCAATGACATCCTCAAAAGAAAAAAAGCAAAAAATGAATACTCTCTGCTTTTCGCAGATGATTTAGTTACATTCTTCATTTATAATAAAAAAGGGGAGCCTAGAAAATAAGATTAATACATACACCAAAGAACTAGAACAATGGCTTATTAAATGAAAAATGAAGATATCAGTTGAAAAGTCGTGTTCAGGAGTCTTTTCTAAGTATAAAAAAGAAAGTGATAATCTAAACTTATAAATTTATGGAAACAGAATAGTGAGCCAAAAA
The DNA here is from genome assembly GCA_025491095.1 of Brachionus asplanchnoidis. NCBI lineage: Eukaryota > Metazoa > Rotifera > Eurotatoria > Ploima > Brachionidae > Brachionus > Brachionus asplanchnoidis. Next base: position 520,022 of record JAILYF010000067.1, read on the forward strand.
GAAATCAAGTTTCTTGGTATTAAATTTGATTCTAAGTTAAACTTTAATATAATGGTAGACGAAATTAAAGAACGCTGGCATAAAAAGCTAAATATTATTCAGATATTGTCAAACAAAAAATGGGGTCTTAATCAAAACACACTAGGAAATTAATATAAATTCTAAGTCGGATCAATTTTATTCTATTCTTTTCCTTGCTTAAATTCATTTTCAGAAAATAATATCAGAAAACTACAAGAAATTAAAATAATTAAAGCTAAATTATGATACTCCCTCCAACATCGTGCATCGTGAGGCTTTTAATAAATTAAAATTACTAACAGTCTCGAATTGGCTTTTTGAATTGAGTGAGAGATATGTTGAGACGGGACTGAGTCATTCTATTCCTTTGGTTGTAAGATTGGTGAACGAAAACAAAGAAGGTTTCGAATCAAGATATATTGAATACCCAACTTCATTGTGTAATTGCTACCTTACCTTTTCTTCTTTTTTTACTGAAACTTGGTTTTGTGAAATTCAGAACAATTTTGAACAATTTGAACAAAAAATATACATATTAATTAAATTAAAATCGAAAATAACAAAAAATTTTCTTTAAAATTATTGCAACATGATGCAACATGCAATGTTGCATATTAATTCCCTAAAAAAAATATAAATATTTTTTTATAATCGATCAAAATATCAGAAATCAAATTCAATTCTTTTGATGCTTTTTATATTGTCTTTTTAGCAAAATAAATAAGGAAATTAGGAATGCAACTTTTTTTTGAAAATTTAAGCACTCAAGACTGGATAAATCCGTGCAGTCACAACGAGCTGGTGTCGTACAGCAAGTCGATGAAGCAGATGGCGTCGGTCAAAGCAGAGGATTTTCTGTGCCGAGTGGCGACTAGTTGTCACACGACCGGCTCCGAAAAGCGTCTTTGGTTCGTAGTCGATTTTGGCATGTTCATTGTGCCCACTCACTACACACCCAGATACTCGAACAGCTTTCAGAAGACGGCGCCACGAAACTGGGCCCACACGCACTCGAACGACGAAAGCCTGCGCGACTTTGGTCAGTCGTGCACATTGTCTGTGGCAGAGACGGCCAAGGTGAAGCAGGAGAGAGAGAAATTGTGGTTTTTTCGCGTGCAAAAAACAGACCGGAATCAGAGCGGCGCCAAATACCCATTTCCTTGCTCACTTGTAACCACAAAGATCCAAGGAACTTCAGACCACTATCGGTCCAACTATCTCTGGCAATCCACAATATAAACGGATACCTAGTCCTAGACCCGACTGATGGTGCTGGTAACACACCTGTTCCAATAGGCTTTACTAAGCTGCTTGCTTTGGAATTAGACAAAAAATATAGTGAAACAAAACTTCAGTTGTTTGTCTATCCGGTGAATATTTTTATAGAAGATTTGGTGGATAGAAAATTTGACCAAAATCTTCACCAAGGACACTTATGTTCATCTTCGGTGCAAGTGAGAGGTCATGCTATGTTCTCGGACGAAGAACGACTAAAGACTGACACACTTGAATATGCATGGTTGCTTGAAATTTTGCTGGGAGATGTGACTGGCGCAGTAACTCCAGTCCAAGTGGAAACTCTACTGCATGGACTTGATTCGCTGCTTTTGCTTCTGTTCGAGGATGAATACCAATTGAAACCGGTTTATTGTAACAGGACAGACCCCGGACTTCCCTATAAATATGAAGTTACTAGATTTTCTCTCTATTTGATCGATATCTATCTTGTTGAGTCAGGCACAGCTTTAAATTTTAATGTAAGTTATCTTAATATAACTTACATTAATTAATAATACTTAATATATTTCTTAATGTAACTTTATCTTAATAACTAACAAATATATCCATACTTTATAAAGAAATTTTATTTTGAATTTAAAGGCTTTACAACATATAGTGTTGAAATTAGCAGTAAATTTTTGATACCATTCAACATAGTCTCAAAAATAATCATAGCTTTACAATTAAGATAGAATGAAGTATTTTAAAGGTTCTATAGATTTTACGTTTAAAAAGCTTAAAAAGCCTCGCTAAGATTTGTTTTTCAATAAAATTAAGGTCCATTATTTCTATAGATAATTCCATTTTTTATTTTTTTTTCATTTTATCACGAAAATGTACCATATATTAGACAAATTTTAAGATAGAATTACCAAAGTTTTTTGACTTTTGCTATACTAGTTTCTTTATCTATATTTGCGTACTTAATCTGCATCTTTATCCGTACTTTATGTACTTAATCTGTTCTGTATGGCACTCATTAAATTATTCTATGATTTATTTTGTTTTAATTAAAAAGAGTTTAGATTTTTTATTAAATCTCTTTTAGTTTTTACTCTATTGAAGCAGATTTGCATTTAAGTCACAAATTATGACTGTGACATGCAAGACTTGGATCTTATTCGTGTGAATTTTATAATGTTTAAATTAATAGAAGGATAAAACAACAATGTAAAAAGTGTGTCATAAATATATATATATGCATAATAACAAATATTTTAATTTAAAAAATAATATTTATATATAAATTTTAATCTAGAAATGTACAAAAATAAACAATATTCAAAATCTTACAAAGTTTAATTATTAAGATTTTTTATACATTAATTGAAAATAAATATTTGATTAGCTCCATTAAATAAAATTTTAAAATTACTTTACTTAAATTTAAATTAAAAAAAAAGCAACAATTTTAATGTCACAAAAAACCAAGGAAGAGGTCACTGCCTCAAATATCACAAAGAAATATCGAGGCTCCAACATAGAGATAACTTTTTTTTCAACAGAACCGCTAACTTATGGAACTCGCTGCCAAATGAATTAGTTGAAGCCCCCAATGTTAACAGCTTTAAAGCAGGCATTTATTGCTGGATGAGCAGCAATCAATCACATCAGCTGTCTTAGTGTGCCTTATCAGCACACTCGCTGGCTAGCCAGCTACAGTCAAAACTACTACTACTACTACTAAATGAAAAAGGTTGAAAATTTTTGAAATTTAAAATTTAATAAATTATTAAATACAAATTTTCACTTACAAAAATATAATTATTCACTCATTTTTATCATATTTGCCACTAGCTTTTGTTACTCTGAAAGACTTTCCATTTGAATCAAGTTTTACTTCAATGTTTAACATGACTACGGTACTATCGTACTATTCTTTTTGTAAGCTTTTTAATTAAATATTTGTCTTAAAATAATTTGAAATTTGTCGATTTTAAAATAATTTGAATGTTGTTGATTTCTTATTGTAAAGTCGATACCAAGCTTATTTAATGATCGAATTATTGATTGAATTTTTTTTTCAAAATTATAAAACTATTTGCTTATTTTTTTAATAGTGACTTTAACAAATCTTAATTTTCGAAAAAAATACTAATGGTAGATTGACAGGTAATATATATTTGGAAATAATGTAAATTAAATTTATTTTCTACTATGATCCTCTAGGATACTTTTTTATTTTAGTTTTGTTTTTTTTTTCAGATTTTTTTGTTTAATGTGAAATTTTCTAAAATGCGAAAGCGGAATATTATTTATTTTGTTTATTTATTTAATAAAAATTTAAGTAATTAAAACAAGTAAATCTCATTGCCGGAAAAATCTTAATTTAACAAAAAATTATTTTATGCATTAGTCCAAACTAAACCATAAACCAAGTTGACTAACAATTTTTTTTACATTTGGCTCAAGGCATTAAATATGTGAAACATTTTCACAGCTTGAGAATTTAATAGATTTTAACATAATAACTCATTACAATATAAGAATTATTATGTTTAAAATCCAGTTTCCTCAATCAATTAATTAGTATTTAAAATCTTATCAAAATACTTTGGTTAAATCAAAAATTCTACCAAGTCTTTTTTTATTTTTCTTAGTTGTCTTAAAGAAGCCATTTTAATTACCTTCAAATGTGCATCAATATTATTTATCTTTTTATATTTTTTATTACTTCAATGTCAGTTTCAAAATTTTCTCATTATATTATATATATTTTTCTACCTGATTTAATATTGCCTTTAGCTTTTGCTCTTAATTTAGTAAGAGTTATAGGTTTTAATTTTTTGGCTTAATAGCTTTGACAAATACTTGATTTGGCAAGCTATTAAATGACAGCTAACGTAATCATCCGAATTGAGTCACATGTCTTTAAAATAGAGTTCTCTATTTTAGTGACATATTATTCAAAATTGAGCACTGTTTTTAAAAATAATAAAAATTAATTATTAGTGACTTGTAATTAAATGTGAAAAAACTTTAAAAATTATTAAAAATAGTTTCAGCTTTTATTAAATTATATTAAAAACGGAAATTAAATTATGTTTTAAATCCTAATGTCATTAAAACCGAATGTATTTGTGAAATAAAGACATTTCATATAAATTGAACATTGCTTTTTTTGTTAAATCAATGCTCATTTTTTACTGAGATGTCACTAAATTCGGATAATTAGGTTATTTTTTTTTTAGGGAATAATTGAAATGGGCTCATTCTATTGCTGAAACAGACTCATAATTATGTTGGACTCAGTAATTAATTAATTTTCGGATATATAATTACTACTTTGGACTCATCTTTTAATTATTTTTGGCCACTAAAATTATTAAATAAGAGATACGAAATGACTTAAACGGTAGCAATATTTATTTTAATATTTATTTATTTTTAAATGAATTAAATATGGTAACTCAGACTAAATGTATTTAATGTAAATTCGGTGACGTAATTTGAAAAACCGAAATATATAAGTCGTTTCATTTTTTTTTTAAACAACTCACATATTCTTGTAGATCTTGGAGAGAGGAATCCAAATATATATATGAAATATTTTTAAACAATTTTTAAACCTTTTTTTTTTAAAATTCAAAGTTTTTTTTCGGCTAATTCGGTAGAATTTTTCAAATTAGTGATTATGTTTGACAATTTTTGATCCGATGACGGAACAAGTTTGAACTGACCTTATTTGCTTATCGTTTTCAGCGGGTCTTAATTATTAGAAAATAATTTTACTAGAATTTTAAGATAGCCGATGGGTCAGTTGTCTAATGTTGTTATTTTTTTGGGTTAAGAGGTTAATGAGGTATCACCTCAATACCTATAAATCCCACCCATTTACCCCTAAAAATAAAATATTTAACTTAATTAGGCTTAAAAGACAAAAATGATCACATTGACGCTGTTTTTTTTGAAAAATTTAAAATTTTGTTTCTCAAAAAAGTTTTTTTTTTTTTACAAAAATAATTTGATTTTATTTGATAAAAATATTCGTTCTGTTTTATCAAAAATAGTTAATATTTTATAAAAATGAATCAAAATAAACAAAAAGAAGTTAAAAAAAATGTATTGGGTTTGTTTTGAATGGTAACCGAAAAAGTTTAGAAATAACAAAGTGTTTCACTGTGATGTATGTCTCGACTTATTTTTTAAACTAAAAAAAATCAAACATAAAATTCATTTTTAATTCGTTAATAATTCGTTTAATTTTTTTTCTAAATAGTTATGTTGTAGCGTGAATTTAAACGATTAATAATAACGAATATTTTAATTATTTATATTATTAAAAAAAACAAAAAATCATCTTTTTTACTCTTATTGAGCTAATTGGGTGAATTCGGTTAATTCGGTGAATATTCTGGAAAAGAGGTTAGTTTTGGGGCAAAATATATATGGTTTTCGGGATATTTCGGTTAACCCAATTATCCCTATTAGCCCTAACATAATTAACCGCAAGAGGTAATTGGGTGAGTCAAAAAATTGGTCTAATTCGGTGACAATTTTTGGAATTTTCGAACAAAATGGGATCGTTTTATGCAATAATAAAAATAGGTCACCCGGTTAGGCTCATTTACCATAAATAATTTTTTTTATAATTTTATATAGTAATAATTTGAGTAAAATAAAAAAATTATATTTTGAGAAAAGAAAAATAATTAAGAAATTTATAAACAAAGTAAAAAGAAATTTTTGAGTAAAATTAAGAAGATAAAATGAAATAACTATATAGCAGTTTTCTTAGGTCTACCTCTTTTTCTTTTAATCTTATGTAGCTGAATGACATGCAGACTGTGCAGTTGATTTAATCAAGTTGTTTGCTATGCTTCTTGTTTGTCTTTTTTCATCTTCTACTTCCAGTATTTCTCGGCCACTTTATTTCTTTTGTTTACACTTTCAACTCGTGAAGCTAATATTTTTTGTGAAAATGTTACTGTAGCTAATATATCATCTGGTTGCATTTCTCTAAAGCCTTTCTCGTTTTAATTGGCCTTTCTCTGTTTCTTTTTTTCCTATTTCAATTTTCAAGTTTCAATTTGTGTCCACTTTGCTTATTTGATTTAACTCTTATCTGCATATTTTCCAATTTTTTCTACTTTGTTAGTCTTGTTCAATTTCAAGCTAATTTTCAAAAAATTTAAAAAAATATATGAGTAGTTTGCAGACCGATTTAACGACTAATTAAAAAAAAATCGAGGTTTTTTTTTCAAAATAAGTTAATTGAAATTTATATATGCAGACTTTCTCAAATAAAAAAAAAACTATCTAAGTACGCATGCAAGCTAATATAATGCGCATTGAAATTTCAATTTTTATGTGCATTGCCATTAAGGGTTTATAAAAAATTTTGAAATTTTCTAAAATTTTTGCATTTTTTTTGCTTTTACGGTCTATGTAATTAAAAAGTCGTTTAGAATGAACGAGTCGACGAACAAAGCATGCTGCGGCTTTGCTTTGTTTCGAACAGGTTCAAAATTTTAAAAAAACAGTTATTGAAAAGTATTGTTTAAAAAAATGATTGATTTTAAATTAATTCCTTTATAAAAAAGGATAAGATAATCAATGAAATAAATGATGAAAAAGAAACAAGACTTTTAGAAATCGAGTCAAAAAATATTGAACTCGAAAATGAAATAAGAAATTCCGGACTTAAAAGAAAATGCCCATTTGATAAGAAATGTAAAGGAGAAGGAAACATATATCTGAAATATAAATCATACTCAACTAGTTTTAGTTGTCCGAGGCATAAAAATGAAATTTACAATTTAAAATTTTTTTTTTAAATGTAACTTAAGGAACAAGACGCAAAAGATGAACTAAAAAGCAAAGTTAATCTAATAAAAGGAGAGTTAGAACGAATACGAAAAGAACTAAGAGACGAGCAAAACATTACCATGGCATATGAATTAAAAGATAAAAAGCTAAGTTCAGCAGTCTCTCAGCTTGAAGAAAATCTGTAAATTTTTCTAGATAATAACTATTTTTTACTAAATAACTAATTATTCATGTTTATAAGACGTCAATCAGTCGATAAGACTAAGATTTCTGAACAAAATATCACTGAGCTCGAACAAGTAATAGCTCAATCAAGACAAAAAAACAACGAGTAAATTAAAAGAATTTGATTTAAATTTTTTTATAATTTTGAATTATTTAAGAGAAAATTATATCATGAATGAATTGAAAAAGGCCCAAGAACAACTCAATTCAAATTATTTGGAGAAAGAAGAAGAGATAAAAAGGCTTTATTCAATAATCCCACAGCTTGAAGAAAAACTGTAAATTTTAACTGGATATTCTACTAAATAACTAATTATTTATGTTTATAAGACGTCAATCAGACGAACAGACTAAAATTTCTGAACAATAAATCACTGAGCTCGAACATGTAATAGCTCAATCAAGAGAAAAAACAACGAGCAGATTAAAAACATTTTAATTAAAATTTTTTATAATTTAATTTATAAAAGTAAAAATTATAACATAAATGAATTCAAAAAGTCCCAAGAACAGCTCAAGTCAAAATATTTGGAGAAAGAAGAATAGTTAAAAAGGTTGCATTTAATAATCCATCAGCTTGAAGAAAAACTGTAAATTTTAATTGTATTTCTTCAAAATAACTAATTTTTAATATATACTAGACGTAAATCAAGGGAAAAGACTAAAAATTTGGAACAAAAAATCACTGAGCTCGAACATGTAATAGCTCAATCAAAACAAAAAAACAACTAGTAATTTTTAAAAGTTTTTAAAGATTTTATTACTTATTTATTTCTATTAAGTGACATTAATCATTTAAATCACTTGAAAACTGAACATGAACAACTTAATTCAAAATATTTGGAGAACAAAGATCAGTTAAAAAGTCTCCATTTAAAAATCCCACAAATTGAAGGAAATTGTAAATTTTTCTTGAATTTTTTACTAAATAATTAAATATAAATATAATTAAGACGTCAATCAGTCGAACAGACTAAAATTTTTAAAAGAAAAATCATTGAGCTCGAACAAGTAATAGCTCAATCAAGTCAAAAAAACAACGAGTAATTTTTCTGATTTATATTTAAAATTTATCGCTAATTTATTTTATTTAAGAGAAATATATCACTTAAATGATTTGAAAAAGGCCAAAGAACAACTTAAGTCAAAATATTTGGAGAAAGAAGATGAGTTAAAAAGTGTCCATTTAAAAATCCCACAACTTGAAGGAAAACTGTAAATTTTACTTAAATTTATTACTAAATAATTAAATATAAATATATTTAAGACGTCAATCAGACGAACAGACTAAAATTTCTGAACAAAAAATAACTGAGCTCGAACAAGTTATAGCTCAATCAAACAAAAAAAACAGCGAGTAATGTTTAAAGTTTTTGATCCTATTATATACCTTATAGTCTGTATTTTAGTGAATTTCAAATAATTAATTCTAAAAAAACATCTTGCCCTTATAAAAATTGTGGGGGCTTTGGAAATAAGGATCCTGCTAGGAATAGGTATTAAAGGTTTGAAATTTATTAGTTTTCTATATTATTTTATATTTTTATTTATTTTCTAGAGGCAAAAATTGCCCATTAAATCAAGAAAATTGTTCGACAAGTGTAAAAGCTTCTTTTATGAACGTAATTGAGGATGATTTTGATGATCAAAATGTTGAAGATGTCTTGTCTGGCTGGGATGAATTTAAAGATTCGTATAATGGACCTAACCAAATCAAAGAATCTCTTCAAGAAAAAAAAAGTATTTTATTTATTTTTAATATAATTTTTATTTTTTTGTTTTAAAGAAGATTTCCGGAAAAGTTTTTTCGAAAGAATAAATATCTTTCAATCTCTGAACGTATTTTATTAAAAATTAACTAAGAACTTTCAAGGTTGATTCTTTTTAGGATAAACAAAACTGTGATCCAGTTATAGGTGAATGGAATGGTCCAGGAATTGCTAAAGGGAGGCCAGTTTATCTTGGTGCTCGCAGTAAATCGTATTATCAGACTCCTGAAAGAAACAGAATTTATGTTTCCAAAAATGTAAACAATATTAAACTTTCAGAAGCAATGGATACTTTTAAGTTTTTATTTTATTTTAAATTGAATTTTTTATTTATACTTTTTTGCTTATTTTGAAGAGATTTAAAAATTTAGATTTAAAATTTGTTTGGAAATCAAACTTAGTATTCTTCCATTTTTATATTTGTAGGATAATTTAAATGTAGAATTTAAGAAGCATTGCCTCGTCTTTTAGAATCGGTGGATCATATGTGATTCTTTAAATTAATTTCCAATTTTCCTTAAATGTTTTTGAATATTTATAGGTAAAATAAATTATTGATTCGCAAGTTCCATACGAACAAGTGCCTTATAAAAAATCAATGAAATGTTTAAGAAAATGGAAATTTATTAGAGAATCCTGAAAGAAATCGATTCTTAAAATATGAGCACTTCTTTTTTTTCTACATGAAAAAATTATCTTACAAATTATTTCTCTATATCAGAGTTGTTTTAGAGTCAAAAATTAAAGTCCAAGTCATTTAAAAAAAATACAAAGTTCGGAATTTTACAAAAAAATGTCGGGACTAAAACGGTTTTATGATATTCGGTTCAAAATTATAAAAAAAAACAGAAAAAAATTAAATAGTTATTTTTCTAAGATTAAAAATTAGATTTCAATATATTTGAGTGTAGTAGATGTCGCAGAGATCTTGCACATCATTGGCAGACTTTGATAGCTAATGAATGTGTGAATATTGCACCATGCTAATCACACAGAACTAATTTTTAACTTTTAGAAAAAAGCTTTTTTAATTTTTTATCATTTTGATCTGTTTTTTTGGACTTAACTTCACAAAACCGACTAAAACTTCAAAAAAAAGTCCTTGACATTGACTTTTGAAAAAAAAAAGTCCGGAATTGATACGAAAAAACTCTGCTTGGTTTTGTGAAGTTCCGTTAAAAAGAAATGAACAAAATAAAAAAAATTGAATTACTTATTAGCTTAAAAATAAAATATAGTTCCTTTTGGTTAGTTTAGTATCTTAAAAAGTTCCATCAACTGTCAAAGTCTGCTAATGATGTTAAAAATATCTGCAACATGTACTACACTCGAATATATTGAAATCTTCTATCTGCTAAATTTGCAGATTTTAGCAGACCTTAGAAGATGATGCAACTTTGAATGTTCCTCTTTGTTAAATTCACGGAACTAATTTTTAATTTTTAGAAAAAAAGTTATTTATTTTTTTATCATTTTTCACTCAAATTTCACAAAACCCTCTGCTTTGAATACAAGTTATTTTCAATCCAATTTTGTTTCTAAATTTTTAAATTTCCTCTTTTTTTAAATTATTATCTTTTCTTTAATAAAAAATTAAAATACTAAATTTTTTTAATCCGCTTTTAATTGAATAAAAAATATTTGATTAAAAAAATTATTCAGAAGATCCTTCTATTCATTAAATTAAAAAGCAGATGTTAAAAGAAGATTGTTTTAGGTAATTTTACTTAAGTAAATTTACGTAAAATTACGTAATCACTTCTGTATTTGAACTTCGAATCGAATTTATTGCTTATTTCAAAATTTGTATATAAAATATAAACAATATATTTATATATATTTATTCTTTTATACTACTACACAACTTTATTATTCAAATGGCTAATAAAAAAATAGTTAGCCTACAACAATGCTTATAGATATTTTTCTCACGAAGTAGCAATTTAAAATTTTTTTGAAAAAGTTATTATGATATGTAATAGTGAAATTTAAATACCTTCTATATAAGGGATTGTTAATTTTATTTTGAACAAAAAATTAACATTTGTTTTGTTCTAACAATTAAAACAATAAAACGAATTAATGAGTTAGATAAAGCTTTAGTTTTTTTTTTTTTTATTTTTTTTATGCAAATTAGATTGTTGCACAATTGCTATCTTGTTTTAATTTTGAAATATTTTTTTATATTAATTTAAATCATCATTTAAATTTTTGAACCAAAATTTTGTTCTGAATTTCACAAAACCCTGAAACTTGAACTATTTAAACATGCGCAACATTTAACAATCTATTCCAATTTATGTCTTTTCAAATTTCATTTTTTTAGCTTAATTACTTTATTTTGATACTTTTTTTTATCTCATTTTATTTATTTTACTTTTTTATTATTTTTTTTTTATTTCTCTAGGAGCTCTAGCTGGGTGCTACTAAAATACTGACCCCCATTTATTTTGCAAAGCATAAATATTTTCAAAATTTTAATATATCATTTAAGTTGAATTTTTCTCTATTTTTTAAAAATTATACTAGTTTATCTCCAAAAGTTTTATTTTTTGTGAAAATCGAATATTTTTATAATTTTAAAAACCTGACCCCATACTGACCCCCAATTTATTACTTTATTACATTTTTATTGAAGAGAATTTAATGAGCTTTTCAAAAATTTGCCTAGTTTTTATCCAGGATGTATAGTTTTTGAGATATTTTGATTATAATAAAAGACCTTAGTTTTTCTGAAATCGGATTTTAAAACTTTTAATACGATATACAATTAGATCAAGAATTTTCTAAGCTTTTTGACTGTTATGTTTGTTTTCCTAAATTCAATTTTATTTTAAGCGAAAAAACTATAATCTCCTTTTAAATAAACCTGACACCCTACTGACTCTCATTTTTCCTGAAGAGAATTTAACGAGCTTTCTAAAAATGTGCCTTGTTTTTCTCCAGGATGCATGGTTTTCGAGAATTTCAAAAGATTCCATAAAAATTGAGAAAAATTCAATTTATAAGTTATATTTGATATTTTTTGTTTTTTTAATTTTGTTTTTTTTTAAACAATCCACATATTCTTGTAGATCTTGAAGAGAAAAAAAATGAATGACAAAACGAAACGAATTTTTTATTTTGATAAACGTAAAATAAGGTAAATAAATATAAATAAAAAATATTTAATAAATTCAATAATGGAAATAAATAGTAAAAAAAAAGCTTTAGAAATAGAAGTTTTACATTTTAATTTTTTTTTATTTTATTTATTTATTTGTCTTCTTTACCGAGCTAGAGGGGTCCTACTAAAATACTGACCCCCAATTTTTTAAAATTTTCTGACCCCAATTTATTTTGCAAAGCATAAATATTTTTCAAAATTTTAATATATCATTTAGTTTTAATTTTTCTCTTTTTTTTGAAAATTAAACTAGTTTATCTCCAAAATTTTTATTTTTTGTGAAAATCGAATATTTTTTATAGTTTTAAAAAACCTGACCCACAACTGACTCCCATTTTTCCTAAAGAGAATTTAACGAGCTTTCTAAAAATGTGCATTGTTTGTTTTTCTCCAGGATGTATTGTTTTCGAGAATTTCAAAAGATTCCATAATAATTAAGAAAAATTCAATTTATAAGTAATATTTGATATTTTTTGTTTTATTAATTTAGTTTTTATAATTTTTTAATAAAAGTTACAATCAATTTTAATAACAATTAATTTAAAAAAAAATTAAGTCTTTGTCTTAAATTTTTAACCATGCAAAAATAAAAATATAAACTTAAATGAGGTAAAATTTTTTATTTTTTCTATTGCAATCTTTTGCCTCTTTTTTATGATTTTCATAAAGGCAAGTTACATTTCATTTTATTTAAATTTGATCTTTTGGTGGTGGAATCATTTTAAAAAATTTTCTGGTAAGATTCTTTTGCTTCTCGTCAGTTAGAAGAGACCAAGTATGACTTGATAGTATCAAGTTGATACTGATAATCTTCTTTAACGATTAGCAATTTCATAATCACCTGAGCCATAAATCGCTAATTTCGCTTGATTTATCTGATTGATTGAAACAGTCTTAAAATACTCAAGTATCTCTGAAATTGAGTTTGTTTTCAATTTTATTTAACTCAGTTTTAATTTTTTTGTTAAAACTTTCTATGTCATTTGTAGTTAAATACCTTCAGAGCATATCTAAGAAATTAAAACTTGGTTTTATAACAAAATCAAAAATCTTTTGTGCTTTATATTTCGCAAACCAATCACATATCATCAAATCATTCTTCCTTTTTGGTTCAAAATAACTAAGTTTCTCGATCAATTCATTTCATTTAAAAGTAAATTCATATTCGCTTTTGCTAGAAATTAAGGCATCATCCCGATTTTCTTTTTTTCCAAATATCTTATTACATAATATGTAGTTTTTAATTTCACTAATTTCATAATCATAAGATACAAAAAAGCTGAGCTTTATATATGCGAGTAACGAAGCGTTAATTTATTTTTATTTTTTAGAATTAATTTTTTACGAATTAAAAAAACAAGTCAATACGTTTGTAAAAAAAAATATGCAACAAAAAAATTCGAAATAAAAAATTATTCATTTGAAATATTATTTGAAAATTCTAAAGTTTTTATTTCAATCTCTCTTACTCTTTTTTCCTCTTCAATTCGAGGTTTTAACATTGTCGACTGAGATAATTTTTGCAAACGTTCTAAACTCATCGGTTGAATTAGAAAATCAGTGAATTTTTTCAATCGAGAAAGTGCGACGAAGGTAAGTCCCAAACTATGCTCTTTTTTTCCTAAGTCAATTAGTATAGTTTGCCCTTGAGATTTATGAATTGTGAGAGCATAAGCAAGTCTAATCGGATATTGGATTCTTGTGTAATTAAGACTTATATGATTTCCGTCAAACCAATTAATCGGAATCCAATTATGTCTAGGGTCATCTTCTTTAAACAATCTCGGTCCAACGTAGTAATCAAATTCTATCAACAAAGCTGATGGCAAACTATTTCTATAGTTTTTTTTATTAGGATAAATAATGTCACGAATCGTACCATTTGCTCCATTCACCAGTCCTTTTGAAACCCATAAATTGTTGGTCAAAGTAACTTTAGAGTTTATTGATATATTAACTGTATTAGTCAAACCGAAAATATTATCTTCGTTTAAATTCCTAGCAGCTGCTGGTATATTTTCAGCTGTTAGTCTACAAATAGGCATTTTCAATTCTTTCAATTTATCGTGATTGTATTTCGTACACGCAGAATTTTCACAAAAAAGACGAATCGGGTCAGAAAATTCTTCTTGATTATTAGGCTGAATTTGCCGTTTTAACAAAAATTCCCAGTCATCTTTAGTTTTTTCATCATTTATCCCGTTTCTTAATCTTTCTAGTAGACTAATGAATTTCTTTTGATCTAGGTCATCGTCCGTACTCTGCTGACGAACCATAACTTTTAAGCATATTGCTTTGTCAAACTGTCTATAACAATAATACCCATGTGTTGACAATTGATCTTTTGGTGGATAGTGGTACAACGGTGAGCCAATGACTGGTAAAAGCTGAGCTGGGTCTCCAGTAAGTATAATTGATAAACCTCCAAAATATTCTGCGTGTTTTCCAGTTGCCTCTCTAAGCCGTTTATCAATTATAGCCAACGAAGCTTGTGACAACATCGAATATTCGTCGATTATAATATGTGTTATCCCGATGAATTTTCTTTGTAATTCTTGTAGTTTTCGACCATTCAACGTTACGTATTTATCTTTTTTTCTACACGGTTTTATATCGAATAATGAATGGATGGTTGAACCTTTAATAAGAAACGCAGCTTTTGCTGTAGGGGCGGCTCGTTTTAATCTATATTTGAGAAAACCAGACAGAGCGTTAATTGTGAATGATTTTCCAGTACCAGCTGTACCATTAATGATTAGCAACAACTGTTTATTTATTTTTTGGTAGTGTACAACAATTTTATAAGCCAATTTTTGATGGTCATTCAAGTCTTCTTTAGTAACTGTTGGGATTCCTTCAAAACTTTCCAATGAATCAGGGTATAGATTTTTTTGAATATTGATCCAATTGTTTTCTATTAAGTTCAATTCTTCTGTTGTATAATTTTTACGATGAGATAAAAAATCATAATTTGTATCTGGTACGATGTCATCATCATAATTATCATCTTCGTTTAGTGTTGGTCCGATTTCAGAAAGAATCATCCACTGATCACGAGTCATAGAAATCTCTGGTTCAACATCCATTTCTTTTCTCGCCTCTTTTAGTTGTTGAGCAAGTTGGTTATTAAAACCAATCATTTCAATTATATCACTAGGAGCTACCTTTAAAAAGTTAGTCCATCTTTGTACCGCAGTTTTTTTGTTTCTAATTTTATCAATATTGCTTATATCCCAGTCGCTATATTTTATCATTTGATGATAACAGTACAACTCATATTTTTCTTGATTATCTGGGCAGTATCTAATTTTTGGGAATGTTATCACAACTGTTTTTTCAGAATCGGGTCTTCGGATTATTTTATTTTTGTTGTCTAGTTTATAATTTTTGACAAATTTTATTAAACAATTAATTTGACTATCGCATAATTGTAAAGATTTACGATTAGCATAAAAATCAATTAGAGATTTTTTTGTTGCAGGGGCATCATCATATTCGTTTAAGTTTAAGTTTAGTTCACGTGAATCAATTTCTGTCGAGATCGAAACATAATTAAACGACGAATTATAAAGTGGTTCACTTAAGAGAAGTCTTGAAACTTCACACTGACCAATATCTCTTTTTCCAGCTATTGACCTTATCATTAAAGACCGAATTTTTGACGTTGGATTGTCATCAAGTGAAGAGGGGGCTATAACATCTTTATATATCTGACATAGAGCTTGACCAGCTTTTTCGCCTTTGGTGGCATACTTCACCATGTAACTAATAGCTGCCGATTTATCTAGTATTATTTGCATATCGACATTACCACGCCAATGATGGCATACTAATCGATTATGCATGTTCATATAAGAATCGTTTCTCATTAATTTAATCTCGGCTTTTACAGAATTTTTGGTTTCAATAAACTCTATTTTTGTTTTTTCTTGAAGGTCGAATGGGTATGTAAATCTACATTTACCATCGTATTTTGATTTACAATAGCCGTTTAAACGACAAATATGGCGTTGACAACAATTGATTAAGTCTATGTAGTCCTGATTTAAATTTTCATCGGGTATATCTGAAGTTTTTAAAGAACACGGATGTGGGTCTGGAACACAACAATCAACTTGTCCACAACGCGGATTCATCGCAGTTACTAAGGTATCAGTATAATTTATTATTTTTTCTTCCGACTCTTTACCTCTTGTAAATTCCATCATTAACTGTTGATACGTTTCATTTGAATCGTACTCATGTTTTTCAATCTTTTTCTCAGCTAATCTTCCAATGTAGACTTGAGTTGTAAGCTTAACTAAGTCAGGGTCGTTTTTTAGTTTCACAGCGCCATGGGCATGAATTGATGATCTAGACTGCCACTCATAACGATGCCATCTCCATTCACAGTCCAAAATATCATCAAAGACTACTTTCAAAAATTCATTTAGTCTTTGGCCAAAAAACCAGTCAACTAAGTGGGGATTGTTTAAAAGGTTCTTATATTTTTCAGATTGTGAAGTTGCTGGATGACCAGGCATCAATCTGTGAAGGTCTTCCAGGTGATGATCAGGGTAACTAAAGGTAAAAAAAGCTGTGGCAGTCTTCATTTGCTCAAATGTTGCCTCTAGTTCTCCTCTTCTTTTATACCAGTAGGCATCAGATCCTGTTATATTTGCTGCATAAGTACTCATTTTTTTCATAAAAATATCAGACTCTGAAGTGTTAATGAGATCTTTCAAGTCTTTAATAGTCAAATTAGCATCATGAATGTTATGCTTTAGAAAGACTTTACATTGCTCGAGACTTCGGTGCCTTCTGAGCCGGTCGTACGCCCAAAATTTGAATCTGGGATGCTGTGCCCATGCATAATAATAGTCACCAGTTTTACAACTTTTGGCTACGGACTTCATCAGATGCTTGAAGGCAAGTGCCTCAGTGACGTCTTTAAGTCGGGCTTTTTTTGTGGGATCTCCAGCTCCATTAGGAAAAAGTTTGGGAAAAGCTAAGGAACATATAGAGTCTGTCTGATATTCATTCAATGACTGTTGAGATGCGACCGGAAAATTGAGTGCATTTTTTATTTTATCGTCTAAAATAGGTTCGTTTTCATCGCTTTCAACATAAGTTTGAATAAAATCATCCGAGTCTTGGGGGTATATTTCAATTTCTTCGACAAGCTCTGGACCTTTGTCAATTAACAATTCAGAATCGACTGTTTCCAAATGATTAAAATCATCGGGTATTGAATTATGAGGAAGTAAATTCAAAAGGTTTTCATCCATCTTTATACCGTGTGCGATGTACTGTGGGTTGTTTTTACATAAGTAATTTAGACAAACACTAACTCTCATTCTATTTACGACAAAGTGCCTGGTTCGATTTTGCTGATCTTTTTTCTTTAAAATTAAGATTGGTAGGTCTTTCGGTAATCTCGGGAGAACTTTGACTATAGGAAGAATATTCTGAGAGAAGTTAGCACAGAACCCTCTCGAAGTAAGTGCTCCTCCAGGCAATCGAAACACACTCATAAGAACTAAAATGGGTGAAATAAGCATTTCTTCTATCATTGTCAAATCCTCAAAACATTTTTTGACGTCACTGTCAAGATCATCTATTCCAGGAACCATATCATTAGCCCTAGAATATTTCACATTGTCTATCTTACACTGCATACAATAGTCAATTTTCGCAGGCCACATCTCATTACAATTAGTGCAATAGACTTGTTTTAATTGATCCATTTCATTTTGAAATTTTTTCATTTTCTCGTTTGCCCATATTAGTTTATGAAGGGGTCCATTTTCGTAACAATTGAAATCTTTAAGGTATGTTTTTTGGTTTTCCTTAAAAAGAGTGGTTTCAAGTTTTTGTTACTTAGAATAGGAGTCAGAAATAATTTACTGTTTCATTAATCTCTTGATTCAAATTTCTTTTTTTTTGGTAATTTTTTTTAGCTATTTCGCGGTTATTCATGACTTGTTCAGGGGTTCGAAATCTTGGACTGATGTTCTCATCACTATTGAAATAGGTTTGAGTTGAGGGTAAGGTTCTAGTTGTCAAAGACGAGTTATGTTGGGTGTTAATGGTGTATTCAAGTAGATGTTCTTGTGAAATGTTGACACTGGATGACGGTTCAAACAAAGATGATTCACTCAAAGGGGGTTCAATAGGCAAGTAAAGTGGGACATAATTAGGGTTTTTTTGGTTTCTCAAACAATTAATTGACGTAATTCGCACATGATCATTACGAAAACAATATTTACATTTTTCGGGTTTTTTTCGCTTGTGAACTAAAACCTAGAAATTTTTAAAGGTGAGTGTGAATCAATATTTTTAATTAATTATATAAATACATTGTTTATTTGCTGTAAAGAATCGAGTCGGATTCGTTTATTATCACTTTGATAATTTTCCTAACATAAAAATACTTAATCAAACAATCAATCAATTTTGAATCAAAATTAACTATTTTACTTCATTAGATCGTTTCTCAGATGTTGTTGATTGTGAAAAAGGTGAGCTTTGGTTTTGAGTTTTTCTCCGTAATATGAGGATTGATGATTTGGAGCTAGAATTTAATGGTTTGGATGTAGAAAAAGGCAAATTGATTATTGGAAGCTTTGAGGCTTGAAACACTGGACTGGATTGATTAGACATAATTGTCTTATAATCATAAACTTATTAGATTTAATCAATTAGTCAAATAAAAAATTTTTTAAGATTATATTTTATTACAATTCGATTCAATTCAATTCAGTCAAAGTTAATAGAATAAAAAAATAGTTTATTAAAAAAAAAATTAACAGCGAGCATTTTTGGTTATTTTTTTTTCTTGTGAAAAAAAAAGATTATCTTCGTCGTCTTCTTCTGAATGTAATCTCTTAATGTTATTTGTTCGGTATGATGGAGAGCTGTTGGAACCTTTTGAAAGTCGATTAGTTTGAGCAAGTGGTGAGGGCTGGGGTTGACTACTGTTACCATTTAGTTGGGTTGTTATGCTTAAGGTATTGGGGTCGTTACCTATTAACTGAAGGGGTGGGTTGGCAGAGGGTATATACTTATAATAGCTCTCGTCAAGTAGGAGCTCTGGATTTAAATTTATTTTGTCCAACTCTATTGTGGGGTAATTTATACCATAATATTTTAGTGCATACGGTCTCAAACATTCACCTTTTTTGTTTAAGACCCTTGTTCTTTGTTGTATCATCAAAATATTTGCATTGGTTACCGATATTAGCCGATTGATCTCGATTGATTCGGTGGTTAATTTATTCAAATCTTTATTGAATTTTGAAAACTCTTGTAAAGCTTCAACGCTGTTGAGTTCTATCAAATTTTGTTGACTCATTTTTGGAGCAAATTAAATCTTGAGTTTAAAATAAATATTCATTCAATTTATATAATACAATTTAAAATAGATGTCAATGTCATAGATTTCAATCAAGATTTTTTCGCAAAATTATTTAAAAACTCTGTAAAGTTTTTTATGCAATTTTTTTTTATATAAGAAATTAAGTGTCTTGTATATAATTTTTTATTATAAGGAATACTGTACGTGTACTGTATCTTCCTTATACGTCAAGAATTTTTTTCGAAAAAGTCCGTTATTCACTGTACGCGCATTCACGTCTGCTTAATCAGCTCGTCACGCGACCGCTCGTTCCTCGCAAATAATTTCCTTGATTTATTTTTTCTTAAATGATTACAGTACAAAACAAAATTAGTTAAATTAAAATTGACTTTAAAAGCTTCCGGCAATAATGAATCATCGTCGGTTTTTATTATTTTAATGTTTTTTAATGAAAATGCTTGCTTCCCATAGTTAAGATTGTCATAAGCTAAAAGGCGTTGAGCAAAATAATTATAAGTTGCATGTTCTTTTTTTTAAATGAATCACTTGGTCCTGGAATGATTCATTTAAAAAAAGAACATGCAACTCAACCAAGGAAAATTGGATGAGTTTATGTGTCATTTTTATATAAACATAAATATCTATAAGTAATAAATGCTACGTAAAATTTTCCTTTTAAAAAATGTTAATATTAATTTTTTAGTAAATTTTAATCATACCTAGATCAAATGTTGTATCTTTATTTAAGATAGTAAAATTAGACTCAAAGGAAGCAAATCTAATAAGATCAAAAAACTCTTGATCCTGAAAAAATATTGTGATCATTTCTTCTTTATTGAAATATAATTCTCTGCATAGACCATCTAATTTAAAAAAAAAGATAAATATTTAGCTTCTTTAAAATTGCGCTAATATTACTGTTTTTCATGTTAAAAATAATATCAACATATTAGTCACGAGTTTTTTTATGATTATTTTTTTCAAGATCTTTACATTTTTTAATAAAGCTATAATTATAATGTTGATGAGTATTTCTATGAACTAGGCTAGCCGAAAACCACTTATTTGCCTTTTCTATCAAACTGTTAGAATTGGAATGAATTGACTCTTTCTTAGTTACTGCCTCTTTTATACTGTCTTTGACTGAATCTAAGGATCGTTAATATGGCTTTATTGATTTTCGTGAATTTTGATA
This sequence comes from Brachionus asplanchnoidis, assembly GCA_025491095.1. NCBI lineage: Eukaryota > Metazoa > Rotifera > Eurotatoria > Ploima > Brachionidae > Brachionus > Brachionus asplanchnoidis. Next base: position 540,784 of record JAILYF010000067.1, read on the forward strand.
AGGTATTTCAGTAAATTCTTTATTTCCGTTTTCGTTTTGCCAAAAACAACTCACAAAAGCTTTGTTAATCTTCGAGTCAGCTACTTTCTCGATTAGTCTCATAGATACTATTTTTCGACAAAATTAGGGTTCATTTTTGACTTATAAAAATATTTGTGTAATTCATAAACATTCTTAAATTCATCAAAAATATTTATATATTTTCCACCAAGACTTTCAATAACCACTTGTTCATTTAAAGTTATTTTGAAAAATTTTTTTTTCCCGCATAATTATCAAAACGCCCATTGTTATCTAACAAAATATCTTTAAATTTAAACTTATTCAAATCGAAAACGAAACATGATTTCTTTTAGACTGATTTTGGGATATTTTGACACGACTCATGTTTTAGAACGTAATTGATAACAAATTCAAAAGTCAGATTTTTAAAATTAAAATCCTTATCTAAAATATTTTATATATAATTAATTTTAAAATAATTAAATAAAATTAATATTTAAATTATATATTTAATAATTAAGAAATTTCTTATTATTTACCATATTTATTTGAAAATTTTGCATCAGAATATGATTCTTCGGTGTCGGTTGTTTCAAATGATTTGTCTTTTGTTTCCATTTTAGTATATCTTAAATAAGAAAATTTACTTGACCTCAATATCAATGATTATTCTTATAAATAATTAAGCCTACATTTCAGAATCTCCTTTAGAGGCTTTTTTAAATAAAAATAATTTATTATTAACTGGTGAAGTGTCTAAATCAACTGTCGAACAACTGCTGTCTTTTAAATTTAAATTTGGTAATGAAGACTATATAAAAAGAACTTATAAAAAAGATTTTTAAATAATACTTCGCTATCATATTTTTCTTCCAACTTCTTTAATCTGTCTGATTCAATAATCTTTATAAGAAAATTGAGAGTTAAATTCAATCATTAAAGAAGTAACATCATTTTTTTTATTAAATTATTTGAATAACTTTTTTAAGACAGCTAACAAAATGATTTGGAATCCAATTATCTGAATCAGCATTAATAGTATTTAACCAAAGAATATTTATCGTTTCAGCTTGACTCAAGAAATTAAAATTTTTATTTTTAGAAAATGATTTACTTTTTTTATCGGGATTAAAACATCGAATTTTTGTTTCTTAGAATTTTTAAATGAATAGTATTTGAATTTGAGCCAAAAACGGGATAATGTTGTTGAATATCTACACCAAGAGCATTTGCAAGTGGAAAAAAGAGCCAAGTTGTTCCCCATTCGTCTTTTCCTCAAATTCTTTTAATTTCATTTAAAAATATTTCCTAATCATCATTTAAACTTCTACTAGACTGAGCCATAGTTGCCAAGTCTAAGACTTAGTCATTAATTTCATTAGTTTCTAAAGTCTTTTGTAATTGAGAATTAAGATAAATGTTATCCATGTACAAATTTGAATTGAAAATCATTTAAACTAGACATCTTAGTCTTAATTCGACATGAAAATCTTCTGTTCCATATAAACACAAAAAGAAATTACCAACGCCTAATATTGAGCAAGGCGTATAGAGATCTAATTCATTTTGACTTAGGAAGTTATTTGCGAAGCGATCAACTTTAAATCTTGATGCTAAAGATAGAATAATATTGTAATATATTTAAATATTTTGTTGATATTAGAGGCCAATTTTAAAATAATTAAATGATATTTTTAAATATTTTTTATTTAAAATTCATAACTTACAATAAATTGGAAATTTGAATTTGACTAATGGATAGTTTTTGATTGAATTTCCGATTGATTATAAATGTTAAAGAAGTGGTTCAAAATCAACCTTAATATTCTCACAAATGTTGCTGATATCTAAAGATCTTAAGATCTGAGAAAAATAAAACACTCGGTTCTAAAGTAATACAATTAAAAAGAATTCAGGTAAAATTTTTTTATTACTTTAGAGTTTTTTGAAGAGTTTCCTTGGAAAATAAATGTCATATAATTTTTTTCAAATTTTTTTCTTATGTGTGAAAAATTAGAACCAATATTTTTATCCATTTTTGGGATAATTAAGAAATTTTATTAAAAAAAAACTAAAATGAAATATTTTTTATATTCTTTTATTTGAAAATTGCATTAATAAATAAGGTTTTTTTTAGTTTTAAAATTTTTAAAATTTAAAAAATTTTTAAAATTATTCCATCATCAAAAGATCAAATTTAAATAAAATGAAATGAAACTTGCCTTTACGAAAATCATAAAAAAGAGGCAAAAGATTGCAATAGAAAAAATAAAAAATTTTGCCTCATTTATCACTAGAACACCCGATTTTTTTTACACCGTAAACGCCCGGCAGGGGTTTAAAAAACCTTTTTTAAATTTAATGGATAACAAGCAAAAAATTTAGCATATTTGCGGAAAATAAGTTTTATTTAAGTTAATTATGCTTTATTTATGTATTAAATTATTGAAAAAAAATTATTACTGACTTCTTCATTCGTATATAGTAATTAATTAATTAATTATATGCAAAAAATTAATAATTATTTTAAAAAAAATCATAAAAATACATAAAAGTTTGAGTCTAAAATCTCTTTCCCTCTTCAAAACACTTCTGACATAAAACTGTTGTTTTTTGTTCATTACTACATGGACCACAGCAATATTTTTTACAAGAAAAACATGTAACATTAGTTTTATTTTGATTACATGACCTAATCTGACACTTTTTTTTATCATCATTTGAACACGTTTTTTTCGGTGGTGTTGATTTTGCTGAATTCATGTCAATTGATTCAAGTCTTTTTCTAACAGTCGGTGTCCTAGGAGTCGATGATTGAGCGTTAGATTGCGTTGACTGACTGATACAGAAGCTCTCGGTTATTTCAAGTAGCTCTTCAACAAGATGAACGATGAAGTTTCGTCTAGGTATATTTGAATTATTTACCTCTTTGTATAAAACCCAGCTATTAATAACTGCAATGTTTAGTATGTTAAAAAACACATGAACCGGTAAATATTGGTAATAATTGGTATACCATAGTTTTTGGACCACATTTCTCTGACAGGAATACCTGGGCAAAAAACACCTCTACACAGTAAAACTCCAATGAAACAAAGAATATCTTCCTTTGAAAAAGAAAGACTATGATCAATAGTCTGGGCAAAAACATTTGTACATTCAAGTACCATTTTCACCATTGCCATATCGAAAATAACTAAAAAAGCTGACAAAGCACTCTTATCTAACCTTGTTGCAGCATAACTTGTAGGGCCAGCTTTTTGATTGAAAGAAATCCTTTTTCTTATTTTTGTTTCATCACCGTCATTCATTTTATTCCAAATAACGCCTGATTTAGAAGTTTTATCTTCATTTCCAGATTGTCCAGATGTTTGTTGGTCATCATTTGCACACTCGAAAGAATCAATGTCGACATCACTTTGGTTATCGCATTCATCGTTTGTTGAATCGTCAGATTCAACATAGTCAACTTCCGAATCAAAGTCTTCATTTTCATAATCAGAGTCTCCTGAAGCATCTGTATCTGCATCATTTGCTTTGGTTAGCTGTTCAAAAGCACGTAAAGCTGAAGTCCTTTTTGGCATTTTTATAGTTTTTTAAGTTTTTATTATTTTATGCTTAGAATTTATTAATTTTAAGCGATAGAAAAGGCAAAATTTTAAAGGGGTCTAAAAAAACCCCTCCGGGCGTTTATGTATGTTTTTTTTTTTGACATTAAATTATTATAATTTTTAATTTTCAAAAATAAAATAATAATTAAATTTACATTTTCAATTAGGGAAAAAAAATTTTGACAAAACTTCTCTTAAAAAAATTTTTATTGACATTTTAAAATCAAAAAGGGGTTTAAAAAACCCCCGGGAGTTCTAGTGTTAAGTTTATATTTTTATTTTTACACGGTTAAAAATTTAAGACAAAGACTTAATTTTTTTAAAAATTAATTGTTATTAAAATTGATTGTAACTTTTATTAAAAAATTATAAAAACTAAATTAATAAAACAAAAAATATCAAATATTACTTATAAATTGAATTTTTCTTAATTATTATGGAATCTTTTGAAATTCTCGAAAACAATACATCCTGGAGAAAAACAAACAATGCACATTTTTAGAAAGCTCGTTAAATTCTCTTTAGGAAAAATGGGAGTCAGTTGTGGGTCAGGTTTTTTAAAACTATAAAAAATATTCGATTTTCACAAAAAATAAAAATTTTGGAGATAAACTAGTTTAATTTTCAAAAAAAAGAGAAAAATTAAAACTAAATGATATATTAAAATTTTGAAAAATATTTATGCTTTGCAAAATAAATTGGGGTCAGAAAATTTTAAAAAATTGGGGGTCAGTATTTTAGTAGGACCCCTCTAGCTCGGTAAAGAAGACAAATAAATAAATAAAATAAAAAAAAATTAAAATGTAAAACTTCTATTTCTAAAGCTTTTTTTTTACTATTTATTTCCATTATTGAATTTATTAAATATTTTTTATTTATATTTATTTACCTTATTTTACGTTTATCAAAATAAAAAATTCGTTTCGTTTTGTCATTCATTTTTTTTCTCTTCAAGATCTACAAGAATATGTGGATTGTTTAAAAAAAAAATAAAAGGACTGATATATTTTGGTTTTTCAAATTACGTCACCGAATACACATTAAATACATTTTGGCTGTGTTACCATAATAAGTTAAGAAAGAACTGAGGATGAGTAAACCTTTAAATAAGAAAGAAGTGTTGGTGTCCGTGCAAGCGGACAGTAAACGGGCCAAAATTTTTATAAACCGTGACGGTGACAGTATTAACCGGCCTAATTTTTACGGGCGAATACTGGCCCGTTTAAAAACAGTCTGGATTTAAATAATTTATAGAAAATAAAGTTTTTCTATATTATTTTAAAAAACTTTTTTCTTGAGGCCGCAATAATAATTACCTGGAACGCAATAATAAAAATTAAAATTTGATAGTTCGGTTGAATTATTATTTAGAATAGGTTTCCAGCAATCCCAAATGAGTCCATCAGTTTTCATTTCAGCACCAATCATTGCTACGGCTAATGGTCCAAGTGCAAGTGCTACTCCATTACTCAGAGCTTCTGTAGTCGCTGATGTTTCACCGACCCTTACAGCACTTACTTTAATTCCTTCATTAGATGTAGCTCTTGCGGCGACGGCTGTGGCAGTTGCAGATTCAGATCCACTTAATCTTACCATTGCCGGTATAGCAAACATTAATGCTGGTAAACTTATCGGAGCAACTATTGCTGAAATAACTCCAACCATTTTATTAAGAAAAAAAAGTTTTTAAATTTTTTTTTTAAAATTCTTCTTCAATATGAAATTATTTAATAATAATTATTGGGAATGTTACCCACAATTAAAATTAAAACAATACTAAGGGTGTAATTCCCTAAAATTTAAAATGTAAATCTAAGAACGTAATAACTTTTTCGTATATGAAACCCATTATCAAAAATGAGAAATGTATAAATTTAAAGCAAAAAAAAATAATCACAAAAATTATTTATTTTATTTTAGATTTTAAACGAAATAAAAATATGGTTGGTGTATTGGCATGTATTGCTAGCCCAAGTATAATTCCTTTAGCTGTTGAATTGGGTACTAGTGCCCTTTCCGCAAGTGGTACAGCCGGTGCAGTAGCATTAACAAGTTCAGCAGCTGCAGGTTCTGGTGCTGGAGCTGGAGTGGCAGTAAGTGCAACTGGAGCGGCACTTGCTCTAGGTCCATTATCAGTTGCATTGATAGGAACAGATGTTAAAATGGATCAGCTTACATGGGATTGCTGGAAACCTATTCTAAATAATAATTCAACCGATCCATCAAATGGAATCAAACTAAGTGATTTACTAGGAGATAAAAGAATAAATAATTTCGAATTAGAGTATGAATCAAGTGGTCAAGTTAAATTAACAGTTGAAAATGTTTGGAATGAAAAATTTCAAATTGATTTTTATCAACTTTACAACAGTGATCAAATAGTAGGTCATGCAAACAAAATATGAATCTTTTTTTAAGTTGATAAATATTTAATAATTTATAAAAATTTTTTCAAACTTTATTCTTAAATAAAACATAATAAAAAAATAATTTTATTCTGAAGGAGCCAAAGCTCGGTACAGTAAAGAAATGATTAATTAATAAAAAATGTTGATTTTAACCTTATTAAACTTTAGAAAAATCTATCAAGATCTTATTCTATCGGAGTTTGACAGTTTTAAAGACTCATTCGTCAAGTGGTTGAAGAAAATGAGCTGTATAAGCCGGTAAACAAAGGGTATGGAAGTTGTTAACTAGAGTTAGATTTACTACTTCTAATGGAATGTTAGAAGTGTTATCATCTAAAATTAAGAGTTAAGGACCCGTAATTTCTTTTGTCTGACTTGCAAAATTTTTTCTTAACCATTTTACAAAAAGCTCAGATTCAAACCACCCAGAGGATGAGCAATTATAATGTCAATTTAGGAATCAACCTCGACACCATGTATTCCAAATGCTAAGTGGTTGAGAAAGCAAAAAAAATGACAAAAAATCACATGATGCGCTACAACAAGCCTTAAAAAAATTAATGATATTAAGTCTTTTAGTTAAAGACAAGAGTTTTTAATATATATTTTTAAAGATTAGATAATAAAAAAAGTTAAAATTTCATAATTTATGTTAAAAAAAATAATCCAAAGATAAAGAAAATAAAAAGTTGTTTATATTTTGCTTGCATGACCCACAATTTGATCACTGTTGTAAAACTGATAAAAATCAATTTGAAATTTTTCATTCCAAACATTTTCAACTAACAATTAAACTTGTGGACTTGATCCATACTCTAATTTGAAATTATTTATTATTTTATCTTCTAGCAATTCGCTTAGTTTAATACCATTTGATGTTTCGGTTGAATTATTATTAAAAATAGGTTTCCAGCAATCCTAAATGAGTCTATCAATTTTCATTTCAGCATAAATCTTTGCTACGGCAAATGGTCCAAGTGCAATTGCTACTCCACTACTCTGAGCTACTGTGGTCGCTGATGTTTCACCCACCCTTACAGCACTTACTTTAATTTCGTCATTAGATGTAGCTCTAACGGCGCGGGCTGTGTTAGTTGCAGATTCAAATCCACTAAACAATAACAGTTTAGAAACCAGAGACTAAATCCAGGAATTCTTTTAACCTGGAACATAAATCTAAAATCTGATACAGAACCAAAAAATTCTTAAAATAGGAACGGAACAAATAAAATCCAGAACCTCAACTTAAACTTTTAAATTGTAAATGATAAAATTCGAAATCAGTAAAGAATATGGACTAACAAAATTTATAAATTTAAATTTCTGAGTTATTAAAACTAATTTTATTAAATTAATTTTTTTCATTGAAAAATCAAAATAAATTGTTAAGTCAATATCCAAATAATGTCAAATTTAAAAAATAAATAACTATCGAAACCAGAATGTATAACAGTTTAGAAACCAGAGACAAAATCCAGGAATTCTCTTAACCTGGAACTCAAAACTAAATTATGATACAGCGTCAAACAATCCTTAAAATATGAAAGGAACTAATAAAATTCAGAATCTCAACTTTGACTTTTGAATTGAAGATGATAAAATTCATAATCAGTAAAGAAAATGGACTGGCATAATTCATAAATTTAAATTTTTGAGTTATTCATACGAATTTTATTTAAATTATTTTTATACATTGAAAATGCAAATTAAATTGTTTGGTCAATATCCAAATAATGTTATATTTAAAAATATAAAACTATTGAAACCAAAATGAATAACAGTTTAGAAACCAGAGACTAAATCCAGGAATTCTTTTAACCTGGAACTTAAAACTAAATTATGATACAGCGTCAAACAATCCTTAAAATATGAAAGGAACTAATAAAATTCAGAATCTCAACTTTGACTTTTAAATTGTAGATGATAAAATTCATAATCAGTAAAGAAAATGGACTGGCATAATTCATAAATTTAAATTTTTGAGTTATTCATACGAATTTTATTTGAATTTATTTTATACATTGAAAAAGCAAATTAAATTGTTTAGTCAATATTCAAATAATGTCATTTTTAAAAATAAATAACTATTGAAACCAAAATGAATAACAGTTTAGAAACCAGAGACTAAATCCAGGAATTCTTTTAACCTGGAACTTAAAACTAAATTATGATACAGCGTCAAACAATCCTTAAAATATGAAAGGAACTAATAAAATTCAGAATCTCAACTTTGACTTTTAAATTGTAGATGATAAAATTCATAATCAGTAAAAAAATGGACTGGCATAATTCATAAATTTAAATTTTTGAGTTATTCATACGAATTTTATTTGAATTAATTTTATACATTGAAAAAGCAAATTAAATTGTTTAGTCAATATTCAAATAATGTCATTTTTAAAAATAAATAACTATTGAAACCAAAATGAATAACAGTTTAGAAACCAGAGACTAAATCCAGGAATTCTTTTAACCTGGAACTTAAAACTAAATTATGATACAGCATCAAACAAACCTTAAAATATGAAAGGAACTAAAAAAATTCAGAATCTCAACTTTGACTTTTGAATTGAAGATGATAAAATTCATAATCAGTAAAGAAAATGGACTGGCATAATTCATAAATTTAAATTTTTGAGTTATTCATACGAATTTTATTTAAATTATTTCTATACATTGAAAATGCAAATTAAATTGTTTGGTCAATATCCAAATAATGTTATATTTAAAAATATATAACTATTGAAACCAAAATGAATAACAGTTTAGAAACCAGAGACTAAATCCAGGAATTCTTTTAACCTGAAACTTAAAACTAAATTATGATACAGCGTCAAACAATCCTTAAAATATGAAAGGAACTAATAAAATTCAGAATCTCAACTTTGAATTTTAAATTGTAGATGATTAAATTCATAATCAGTAAAGAAAATGGACTGGCATAATTCATAAATTTAAATTTTTGAGTTATTCATACGAATTTTATTTGAATTAATTTTTATACATTGAAAATGCAAATTAAATTGTTTAGTCAATATTCAAATAATGTTATATTTAAAAATATATAACTATTGAAACCAAAATGAATAACAGTTTAGAAACCAGAGACTAAATCCAGGAATTCTTTTAACCTGAAACTTAAAACTAAATTATGATACAGCGTCAAACAATCCTTAAAATATGAAAGGAACTAATAAAATTCAGAATCTCAACTTTGACTTTTAAATTGTAGATGATAAAATTCATAATCAGTAAAGAAAATGGACTGGCATAATTCATAAATTTAAATTTTTGAGTTATTCATACGAATTTTATTTGAATTTATTTTATACATTGAAAAAGCAAATTAAATTGTTTAGTCAATATTCAAATAATGTCATTTTTAAAAATAAATAACTATTGAAACCAAAATGAATAACAGTTTAGAAACCAGAGACTAAATCCAGGAATTCTTTTAACCTGGAACTTAAAACTAAATTATGATACAGCGTCAAACAATCCTTAAAATATGAAAGGAACAAATAAAATTCAGAATCTCAACTTTGACTTTTAAATTGTAGATGATAAAATTCATAATCAGTAAAAAAATGGACTGGCATAATTCATAAATTTAAATTTTTGAGTTATTCATACGAATTTTATTTGAATTAATTTTATACATTGAAAAAGCAAATTAAATTGTTTAGTCAATATTCAAATAATGTCATTTTTAAAAATAAATAACTATTGAAACCAAAATGAATAACAGTTTAGAAACCAGAGACTAAATCCAGGAATTCTTTTAACCTGGAACTTAAAACTAAATTATGATACAGCATCAAACAAACCTTAAAATATGAAAGGAACTAAAAAAATTCAGAATCTCAACTTTGACTTTTGAATTGAAGATGATAAAATTCATAATCAGTAAAGAAAATGGACTGGCATAATTCATAAATTTAAATTTTTGAGTTATTCATACGAATTTTATTTAAATTATTTCTATACATTGAAAATGCAAATTAAATTGTTTGGTCAATATCCAAATAATGTTATATTTAAAAATATATAACTATTGAAACCAAAATGAATAACAGTTTAGAAACCAGAGACTAAATCCAGGAATTCTTTTAACCTGGAACTTAAAACTAAATTATGATACAGCGTCAAACAATCCTTAAAATATGTAAGGAACTAATAAAATTCAAAATCTCAACTTTGACTTTTGAATTGAAGATGATAAAATTCATAATCAGTAAAGAAAATGGACTGGCATAATTCATAAATTTAAATTTTTGAGTTATTCATACGAATTTTATTTAAATTATTTTATACATTGAAAATGCAAATTAAATTGTCTGGTCAATATCAAAATAATGTTATATTTAAAAATATATAACTATTGAAACCAAAATGAATAACAGTTTAGAAACCAGAGACTAAATCCAGGAATTCTTTTAACCTGGAACTTAAAACTAAATTATGATACAGCGTCAAACAATCCTTAAAATATGAAAGGAACAAATAAAATTCAGAATCTCAACTTTGACTTTTAAATTGTAGATGATAAAATTCATAATCAGTAAAAAAATGGACTGGCATAATTCATAAATTTAAATTTTTGAGTTATTCATACGAATTTTATTTGAATTAATTTTATACATTGAAAAAGCAAATTAAATTGTTTAGTCAATATTCAAATAATGTCATTTTTAAAAATAAATAACTATTGAAACCAAAATGAATAACAGTTTAGAAACCAGAGACTAAATCCAGGAATTCTTTTAACCTGAAACTTAAAACTAAATTATGATACAGCGTCAAACAATCCTTAAAATATGAAAGGAACTAATAAAATTCAGAATCTCAACTTTGAATTTTAAATTGTAGATGATTAAATTCATAATCAGTAAAGAAAATGGACTGGCATAATTCATAAATTTAAATTTTTGAGTTATTCATACGAATTTTATTTGAATTAATTTTTATACATTGAAAATGCAAATTAAATTGTTTAGTCAATATTCAAACAATGTCATTTTTAAAAATAAATAACTATTGAAACCAAAATGAATAACAGTTTAGAAACCAGAGACTAAATCCAGGAATTCTTTTAACCTGGAACTTAAAACTAAATTATGATACAGCGTCAAACAATCCTTAAAATATGTAAGGAACTAATAAAATTCAAAATCTCAACTTTGACTTTTGAATTGAAGATGATAAAATTCATAATCAGTAAAGAAAATGGACTGGCATAATTCATAAATTTAAATTTTTGAGTTATTCATACGAATTTTATTTAAATTATTTTTATACATTGAAAATGCAAATTAAATTGTCTGGTCAATATCAAAATAATGTTATATTTAAAAATATATAACTATTGAAACCAAAATGAATAACAGTTTAGAAACCAGAGGCTAAATCCAGGAATTCTTTTAACCTGGAACTTAAAACTAAATTATGATACAGCGTCAAACAAACCTTAAAATATGAAAGGAACTAATAAAATTCAGAATCTCAACTTTGATTTTTAAATTGAAGATGATAAAATTCATAATCAGTAAAGAAAATGGACTGGCATAATTCATAAATTTAAATTTTTGAGTTATTCATACGAATTTTATTTGAATTAATTTTTTTACATTGAAAAAGCAAATTAAATTGTTTAGTCAATATTCAAATAATGTCATATTTAAAATAAATAACTATTGAAACCAAAATGAATAACAGTTTAGGAACCAGAGACTAAATCCAGGAATTCTTTTAACCTGGAACTTAAAACTAAATTATGATACAGCGTCAAACAAACCTTAAAATATGAAAGGAACTAATAAAATTCAGAATCTCAACTTTGATTTTTAAATTGAAGATGATAAAATTCATAATCAGTAAAGAAAATGGACTGGCATAATTCATAAATTTAAATTTTTGAGTTATTCATACGAATTTTATTTGAATTAATTTTTTACATTGAAAAAGCAAATTAAATTGTTTAGTCAATATTCAAATAATGTCATATTTAAAAATAAATAACTATTGAAACCAAAATGAATAACAGTTTAGGAACCAGAGACTAAATCCAGGAATTCTTTTAACCTGGAACTTAAAGCTAAATTATGATAAAGCGTCAAACAATCCTTAAAATATGAAAGGAACTAATAAAATTCAGAATCTCAACTTTGACTTTTAAATTGTAGATGATAAAATTCATAATCAGTAAAGAAAATGGACTGGCATAATTCATAAATTTAAATTTTTGAGTTATTCATACGAATTTTATTTGAATTAATTTTATACATTGAAAAAGCAAATTAAATTGTTTAGTCAATATTCAAATAATGTCATTTTAAAAATAAATAACTATTGAAACCAAAATGAATAACAGTTTAGAAACCAGAGACTAAATCCAGGAATTCTTTTAACCTGGAACTTAAAACTAAATTATGATACAGCGTCAAACAATCCTTAAAATATGAAAGGAACTAATAAAATTCAGAATCTCAACTTTGACTTTTGAATTGTAGATGATAAAATTCATAATCAGTAAAGAAAATGGACTGGCATAATTCATAAATTTAAATTTTTGAGTTATTCATACGAATTTTATTTGAATTAATTTTATACATTGAAAAAGCAAATTAAATTGTTTAGTCAATATTCAAATAATGTCATTTTTAAAAATAAATAACTATTGAAACCAAAATGAATAACAGTTTAGAAACCAGAGACTAAATCCAGGAATTCTTTTAACCTGGAACTTAAAACTAAATTATGATACAGCGTCAAACAATCCTTAAAATATGAAAGGAACTAATAAAATTCAGAATCTCAACTTTGACTTTTGAATTGAAGATGATAAAATTCATAATCAGTAAAGAAAATGGACTGGCATAATTCATAAATTTAAATTTTTGAGTTATTCATACGAATTTTATTTAAATTTATTTTATACATTGAAAAAGCAAATTAAATTGTTTAGTCAAAATCCAAATAATGTCATATTTAAAAATAAATAACTATTGAAACCAAAATGAATAACAGTTTAGAAACCAGAGACTAAATCCAGGAATTCTTTTTACCTGGAACTTAAAACTAAATTATGAAACAGCGGCAAACAATCCTTAAAATATGAAAGGAACTAATAAAATTCAGAATCTCAACTTTGATTTTAAATTGAAGATGATAAAATTCATAATCAGTAAAGAAAATGGACTGGCATAATTCATAAATTTAAATTTTTGAGTTATTCATACGAATTTTATTTGAATTAATTTTTTACATTGAAAAAGCAAATTAAATTGTTTAGTCAATATTCAAATAATGTCATTTTTAAAAATAAATAACTATTGAAACCAAAATGAATAACAGTTTAGAAACCAGAGACTAAATCCAGGAATTCTTTTAACCTGGAACTTAAAACTAAATTATGATAAAGCGTCAAACAATCCTTAAAATATGAAAGGAATTAATAAAATTCAGAATCTCAACTTTGACTTTTAAATTGTAGATGATAAAATTCATAATCAGTAAAGAAAATCGACTGGCATAATTCATAAATTTAAATTTTTGAGTTATTCATACGAATTTTATTTAAATTATTTTTATACATTGAAAATGCAAATTAAATTGTTCGGTCAATATCCAAATAATGTTATATTTAAAAATATATAACTATTGAAACCAAAATGAATAACAGTTTAGAAACCAGAGACTAAATCCAGGAATTCTTTTAACCTGGAACTTAAAACTAAATTATGATACAGCGTCAAACAATCCTTAAAATATGAAAGGAACTAATAAAATTCAGAATCTCAACTTTGATTTTTAAATTGAAGATGATAAAATTCATAATCAGTAAAGAAAATGGACTGGCATAATTCATAAATTTAAATTTTTGAGTTATTCATACGAATTTTATGTAAATTATTTTATACATTGAAAATGCAAATTAAATTGTCTGGTCAATATCAAAATAATGTTATATTTAAAAATATATAACTATTGAAACCAAAATGAATAACAGTTTAGAAACCAGAGGCTAAATCCAGGAATTCTTTTAACCTGGAACTTAAAACTAAATTATGATACAGCGTCAAACAAACCTTAAAATATGAAAGGAACTAATAAAATTCAGAATCTCAACTTTGATTTTTAAATTGAAGATGATAAAATTCATAATCAGTAAAGAAAATGGACTGGCATAATTCATAAATTTAAATTTTTGAGTTATTCATACGAATTTTATTTGAATTAATTTTTTACATTGAAAAAGCAAATTAAATTGTTTAGTCAATATTCAAATAATGTCATATTTAAAAATAAATAACTATTGAAACCAAAATGAATAACAGTTTAGGAACCAGAGACTAAATCCAGGAATTCTTTTAACCTGGAACTTAAAACTAAATTATGATACAGCGTCAAACAAACCTTAAAATATGAAAGGAACTAATAAAATTCAGAATCTCAACTTTGATTTTTAAATTAAAGATGATAAAATTCATAATCAGTAAAGAAAATGGACTGGCATAATTCATAAATTTAAATTTTTGAGTTATTCATACGAATTTTATTTGAATTAATTTTTTTACATTGAAAAAGCAAATTAAATTGTTTAGTCAATATTCAAATAATGTCATATTTAAAAATAAATAACTATTGAAATTAAAATGAATAACAGTTTAGAAACCAGAGACTAAATCCAGGAATTCTTTAAACCTGGAACTTAAAACTTAATTATGATACAGCATCAAACAATCCTTAAAATATGAAAGGAACTAATAAAATTCAGAATCTCAACTTTGACTTTTAAATTGTAGATGATAAAATTCATAATCAGTAAAGAAAATGGACTGGCATAATTCATAAATTTAAATTTTTGAGTTATTCATACGAATTTTATTTGAATTAATTTTATACATTGAAAATGCAAATTAAATTGTTTAGTCAATATTCAAATAATGTTATATTTAAAAATATATAACTATTGAAATTAAAATGAATAACAGTTTAGAAACCAGAGACTAAATCCAGGAATTCTTTTAACCTGGAACTTAAAACTAAATTATGATACAGCGTCAAACAATCCTTAAAATATGAAAGGAACTAATAAAATTCAGAATCTCAACTTTGACTTTTGAATTGTAGATGATAAAATTCATAATCAGTAAAGAAAATGGACTGGCATAATTCATAAATTTAAATTTTTGAGTTATTCATACGAATTTTATTTGAATTAATTTTTTACATTGAAAAAGCAAATTAAATTGTTTAGTCAATATTCAAATAATGTCATTTTTAAAAATAAATAACTATTGAAACCAAAATGAATAACAGTTTAGAAACCAGAGACTAAATCCAGGAATTCTTTTAACCTGGAACTTAAAACTAAATTATGATACAGCGTCAAACAATCCTTAAAATATGAAAGGAACTAATAAAATTTAGAATCTCAACTTTGACTTTTGAATTGAAGATGATAAAATTCATAATCAGTAAAGAAAATGGACTGGCATAATTCATAAATTTAAATTTTTGAGTTATTCATACGAATTTTATTTAAATTAATTTTATACATTGAATAAGCAAATTAAATTGTTTAGTAAAAATCCAAATAATGTCATATTTAAAAATAAATAACTATTGAAACCAAAATGAATAACAGTTTAGAAACCAGAGACTAAATCCAGGAATTCTTTTTACCTGGAACTTAAAACTAAATTATGAAACAGCGGCAAACAATCCTTAAAATATGAAAGGAACTAATAAAATTCAGAATCTCAACTTTGATTTTTAAATTGAAGATGATAAAATTCATAATCAGTAAAGAAAATGGACTGGCATAATTCATAAATTTAAATTTTTGAGTTATTCATACGAATTTTATTTGAATTAATTTTTTACATTGAAAAAGCAAATTAAATTGTTTAGTCAATATTCAAATAATGTCATTTTTAAAAATAAATAACTATTGAAACCAAAATGAATAACAGTTTAGAAACCAGAGACTAAATCCAGGAATTCTTTTAACCTGGAACTTAAAACTAAATTATGATAAAGCGTCAAACAATCCTTAAAATATGAAAGGAATTAATAAAATTCAGAATCTCAACTTTGACTTTTAAATTGTAGATGATAAAATTCATAATCAGTAAAGAAAATCGACTGGCATAATTCATAAATTTAAATTTTTGAGTTATTCATACGAATTTTATTTAAATTATTTTTATACATTGAAAATGCAAATTAAATTGTTCGGTCAATATCCAAATAATGTTATATTTAAAAATATATAACTATTGAAACCAAAATGAATAACAGTTTAGAAACCAGAGACTAAATCCAGGAATTCTTTTAACCTGAAACTTAAAACTAAATTATGATACAGCGTCAAACAATCCTTAAAATATGAAAGGAACTAATAAAATTCAGAATCTCAACTTTGATTTTAAATTGAAGATGATAAAATTCATAATCAGTAAAGAAAATGGACTGGCATAATTCATAAATTTAAATTTTGAGTTATTCATACGAATTTTATTTAAATTAATTTTATACATTGAAAAAGCAAATTAAATTGTTTAGTCAAAATCCAAATAATGTCATATTTAAAAATAAATAACTATTGAAACCAAAATGAATAACAGTTTAGAAACCAGAGACTAAATCCAGGAATTCTTTTAACCTGAAACTTAAAACTAAATTATGATACAGCGTCAAACAATCCTTAAAATATGAAAGGAATTAATAAAATTCAGAATCTCAACTTTGACTTTTAAATTGTAGATGATAAAATTCATAATCAGTAAAGAAAATGGACTGGCATAATTCATAAATTTAAATTTTTGAGTTATTCATACGAATTTTATTTAAATTATTTTTATACGTTGAAAATGCAAATTAAATTGTTTGGTCAATATCCAAATAATGTTATATTTAAAAATATATAACTATTGAAACCAAAATGAATAACAGTTTAGAAACCAGAGACTAAATCCAGGAATTCTTTTAACCTGGAACTTAAAACTAAATTATGATACAGCGTCAAACAAACCTTAAAATATGAAAGGAACTAATAAAATTCAGAATCTCAACTTTGACTTTTAAATTGTAGATAATAAAATTCATAATCAGTAAAGAAAATCGACTGGCATAATTCATAAATTTAAATTTTTGAGTTATTCATACGAATTTTACTTAAATTATTTTTATACATTGAAAATGCAAATTAAATTGTTCGGTCAATATCCAAATAATGTTATATTTAAAAATATATAACTATTGAAACCAAAATGAATAACAGTTTAGAAACCAGAGGCTAAATCCAGGAATTCTTTTAACCTGGAACTTAAAACTAAATTATGATACAGCGTCAAACAATCCTTAAAATATGAAAGGAATTAATAAAATTCAGAATCTCAACTTTGACTTTTAAATTGTAGATGATTAAATTCATAATCAGTAAAGAAAATGGACTGGCATAATTCATAAATTTAAATTTTTGAGTTATTCATACGAATTTTATTTGAATTAATTTTTACATTGAAAAAGCAAATTAAATTGTTTAGTCAATATTCAAATAATGTCATTTTTAAAAATAAATAACTATTGAAACCAAAATGAATAACAGTTTAAAAACCAGAGACTAAATCCAGGAATTCTTTTAACCTGGAACCTAAAACTAAATTATGATACAGCGTCAAACAATCCTTAAAATATGAAAGGAACTAATAAAATTCAGAATCTCAACTTTGACTTTTAAATTGTAGATGATAAAATTCATAATCAGTAAAGAAAATGGACTGGCATAATTCATAAATTTAAATTTTTGAGTTATTCATACGAATTTTATTTGAATTAATTTTTTACATTGAAAAAGCAAATTAAATTGTTTAGTCAATATTCAAATAATGTCATATTTAAAAATAAATAACTATTGAAACCAAAATGAATAACAGTTTAGGAACCAGAGACTAAATCCAGGAATTCTTTTAACCTGGAACTTAAAACTAAATTATGATACAGCGTCAAACAATCCTTAAAATATGAAAGGAACTAATAAAATTCAGAATCTCAACTTTGACTTTTAAATTGTAGATGATAAAATTCATAATCAGTAAAGAAAATGGACTGGCATAATTCATAAATTTAAATTTTTGAGTTATTCATACGAATTTTATTTGAATTAATTTTTTACATTGAAAAAGCAAATTAAATTGTTTAGTCAATATTCAAATAATGTCATTTTAAAAATAAATAACTATTGAAACCAAAATGAATAACAGTTTAGAAACCAGAGACTAAATCCAGGAATTCTTTTAACCTGGAACTTAAAACTAAATTATGATACAGCGTCAAACAAACCTTAAAATATGAAAGGAACTAATAAAATTCAGAATCTCAACTTTGATTTTAAATTGAAGATGATATAATTCATAATCAGTAAAGAAAATGGACTGGCATAATTCATAAATTTAAATTTTTGAGTTATTCATACGAATTTAATTTGAATTAATTTTTTACATTGAAAAAGCAAATTAAATTGTTTAGTCAATATTCAAATAATGTCATATTTAAAAATAAATAACTATTGAAACCAAAATGAATAACAGTTTAGGAAACCAGAGACTAAATCCAGGAATTCTTTTAACCTGGAACTTAAAACTAAATTATGATACAGCGTCAAACAAACCTTAAAATATGAAAGGAACTAATAAAATTCAGAATCTCAACTTTGATTTTTAAAATTGAAGATGATAAAATTCATAATCAGTAAAGAAAATGGACTGGCATAATTCATAAATTTAAATTTTTGAGTTATTCATACGAATTTTATTTGAATTAATTTTTTTACATTGAAAAAGCAAATTAAATTGTTTAGTCAATATTCAAATAATGTCATATTTAAAAATAAATAACTATTGAAACCAAAATGAATAACAGTTTAGAACCAGAGACTAAATCCAGGAATTCTTTTAACCTGGAACTTAAAACTAAATTATGATACAGCGTCAAACAATCCTTAAAATATGAAAGGAACTAATAAAATTCAGAATCTCAACTTTGACTTTTAAATTGTAGATGATAAAATTCATAATCAGTAAAGAAAATGGACTGGCATAATTCATAAATTTAAATTTTTGAGTTATTCATACGAATTTTATTTGAATTAATTTTATACATTGAAAATGCAAATTAAATTGTTTAGTCAATATTCAAATAATGTCATTTTTAAAAATAAATAACTTTTGAAACCAAAATGAATAACAGTTTAGAAACCAGAGACAAAATCCAGGAATTCTTTATACCTAGAACTTAATACTAAAATATGATACAGCGTCAAACAATCCTTAAAATATGAAAGGAACTAATAAAATTCAGAATCTCAACTTTGACTTTTGAATTGTAGATGATAAAATTCATAATCAGTAAAGAAAATGGACTGGCATAATTCATAAATTTAAATTTTTGAGTTATTCATACGAATTTTATTTGAATTAATTTTATACATTGAAAAAGCAAATTAAATTGTTTAGTCAATATTCAAATAATGTCATTTTTAAAAATAAATAACTATTGAAACCAAAATGAATAACAGTTTAGAAACCAGAGACTAAATCCAGGAATTCTTTTAACCTGGAACTTAAAACTAAATTATGATACAGCGTCAAACAATCCTTAAAATATGAAAGGAACTAATAAAATTCAGAATCTCAACTTTGACTTTTAAATTGAAGATGATAAAATTCATAATCAGTAAAGAAAATGGACTGGCATAATTCATAAATTTAAATTTTTGAGTTATTCATACGAATTTTATTTAAATTAATTTTATACATTGAAAAAGCAAATTAAATTGTTTAGTCAATATCCAAATAATGTCATATTTAAAAATAAATAACTATTGAAACCAAAATGAATAACAGTTTAGAAACCAGAGACTAAATCCAGGAATTCTATTAACCTGGAACTTAAAACTAAATTATGATACAGCGGCAAACAATCCTTAAAATATGAAAGGAACTAATAAAATTCAGAATCTCAACTTTGACTTTTAAATTGAAGATGATAAAATTCATAATCAGTAAAGAAAATGGACTGGCATAATTCATAAATTTAAATTTTTGAGTTATTCATACGAATTTTATTTGAATTAATTTTTACATTGAAAAAGCAAATTAAATTGTTTAGTCAATATTCAAATAATGTCATTTTTAAAAATAAATAACTATTGAAACCAAAATGAATAACAGTTTAGAAACCAGAGACTAAATCCAGGAATTCTTTTAACCTGGAACTTAAAACTAAATTATGATAAAGCGTCAAACAATCCTTAAAATATGAAAGGAATTAATAAAATTCAGAATCTCAACTTTGACTTTTAAATTGTAGATGATAAAATTCATAATCAGTAAAGAAAATCGGACTGGCATAATTCATAAATTTAAATTTTTGAGTTATTCATACGAATTTTATTTAAATTATTTTATACATTGAAAATGCAAATTAAATTGTTAGGTCAATATCCAAATAATGTTATATTTAAAAATATATAACTATTGAAACCAAAATGAATAACAGTTTAGAAACCAGAGACTAAATCCAGGAATTCTTTTAACCTGGAAACTTAAAACTAAATTATGATACAGCGTCAAACAATCCTTAAAATATGAAAGGAACTAATAAAATTCAGAATCTCAACTTTGACTTTTAAATTGAAGATGATAAAATTCATAATCAGTAAAGAAAATGGACTGGCATAATTCATAAATTTAAATTTTGAGTTATTCATACGAATTTTATTTAAATTAATTTTATACATTGAAAAAGCAAATTAAATTGTTTAGTCAATATCCAAATAATGTCATATTTAAAAATAAATAACTATTGAAACCAAAATGAATAACAGTTTAGAAACCAGAGACTAAATCCAGGAATTCTTTTAACCTGGAACTTAAAACTAAATTATGATACAGCGTCAAACAATCCTTAAAATATGAAAGGAATTAATAAAATTCAGAATCTCAACTTTGACTTTTAAATTGTAGATGATAAAATTCATAATCAGTAAAGAAAATGGACTGGCATAATTCATAAATTTAAATTTTTGAGTTATTCATACGAATTTTATTTGAATTAATTTTATACATTGAAAATGCAAATTAAATTGTTTAGTCAATATTCAAATAATGTCATTTTTAAAAATAAATAACTTTTGAAACCAAAATGAATAACAGTTTAGAAACCAGAGACAAAATCCAGGAATTCTTTATACCTGGAACTTAATACTAAATTATGATACAGCGTCAAACAAACCTTAAAATATGAAAGGAACTAATAAAATTCAGAATCTCAACTTTGACTTTTAAATTGTAGATGATAAAATTCATAATCAGTAAAGAAAATGGACTGGCATAATTCATAAATTTAAATTTTTGAGTTATTCATACGAATTTTATTTGAATTAATTTTATACATTGAAAAAGCAAATTAAATTGTTTAGTCAATATTCAAATAATGTCATATTTAAAAATAAATAACTATTGAAACCAAAATGAATAACAGTTTAGGAAACCAGAGACTAAATCCAGGAATTCTTTTAACCTGGAACTTAAAACTAAATTATGATACAGCGTCAAACAATCCTTAAAATATGAAAGGAACTAATAAAATTCAGAATCTCAACTTTGACTTTTAAATTGTAGATGATAAAATTCATAATCAGTAAAGAAAATGGACTGGCATAATTCATAAATTTAAATTTTTGAGTTATTCATACGAATTTTATTTGAATTAATTTTATACATTGAAAATGCAAATTAAATTGTTTAGTCAATATTCAAATAATGTCATTTTTAAAAATAAATAACTTTGAAACCAAAATGAATAACAGTTTAGAAACCAGAGACAAAATCCAGGAATTCTTTATACCTAGAACTTAATACTAAAATATGATACAGCGTCAAACAATCCTTAAAATATGAAAGGAACTAATAAAATTCAGAATCTCAACTTTGACTTTTAAATTGTAGATGATAAAATTCATAATCAGTAAAGAAAATGGACTGGCATAATTCATAAATTTAAATTTTTGAGTTATTCATACGAATTTTATTTGAATTAATTTTATACATTGAAAAAGCAAATTAAATTGTTTAGTCAATATTCAAATAATGTCATTTTTAAAAATAAATAACTATTGAAACCAAAATGAATAACAGTTTAGAAACCAGAGACTAAATCCAGGAATTCTTTTAACCTGGAACTTAAAACTAAATTATGATACAGCGTCAAACAATCCTTAAAATATGAAAGGAACTAATAAAATTCAGAATCTCAACTTTGACTTTTAATTGAAGATGATAAAATTCATAATCAGTAAAGAAAATGGACTGGCATAATTCATAAATTTAAATTTTTGAGTTATTCATACGAATTTTATTTAAATTAATTTTATACATTGAAAAAGCAAATTAAATTGTTTAGTCAATATCCAAATAATGTCATATTTAAAAATAAATAACTATTGAAACCAAAATGAATAACAGTTTAGAAACCAGAGACTAAATCCAGGAATTCTTTTAACCTGGAACTTAAAACTAAATTATGATACAGCGTCAAACAATCCTTAAAATATGAAAGGAACTAATAAAATTCAGAATCTCAACTTTGACTTTTAAATTGAAGATGATAAAATTCATAATCAGTAAAGAAAATGGACTGGCATAATTCATAAATTTAAATTTTTGAGTTATTCATACGAATTTTATTTGAATTAATTTTATACATTGAAAAAGCAAATTAAATTGTTTAGTCAATATTCAAATAATGTCATTTTTAAAAATAAATAACTATTGAAACCAAAATGAATAACAGTTTAGAAACCAGAGACTAAATCCAGGAATTCTTTTAACCTGGAACTTAAAACTAAATTATGATACAGCGTCAAACAATCCTTAAAATATGAAAGGAATTAATAAAATTCAGAATCTCAACTTTGACTTTTAAATTGTAGATGATAAAATTCATAATCAGTAAAGAAAATGGACTGGCATAATTCATAAATTTAAATTTTTGAGTTATTCATACGAATTTTATTTAAATTATTTTATACATTGAAAATGCAAATTAAATTGTTAGGTCAATATCCAAATAATGTTATATTTAAAAATATATAACTATTGAAACCAAAATGAATAACAGTTTAGAAACCAGAGACTAAATCCAGGAATTCTTTTAACCTGGAAACTTAAAACTAAATTATGATACAGCGTCAAACAATCCTTAAAATATGAAAGGAACTAATAAAATTCAGAATCTCAACTTTGACTTTTAAATTGAAGATGATAAAATTCATAATCAGTAAAGAAAATGGACTGGCATAATTCATAAATTTAAATTTTGAGTTATTCATACGAATTTATTTAAATTAATTTTATACATTGAAAAAGCAAATTAAATTGTTTAGTCAATATCCAAATAATGTCATATTTAAAAATAAATAACTATTGAAACCAAAATGAATAACAGTTTAGAAACCAGAGACTAAATCCAGGAATTCTTTTAACCTGGAACTTAAAACTAAATTATGATACAGCGTCAAACAATCCTTAAAATATGAAAGGAATTAATAAAATTCAGAATCTCAACTTTGACTTTTAAATTGTAGATGATAAAATTCATAATCAGTAAAGAAAATGGACTGGCATAATTCATAAATTTAAATTTTTGAGTTATTCATACGAATTTTATTTAAATTAATTTTATACATTGAAAATGCAAATTAAATTGTTTAGTCAAAATCCAAATAATGTCATTTTTAAAAATAAATAACTATTGAAACCAAAATGAATAACAGTTTAGAAACCAGAGACTAAATCCAGGAATTCTTTTAACCTGGAACTTAAAACTAAATTATGATACAGCGTCAAACAAACCTTAAAATATGAAAGGAACTAATAAAATTCAGAATCTCAACTTTGACTTTTAAATTGTAGATGATAAAATTCATAATCAGTAAAGAAAATGGACTGGCATAATTCATAAATTTAAATTTTTGAGTTATTCATACGAATTTTATTTAAATTAATTTTATACATTGAAAATGCAAATTAAATTGTTAGTCAATATCCAAATAATGTCATATTTAAAAATAAATAACTATTGAAACCAAAATGAATAACAGTTTAGAAACCAGAGACTAAATCCAGGAATTCTTTTAACCTGGAACTTAAAACTAAATTATGATACAGCGTCAAACAATCCTTAAAATATGAAAGGAATTAATAAAATTCAGAATCTCAACTTTGACTTTTAAATTGTAGATGATTAAATTCATAATCAGTAAAGAAAATGGACTGGCATAATTCATAAATTTAAATTTTTGAGTTATTCATACGAATTTTATTTGAATTAATTTTATACATTGAAAAAGCAAATTAAATTGTTTAGTCAATATTCAAATAATGTCATTTTAAAAATAAATAACTATTGAAACCAAAATGAATAACAGTTTAGAAACCAGAGACTAAATCCAGGAATTCTTTTAACCTGGAACTTAAAACTAAATTATGATACAGCGTCAAACAATCCTTAAAATATGAAAGGAACTAATAAAATTCAGAATCTCAACTTTGACTTTTAAATTGTAGATGATAAAATTCATAATCAGTAAAGAAAATGGACTGGCATAATTCATAAATTTAAATTTTTGAGTTATTCATACGAATTTTATTTGAATTAATTTTATACATTGAAAAAGCAAATTAAATTGTTTAGTCAATATTCAAATAATGTCATATTTAAAAATAAATAACTATTGAAACCAAAATGAATAACAGTTTAGAAACCAGAGACTAAATCCAGGAATTCTTTTAACCTGGAACTTAAAACTAAATTATGATACAGCGTCAAACAATCCTTAAAATATGAAAGGAACTAATAAAATTCAGAATCTCAACTTTGACTTTTAAATTGTAGATGATAAAATTCATAATCAGTAAAGAAAATGGACTGGCATAATTCATAAATTTAAATTTTTGAGTTATTCATACGAATTTTATTTGAATTAATTTTATACATTGAAAAAGCAAATTAAATTGTTTAGTCAATATTCAAATAATGTCATTTTAAAAATAAATAACTATTGAAACCAAAATGAATAACAGTTTAGAAACCAGAGACTAAATCCAGGAATTCTTTTAACCTGGAACTTAAAACTAAATTATGATACAGCGTCAAACAATCCTTAAAATATGAAAGGAACTAATAAAATTCAGAATCTCAACTTTGACTTTTAAATTGAAGATGATAAAATTCATAATCAGTAAAGAAAATGGACTGGCATAATTCATAAATTTAAATTTTGAGTTATTCATACGAATTTTATTTAAATTAATTTTATACATTGAAAAAGCAAATTAAATTGTTTAGTCAATATCCAAATAATGTCATTTTTAAAAATAAATAACTATTGAAACCAAAATGAATAACAGTTTAGAAACCAGAGACTAAATCCAGGAATTCTTTTAACCTGGAACTTAAAACTAAATTATGATACAGCGTCAAACAATCCTTAAAATATGAAAGGAATTAATAAAATTCAGAATCTCAACTTTGACTTTTAAATTGTAGATGATAAAATTCATAATCAGTAAAGAAAATGGACTGGCATAATTCATAAATTTAAATTTTTGAGTTATTCATACGAATTTTATTTGAATTAATTTTATACATTGAAAAAGCAAATTAAATTGTTTAGTCAATATTCAAATAATGTCATATTTAAAAATAAATAACTATTGAAACCAAAATGAATAACAGTTTAGAAACCAGAGACTAAATCCAGGAATTCTTTTAACCTGGAACTTAAAACTAAATTATGATACAGCGTCAAACAATCCTTAAAATATGAAAGGAACTAATAAAATTCAGAATCTCAACTTTGACTTTTAAATTGTAGATGATAAAATTCATAATCAGTAAAGAAAATGGACTGGCATAATTCATAAATTTAAATTTTTGAGTTATTCATACGAATTTTATTTGAATTAATTTTATACATTGAAAAAGCAAATTAAATTGTTTAGTCAATATTCAAATAATGTCATTTTTAAAAATAAATAACTATTGAAACCAAAATGAATAACAGTTTAGAAACCAGAGACTAAATCCAGGAATTCTTTAAACCTGGAACTTAAAACTAAATTATGATACAGCGTCAAACAATCCTTAAAATATGAAAGGAACTTAATAAAATTCAGAATCTCAACTTTGACTTTTAAATTGTAGATGATAAAATTCATAATCAGTAAAGAAAATGGACTGGCATAATTCATAAATTTAAATTTTTGAGTTATTCATACGAATTTTATTTGAATTAATTTTATACATTGAAAAAGCAAATTAAATTGTTTAGTCAATATTCAAATAATGTCATTTTAAAAATAAATAACTATTGAAACCAAAATGAATAACAGTTAGAAACCAGAGACTAAATCCAGGAATTCTTTAACCTGGAACTTAAAACTAAATTATGATACAGCGTCAAACAATCCTTAAAATATGAAAGGAACTAATAAAATTCAGAATCTCAACTTTGACTTTTAAATTGTAGATGATAAAATTCATAATCAGTAAAGAAAATGGACTGGCATAATTCATAAATTTAAATTTTTGAGTTATTCATACGAATTTTATTTGAATTAATTTTATACATTGAAAAAGCAAATTAAATTGTTTAGTCAATATTCAAATAATGTCATTTTAAAAATAAATAACTATTGAAACCAAAATGAATAACAGTTTAGAAACCAGAGACTAAATCCAGGAATTCTTTTAACCTGGAACTTAAAACTAAATTATGATACAGCGTCAAACAATCCTTAAAATATGAAAGGAATTAATAAAATTCAGAATCTCAACTTTGACTTTTAAATTGTAGATGATAAAATTCATAATCAGTAAAGAAAATGGACTGGCATAATTCATAAATTTAAATTTTTGAGTTATTCATACGAATTTTATTTGAAATTAATTTTATACATTGAAAAATGCAAATTAAATTGTTTAGGTCAATATCCAAATAATGTCATATTTAAAAATAAATAACTATTGAAACCAAAATGAATAACAGTTTAGAAACCAGAGACTAAATCCAGGAATTCTTTAACCTGGAACTTAAAACTAAATTATGATACAGCGTCAAACAATCCTTAAAATATGAAAGGAACTAATAAAATTCAGAATCTCAACTTTGACTTTTAAATTGTAGATGATAAAATTCATAATCAGTAAAGAAAATGGACTGGCATAATTCATAAATTTAAATTTTTGAGTTATTCATACGAATTTTATTTGAATTAATTTTATACATTGAAAAAGCAAATTAAATTGTTTAGTCAATATTCAAATAATGTCATTTTAAAAATAAATAACTATTGAAACCAAAATGAATAACAGTTTAGAAACCAGAGACTAAATCCAGGAATTCTTTTAACCTGGAACTTAAAACTAAATTATGATACAGCGTCAAACAATCCTTAAAATATGAAAGGAACTAATAAAATTCAGAATCTCAACTTTGACTTTTAAATTGAAGATGATAAAATTCATAATCAGTAAAGAAAATGGACTGGCATAATTCATAAATTTAAATTTTTGAGTTATTCATACGAATTTTATTTGAATTAATTTTATACATTGAAAAAGCAAATTAAATTGTTTAGTCAATATTCAAATAATGTCATTTTTAAAATAAATAACTATTGAAACCAAAATGAATAACAGTTTAGAAACCAGAGACTAAATCCAGGAATTCTTTTAACCTGGAACTTAAAACTAAATTATGATACAGCGTCAAACAACCTTAAAATATGAAAGGAACTAATAAAATTCAGAATCTCAACTTTGACTTTTAAATTGTAGATGATAAAATTCATAATCAGTAAAGAAAATGGACTGGCATAATTCATAAATTTAAATTTTTGAGTTATTCATACGAATTTTATTTGAATTAATTTTATACATTGAAAAAGCAAATTAAATTGTTTAGTCAATATTCAAATAATGTCATTTTAAAAATAAATAACTATTGAAACCAAAATGAATAACAGTTTAGAAACCAGAGACTAAATCCAGGAATTCTTTTAACCTGGAACTTAAAACTAAATTATGATACAGCGTCAAACAATCCTTAAAATATGAAAGGAACTAATAAAATTCAGAATCTCAACTTTGACTTTTAAATTGAAGATGATTAAATTCATAATCAGTAAAGAAAATGGACTGGCATAATTCATAAATTTAAATTTTTGAGTTATTCATACGAATTTTATTTAAATTAATTTTATACATTGAAAAAGCAAATTAAATTGTTTAGTCAAAATCCAAATAATGTCATATTTATAAATAAATAACTATTGAAACCAAAATGAATAACAGTTAAGAAACCAGAGACTAAATCCAGGAATTCTTTTAACCTGGAACTTAAAACTAAATTATGATACAGCGTCAAACAATCCTTAAAATATGAAAGGAACTAATAAAATTCAGAATCTCAACTTTGACTTTTAAATTGAAGATGATAAAATTCATAATCAGTAAAGAAAATGGACTGGCATAATTCATAAATTTAAATTTTTGAGTTATTCATACGAATTTTATTTGAATTAATTTTATACATTGAAAAAGCAAATTAAATTGTTTAGTCAATATTCAAATAATGTCATTTTTAAAAATAAATAACTTTTGAAACCAAAATGAATAACAGTTTAGAAACCAGAGACCAAATCCAGGAATTCTTTTAACCTGGAACTTAAAACTAAATTATGATACAGCGTCAAACAATCCTTAAAATATGAAAGGAACTAATAAAATTCAGAATCTCAACTTTGACTTTTAAATTGTAGATGATAAAATTCATAATCAGTAAAGAAAATGGACTGGCATAATTCATAAATTTAAATTTTTGAGTTATTCATACGAATTTTATTTGAATTAATTTTATACATTGAAAAAGCAAATTAAATTGTTTAGTCAATATCCAAATAATGTCATATTTAAAATAAATAACTATTGAAACCAAAATGAATAACAGTTAGAAACCAGAGACTAAATCCAGGAATTCTTTTAACCTGGAACTTAAAACTAAATTATGATACAGCGTCAAACAATCCTTAAAATATGAAAGGAACTAATAAAATTCAGAATCTCAACTTTGACTTTTAAATTGAAGATGATAAAATTCATAATCAGTAAAGAAAATGGACTGGCATAATTCATAAATTTAAATTTTTGAGTTATTCATACGAATTTTATTTGAATTAATTTTATACATTGAAAAAGCAAATTAAATTGTTTAGTCAATATTCAAATAATGTCATTTTTAAAAATAAATAACTATTGAAACCAAAATGAATAACAGTTTAGAAACCAGAGACAAATCCAGGAATTCTTTTAACCTGGAACTTAAAACTAAATTATGATACAGCGTCAAACAATCCTTAAAATATGAAAGGAACTAATAAAATTCAGAATCTCAACTTTGACTTTTAAATTGTAGATGATAAAATTCATAATCAGTAAAGAAAATGGACTGGCATAATTCATAAATTTAAATTTTTGAGTTATTCATACGAATTTTATTTGAATTAATTTTATACATTGAAAAAGCAAATTAAATTGTTTAGTCAATATTCAAATAATGTCATATTTAAAAATAAATAACTATTGAAACCAAAATGAATAACAGTTTAGAAACCAGAGACTAAATCCAGGAATTCTTTTAACCTGGAACTTAAAACTAAATTATGATACAGCGTCAAACAAACCTTAAAATATGAAAGGAACTAATAAAATTCAGAATCTCAACTTTGACTTTTAAATTGAAGATGATAAAATTCATAATCAGTAAAGAAAATGGACTGGCATAATTCATAAATTTAAATTTTTGAGTTATTCATACGAATTTTATTTAAATTAATTTTATACATTGAAAAAGCAAATTAAATTAGTAAGTCAATATTCAAATAATGTCATATTTAAAAATAAATAACTATTGAAACCAAAATGAATAACAGTTTAGAAACCAGAGACTAAATCCAGGAATTCTTTTAACCTGGAACTTAAAACTAAATTATGATACAGCGTCAAACAATCCTTAAAATATGAAAGGAACTAATAAAATTCAGAATCTCAACTTTGACTTTTAAATTGAAGATGATAAAATTCATAATCAGTAAAGAAAATGGACTGGCATAATTCATAAATTTAAATTTTTGAGTTATTCATACGAATTTTATTTGAAATTAATTTTATACATTGAAAAAGCAAATTAAATTGTTTAGTCAATATTCAAATAATGTCATTTTTAATAATAAATAACTTTTGAAACCAAAATGAATAACAGTTTAGAAACCAGAGACTAAATCCAGGAATTATATTAACTTGGAACTTAAAACTAAATTATGATATAGCGTCAAACAATCCTTAAAATATGAAAGGAACTAATAAAATTCAGAATCTCAACTTTGACTTTTAAATTGTAGATGATAAAATTCATAATCAGTAAAGAAAATGGACTGGCATAATTCATAAATTTAAATTTTTGAGTTATTCATACGAATTTTATTTGAATTAATTTTATACATTGAAAAAGCAAATTAAATTGTTTAGTCAATATTCAAATAATGTCATTTTTAAAAATAAATAACTATTGAAACCAAAATGAATAACAGTTTAGAAACCAGAGACTAAATCCAGGAATTCTTTTAACCTGGAACTTAAAACTAAATTATGATACAGCGTCAAACAATCCTTAAAATATGAAAGGAACTAATAAAATTCAGAATCTCAACTTTGACTTTTAAATTGTAGATGATAAAAT
This sequence comes from Brachionus asplanchnoidis, assembly GCA_025491095.1. Taxonomy (NCBI): domain Eukaryota; kingdom Metazoa; phylum Rotifera; class Eurotatoria; order Ploima; family Brachionidae; genus Brachionus; species Brachionus asplanchnoidis. Next base: position 571,674 of record JAILYF010000067.1, read on the forward strand.
TCATAATCAGTAAAGAAAATGGACTGGCATAATTCATAAATTTAAATTTTTGAGTTATTCATACGAATTTTATTTGAATTAATTTTATACATTGAAAAAGCAAATTAAATTGTTTAGTCAATATCCAAATAATGTCATATTTAAAAATAAATAACTATTGAAACCAAATGAATAACAGTTTAGAAACCAGAGACTAAATCCAGGAATTCTTTTAACCTGGAACTTAAAACTAAATTATGATACAGCGTCAAACAATCCTTAAAATATGAAAGGAACTAATAAAATTCAGAATCTCAACTTTGACTTTTAAATTGTAGATGATAAAATTCATAATCAGTAAAGAAAATGGACTGGCATAATTCATAAATTTAAATTTTTGAGTTATTCATACGAATTTTATTTGAATTAATTTTATACATTGAAAAAGCAAATTAAATTGTTAGTCAATATTCAAATAATGTCATATTTAAAAATAAATAACTATTGAAACCAAAATGAATAACAGTTTAGAAACCAGAGACTAAATCCAGGAATTCTTTTAACCTGGAACTTAAAACTAAATTATGATACAGCGTCAAACAATCCTTAAAATATGAAAGGAACTAATAAAATTCAGAATCTCAACTTTGACTTTTAAATTGAAGATGATAAAATTCATAATCAGTAAAGAAAATGGACTGGCATAATTCATAAATTTAAATTTTTGAGTTATTCATACGAATTTTATTTAAATTAATTTTATACATTGAAAAAGCAAATTAAATTGTTAGTCAATATTCAAATAATGTCATATTTAAAAATAAATAACTATTGAAACCAAAATGAATAACAGTTTAGAAACCAGAGACTAAATCCAGGAATTCTTTTAACCTGGAACTTAAAACTAAATTATGATACAGCGTCAAACAATCCTTAAAATATGAAAGGAACTAATAAAATTCAGAATCTCAACTTTGACTTTTAAATTGTAGATGATAAAATTCATAATCAGTAAAGAAAATGGACTGGCATAATTCATAAATTTAAATTTTTGAGTTATTCATACGAATTTTATTTGAATTAATTTTATACATTGAAAAAGCAAATTAAATTGTTTAGTCAATATTCAAATAATGTCATATTTAAAAATAAATAACTATTGAAACCAAAATGAATAACAGTTTAGAAACCAGAGACTAAATCCAGGAATTCTTTAACCTGGAACTTAAAACTAAATTATGATACAGCGTCAAACAATCCTTAAAATATGAAAGGAACTAATAAAATTCAGAATCTCAACTTTGACTTTTAAATTGAAGATGATAAAATTCATAATCAGTAAAGAAAATGGACTGGCATAATTCATAAATTTAAATTTTTGAGTTATTCATACGAATTTTATTTAAATTAATTTTATACATTGAAAAAGCAAATTAAATTGTTTAGTCAATATTCAAATAATGTCATATTTAAAATAAATAACTATTGAAACCAAAATGAATAACAGTTTAGAAACCAGAGACTAAATCCAGGAATTCTTTTAACCTGGAACTTAAAACTAAATTATGATACAGCGTCAAACAATCCTTAAAATATGAAAGGAACTAATAAAATTCAGAATCTCAACTTTGACTTTTAAATTGTAGATGATAAAATTCATAATCAGTAAAGAAAATGGACTGGCATAATTCATAAATTTAAATTTTTGAGTTATTCATACGAATTTTATTTGAATTAATTTTATACATTGAAAAAGCAAATTAAATTGTTTAGTCAATATTCAAATAATGTCATTTTTAAAAATAAATAACTATTGAAACCAAAATGAATAACAGTTTAGAAACCAGAGACTAAATCCAGGAATTCTTTTAACCTGGAACTTAAAACTAAATTATGATACAGCGTCAAACAACCTTAAAATATGAAAGGAACTAATAAAATTCAGAATCTCAACTTTGACTTTTAAATTGTAGATGATAAAATTCATAATCAGTAAAGAAAATGGACTGGCATAATTCATAAATTTAAATTTTTGAGTTATTCATACGAATTTTATTTGAATTAATTTTATACATTGAAAATGCAAATTAAATTGTTTAGTCAATATTCAAATAATGTCATTTTTAAAAATAAATAACTATTGAAACCAAAATGAATAACAGTTTAGAAACCAGAGACAAAATCCAGGAATTCTTTTAACCTGGAACTTAAAACTAAATTATGATACAGCGTCAAACAATCCTTAAAATATGAAAGGAACTAATAAAATTCAGAATCTCAACTTTGACTTTTAAATTGAAGATGATAAAATTCATAATCAGTAAAGAAAATGGACTGGCATAATTCATAAATTTAAATTTTTGAGTTATTCATACGAATTTTATTTGAATTAATTTTATACATTGAAAAAGCAAATTAAATTGTTTAGTCAATATCAAATAATGTCATATTTAAAAATAAATAACTATTGAAACCAAAATGAATAACAGTTTAGAAACCAGAGACTAAATCCAGGAATTCTTTTAACCTGGAACTTAAAACTAAATTATGATACAGCGTCAAACAATCCTTAAAATATGAAAGGAACTAATAAAATTCAGAATCTCAACTTTGACTTTTAAATTGTAGATGATAAAATTCATAATCAGTAAAGAAAATGGACTGGCATAATTCATAAATTTAAATTTTTGAGTTATTCATACGAATTTTATTTGAATTAATTTTATACATTGAAAAAGCAAATTAAATTGTTTAGTCAATATTCAAATAATGTCATATTTAAAAATAAATAACTATTGAAACCAAAATGAATAACAGTTTAGAAACCAGAGACTAAATCCAGGAATTCTTTTAACCTGGAACTTAAAACTAAATTATGATACAGCGTCAAACAAACCTTAAAATATGAAAGGAACTAATAAAATTCAGAATCTCAACTTTGACTTTTAAATTGTAGATGATAAAATTCATAATCAGTAAAGAAAATGGACTGGCATAATTCATAAATTTAAATTTTTGAGTTATTCATACGAATTTTATTTGAATTAATTTTATACATTGAAAAAGCAAATTAAATTGTTTAGTCAATATTCCAAATAATGTCATATTTAAAAATAAATAACTATTGAAACCAAAATGAATAACAGTTTAGAAACCAGAGACTAAATCCAGGAATTCTTTAACCTGGAACTTAAAACTAAATTATGATACAGCGTCAAACAATCCTTAAAATATGAAAGGAACTAATAAAATTCAGAATCTCAACTTTGACTTTTAAATTGAAGATGATAAAATTCATAATCAGTAAAGAAAATGGACTGGCATAATTCATAAATTTAAATTTTTGAGTTATTCATACGAATTTTATTTGAATTAATTTTATACATTGAAAATGCAAATTAAATTGTTTAGTCAATATTCAAATAATGTCATTTTTAAAAATAAATAACTATTGAAACCAAAATGAATAACAGTTTAGAAACCAGAGACTAAATCCAGGAATTCTTTTAACCTGGAACTTAAAACTAAATTATGATACAGCGTCAAACAAACCTTAAAATATGAAAGGAACTAATAAAATTCAGAATCTCAACTTTGACTTTTAAATTGAAGATGATAAAATTCATAATCAGTAAAGAAAATGGACTGGCATAATTCATAAATTTAAATTTTTGAGTTATTCATACGAATTTTATTTGAATTAATTTTATACATTGAAAATGCAAATTAAATTGTTTAGTCAAAATCCAAATAATGTCATATTTATAAATAAATAACTTTTGAAACCAAAATGAATAACAGTTTAGAAACCAGAGACAAAATCCAGGAATTCTTTTAACCTGGAACTTAAAACTAAATTATGATACAGCGTCAAACAAACCTTAAAATATGAAAGGAACTAATAAAATTCAGAATCTCAACTTTGACTTTTAAATTGAAGATGATAAAATTCATAATCAGTAAAGAAAATGGACTGGCATAATTCATAAATTTAAATTTTTGAGTTATTCATACGAATTTTATTTGAAATTAATTTTATACATTGAAAAAGCAAATTAAATTGTTTAGTCAATATTCAAATAATGTCATATTTAAAAATAAATAACTATTGAAACCAAAATGAATAACAGTTTAGAAACCAGAGACTAAATCCAGGAATTCTTTTAACCTGGAACTTAAAACTAAATTATGATACAGCGTCAAACAACCTTAAAATATGAAAGGAACTAATAAAATTCAGAATCTCAACTTTGACTTTTAAATTGTAGATGATAAAATTCATAATCAGTAAAGAAAATGGACTGGCATAATTCATAAATTTAAATTTTTGAGTTATTCATACGAATTTTATTTGAATTAATTTTATACATTGAAAAAGCAAATTAAATTGTTTAGTCAATATTCAAATAATGTCATATTTAAAAATAAATAACTATTGAAACCAAAATGAATAACAGTTTAGAAACCAGAGACTAAATCCAGGAATTCTTTAACCTGGAACTTAAAACTAAATTATGATACAGCGTCAAACAATCCTTAAAATATGAAAGGAACTAATAAAATTCAGAATCTCAACTTTGACTTTTAAATTGAAGATGATAAAATTCATAATCAGTAAAGAAAATGGACTGGCATAATTCATAAATTTAAATTTTTGAGTTATTCATACGAATTTTATTTAAATTAATTTTATACATTTAAAAAAGCAAATTAAATTGTTAAGTCAATATTCAAATAATGTCATATTTAAAAATAAATAACTATTGAAACCAAAATGAATAACAGTTTAGAAACCAGAGACTAAATCCAGGAATTCTTTTAACCTGGAACTTAAAACTAAATTATGATACAGCGTCAAACAATCCTTAAAATATGAAAGGAATTAATAAAATTCAGAATCTCAACTTTGACTTTTAAATTGTAGATGATAAAATTCATAATCAGTAAAGAAAATGGACTGGCATAATTCATAAATTTAAATTTTTGAGTTATTCATACGAATTTTATTTGAATTAATTTTATACATTGAAAAAGCAAATTAAATTGTTAGTCAATATTCAAATAATGTCATATTTAAAAATAAATAACTATTGAAACCAAAATGAATAACAGTTTAGAAACCAGAGACTAAATCCAGGAATTCTTTTAACCTGGAACTTAAAACTAAATTATGATACAGCGTCAAACAATCCTTAAAATATGAAAGGAACTAATAAAATTCAGAATCTCAACTTTGACTTTTAAATTGAAGATGATAAAATTCATAATCAGTAAAGAAAATGGACTGGCATAATTCATAAATTTAAATTTTTGAGTTATTCATACGAATTTTATTTAAATTAATTTTATACATTGAAAAAGCAAATTAAATTGTTTAGTCAATATCCAAATAATGTCATATTTAAAATAAATAACTATTGAAACCAAAATGAATAACAGTTTAGAAACCAGAGACTAAATCCAGGAATTCTTTTAACCTGGAACTTAAAACTAAATTATGATACAGCGTCAAACAATCCTTAAAATATGAAAGGAACTAATAAAATTCAGAATCTCAACTTTGACTTTTAAATTGTAGATGATAAAATTCATAATCAGTAAAGAAAATGGACTGGCATAATTCATAAATTTAAATTTTTGAGTTATTCATACGAATTTTATTTGAATTAATTTTATACATTGAAAATGCAAATTAAATTGTTAAGTCAATATTCAAATAATGTCATATTTAAAAATAAATAACTATTGAAACCAAAATGAATAACAGTTAAGAAACCAGAGACTAAATCCAGGAATTCTTTTAACCTGGAACTTAAAACTAAATTATGATACAGCGTCAAACAATCCTTAAAATATGAAAGGAATTAATAAAATTCAGAATCTCAACTTTGACTTTTAAATTGTAGATGATAAAATTCATAATCAGTAAAGAAAATGGACTGGCATAATTCATAAATTTAAATTTTTGAGTTATTCATACGAATTTTATTTAAATTAATTTTATTCATTGAAAAAGCAAATTAAATTGTTTAGTCAATATTCAAATAATGTCATTTTAAAAATAAATAACTATTGAAACCAAAATGAATAACAGTTTAGAAACCAGAGACTAAATCCAGGAATTCTTTTAACCTGGAACTTAAAACTAAATTATGATACAGCGTCAAACAATCCTTAAAATATGAAAGGAACTAATAAAATTCAGAATCTCAACTTTGACTTTTAAATTGTAGATGATAAAATTCATAATCAGTAAAGAAAATGGACTGGCATAATTCATAAATTTAAATTTTTGAGTTATTCATACGAATTTTATTTGAATTAATTTTATACATTTAAAAAAGCAAATTAAATTGTTTAGTCAATATTCAAATAATGTCATTTTTAAAAATAAATAACTATTGAAACCAAAATGAATAACAGTTTAGAAACCAGAGACTAAATCCAGGAATTCTTTTAACCTGGAACTTAAAACTAAATTATGATACAGCGTCAAACAATCCTTAAAATATGAAAGGAACTAATAAAATTCAGAATCTCAACTTTGACTTTTAAATTGTAGATGATAAAATTCATAATCAGTAAAGAAAATGGACTGGCATAATTCATAAATTTAAATTTTTGAGTTATTCATACGAATTTTATTTGAATTAATTTTATACATTGAAAAAGCAAATTAAATTGTTTAGTCAATATTCAAATAATGTCATATTTAAAAATAAATAACTATTGAAACCAAAATGAATAACAGTTTAGAAACCAGAGACTAAATCCAGGAATTCTTTAACCTGGAACTTAAAACTAAATTATGATACAGCGTCAAACAATCCTTAAAATATGAAAGGAACTAATAAAATTCAGAATCTCAACTTTGACTTTTAAATTGAAGATGATAAAATTCATAATCAGTAAAGAAAATGGACTGGCATAATTCATAAATTTAAATTTTTGAGTTATTCATACGAATTTTATTTGAATTAATTTTATACATTGAAAAAGCAAATTAAATTGTTTAGTCAATATTCAAATAATGTCATATTTAAAATAAATAACTATTGAAACCAAAATGAATAACAGTTTAGAAACCAGAGACTAAATCCAGGAATTCTTTAACCTGGAACTTAAAACTAAATTATGATACAGCGTCAAACAATCCTTAAAATATGAAAGGAACTAATAAAATTCAGAATCTCAACTTTGACTTTTAAATTGTAGATGATAAAATTCATAATCAGTAAAGAAAATGGACTGGCATAATTCATAAATTTAAATTTTTGAGTTATTCATACGAATTTTATTTGAATTAATTTTATACATTGAAAAAGCAAATTAAATTGTTTAGTCAATATTCAAATAATGTCATATTTAAAATAAATAACTATTGAAACCAAAATGAATAACAGTTTAGAAACCAGAGACTAAATCCAGGAATTCTTTTAACCTGGAACTTAAAACTAAATTATGATACAGCGTCAAACAATCCTTAAAATATGAAAGGAACTAATAAAATTCAGAATCTCAACTTTGACTTTTAAATTGAAGATGATAAAATTCATAATCAGTAAAGAAAATGGACTGGCATAATTCATAAATTTAAATTTTTGAGTTATTCATACGAATTTTATTTAAATTAATTTTATACATTGAAAATGCAAATTAAATTGTTTAGTCAATATTCAAATAATGTCATTTTAAAAATAAATAACTATTGAAACCAAATGAATAACAGTTTAGAAACCAGAGACTAAATCCAGGAATTCTTTTAACCTGGAACTTAAAACTAAATTATGATACAGCGTCAAACAATCCTTAAAATATGAAAGGAATTAATAAAATTCAGAATCTCAACTTTGACTTTTAAATTGTAAGATGATAAAATTCATAATCAGTAAAGAAAATGGACTGGCATAATTCATAAATTTAAATTTTTGAGTTATTCATGCGAATTTTATTTGAATTAATTTTATACATTTAAAAAAGCAAATTAAATTGTTAAGTCAATATTCAAATAATGTCATTTTTAAAAATAAATAACTATTGAAACCAAAATGAATAACAGTTTAGAAACCAGAGACTAAATCCAGGAATTCTTTAAACCTGGAACTTAAAACTAAATTATGATACAGCGTCAAACAATCCTTAAAATATGAAAGGAACTAATAAAATTCAGAATCTCAACTTTGACTTTTAAATTGTAGATGATAAAATTCATAATCAGTAAAGAAAATGGACTGGCATAATTCATAAATTTAAATTTTTGAGTTATTCATACGAATTTTATTTGAATTAATTTTATACATTGAAAAAGCAAATTAAATTGTTTAGTCAATATTCAAATAATGTCATATTTAAAATAAATAACTATTGAAACCAAATGAATAACAGTTTAGAAACCAGAGACTAAATCCAGGAATTCTTTTAACCTGGAACTTAAAACTAAATTATGATACAGCGTCAAACAATCCTTAAAATATGAAAGGAACTAATAAAATTCAGAATCTCAACTTTGACTTTTAAATTGTAGATGATAAAATTCATAATCAGTAAAGAAAATGGACTGGCATAATTCATAAATTTAAATTTTTGAGTTATTCATACGAATTTTATTTGAAATTAATTTTATACATTGAAAATGCAAATTAAATTGTTTAGTCAATATTCAAATAATGTCATTTTTAAAAATAAATAACTTTTGAAACCAAAATGAATAACAGTTTAGAAACCAGAGACAAAGCCAGGAATTCTTTTAACCTGGAACTTAAAACTAAATTATGATACAGCGTCAAACAAACCTTAAAATATGAAAGGAACTAATAAAATTCAGAATCTCAACTTTGACTTTTAAATTGTAGATGATAAAATTCATAATCAGTAAAGAAAATGGACTGGCATAATTCATAAATTTAAATTTTTGAGTTATTCATACGAATTTTATTTGAATTAATTTTATACATTGAAAAAGCAAATTAAATTGTTTAGTCAATATCAAATAATGTCATATTTAAAATAAATAACTATTGAAACCAAAATGAATAACAGTTTAGAAACCAGAGACTAAATCCAGGAATTCTTTTAACCTGGAACTTAAAACTAAATTATGATACAGCGTCAAACAACCTTAAATATGAAAGGAACTAATAAAATTCAGAATCTCAACTTTGACTTTTAAATTGTAGATGATAAAATTCATAATCAGTAAAGAAAATGGACTGGCATAATTCATAAATTTAAATTTTTGAGTTATTCATACGAATTTTATTTGAATTAATTTTATACATTGAAAATGCAAATTAAATTGTTTAGTCAATATTCAAATAATGTCATTTTTAAAAATAAATAACTATTGAAACCAAAATGAATAACAGTTTAGAAACCAGAGACAAAATCCAGGAATTCTTTTAACCTGGAACTTAAAACTAAATTATGATACAGCGTCAAACAATCCTTAAAATATGAAAGGAACTAATAAAATTCAGAATCTCAACTTTGACTTTTAAATTGAAGATGATAAAATTCATAATCAGTAAAGAAAATGGACTGGCATAATTCATAAATTTAAATTTTTGAGTTATTCATACGAATTTTATTTAAATTAATTTTATTCATTGAAAAAGCAAATTAAATTGTTTAGTCAATATTCAAATAATGTCATTTTTAAAAATAAATAACTATTGAAACCAAAATGAATAACAGTTTAGAAACCAGAGACTAAATCCAGGAATTCTTTTAACCTGGAACTTAAAACTAAATTATGATACAGCGTCAAACAATCCTTAAAATATGAAAGGAACTAATAAAATTCAGAATCTCAACTTTGACTTTTAAATTGAAGATGATAAAATTCATAATCAGTAAAGAAAATGGACTGGCATAATTCATAAATTTAAATTTTTGAGTTATTCATACGAATTTTATTTGAATTAATTTTATACATTGAAAAAGCAAATTAAATTGTTTAGTCAATATTCAAATAATGTCATTTTTAAAAATAAATAACTATTGAAACCAAAATGAATAACAGTTTAGAAACCAGAGACTAAATCCAGGAATTCTTTAAACCTGGAACTTAAAACTAAATTATGATACAGCGTCAAACAATCCTTAAAATATGAAAGGAACTAATAAAATTCAGAATCTCAACTTTGACTTTTAAATTGTAGATGATAAAATTCATAATCAGTAAAGAAAATGGACTGGCATAATTCATAAATTTAAATTTTTGAGTTATTCATACGAATTTTATTTGAATTAATTTTATACATTGAAAAAGCAAATTAAATTGTTTAGTCAAAATCCAAATAATGTCATATTTATAAATAAATAACTATTGAAACCAAAATGAATAACAGTTTAGAAACCAGAGACTAAATCCAGGAATACTTTTAACCTGGAACTTAAAACTAAATTATGATACAGCGTCAAACAATCCTTAAAATATGAAAGGAACTAATAAAATTCAGAATCTCAACTTTGACTTTTAAATTGTAGATGATAAAATTCATAATCAGTAAAGAAAATGGACTGGCATAATTCATAAATTTAAATTTTTGAGTTATTCATACGAATTTTATTTGAATTAATTTTATACATTGAAAAAGCAAATTAAATTGTTTAGTCAATATTCAAATAATGTCATTTTTAAAAATAAATAACTATTGAAACCAAAATGAATAACAGTTTAGAAACCAGAGACTAAATCCAGGAATTCTTTAAACCTGGAACTTAAAACTTAATTATGATACAGCATCAAACAATCCTTAAAATATGAAAGGAACTAATAAAATTCAGAATCTCAACTTTGACTTTTAAATTGTAGATGATAAAATTCATAATCAGTAAAGAAAATGGACTGGCATAATTCATAAATTTAAATTTTTGAGTTATTCATACGAATTTTATTTGAATTAATTTTATACATTGAAAAAGCAAATTAAATTGTTTAGTCAATATTCAAATAATGTCATATTTAAAAATAAATAACTATTGAAACCAAAATGAATAACAGTTTAGAAACCAGAGACTAAATCCAGGAATTCTTTTAACCTGGAACTTAAAACTAAATTATGATACAGCGTCAAACAATCCTTAAAATATGAAAGGAACTAATAAAATTCAGAATCTCAACTTTGACTTTTAAATTGTAGATGATAAAATTCATAATCAGTAAAGAAAATGGACTGGCATAATTCATAAATTTAAATTTTTGAGTTATTCATACGAATTTTATTTGAATTAATTTTATACATTGAAAAAGCAAATTAAATTGTTTAGTCAATATTCAAATAATGTCATATTTAAAATAAATAACTATTGAAACCAAAATGAATAACAGTTTAGAAACCAGAGACTAAATCCAGGAATTCTTTTAACCTGGAACTTAAAACTAAATTATGATACAGCGTCAAACAATCCTTAAAATATGAAAGGAACTAATAAAATTCAGAATCTCAACTTTGACTTTTAAATTGTAGATGATAAAATTCATAATCAGTAAAGAAAATGGACTGGCATAATTCATAAATTTAAATTTTTGAGTTATTCATACGAATTTTATTTGAATTAATTTTATACATTGAAAAAGCAAATTAAATTGTTTAGTCAATATCAAATAATGTCATATTTAAAATAAATAACTATTGAAACCAAAATGAATAACAGTTTAGAAACCAGAGACAAAATCCAGGAATTCTTTTAACCTGGAACTTAAAACTAAATTATGATACAGCGTCAAACAAACCTTAAAATATGAAAGGAACTAATAAAATTCAGAATCTCAACTTTGACTTTTAAATTGAAGATGATAAAATTCATAATCAGTAAAGAAAATGGACTGGCATAATTCATAAATTTAAATTTTTGAGTTATTCATACGAATTTTATTTGAATTAATTTTATACATTGAAAAAGCAAATTAAATTGTTTAGTCAATATTCAAATAATGTCATTTTTAAAAATAAATAACTATTGAAACCAAAATGAATAACAGTTTAGAAACCAGAGACAAAATCCAGGAATTCTTTTAACCTGGAACTTAAAACTAAATTATGATACAGCGTCAAACAAATCCTTAAAATATGAAAGGAACTAATAAAATTCAGAATCTCAACTTTGACTTTTAAATTGAAGATGATAAAATTCATAATCAGTAAAGAAAATGGACTGGCATAATTCATAAATTTAAATTTTTGAGTTATTCATACGAATTTTATTTGAATTAATTTTATACATTGAAAAAGCAAATTAAATTGTTTAGTCAATATTCAAATAATGTCATTTTTAAAAATAAATAACTATTGAAACCAAAATGAATAACAGTTTAGAAACCAGAGACTAAATCCAGGAATTCTTTAACCTGGAACTTAAAACTAATTATGATACAGCGTCAAACAATCCTTAAAATATGAAAGGAACTAATAAAATTCAGAATCTCAACTTTGACTTTTAAATTGTAGATGATAAAATTCATAATCAGTAAAGAAAATGGACTGGCATAATTCATAAATTTAAATTTTTGAGTTATTCATACGAATTTTATTTGAATTAATTTTATACATTGAAAAAGCAAATTAAATTGTTTAGTCAAAATCCAAATAATGTCATATTTATAAATAAATAACTATTGAAACCAAAATGAATAACAGTTAGAAACCAGAGACTAAATCCAGGAATTCTTTTAACCTGGAACTTAAAACTAAATTATGATACAGCGTCAAACAATCCTTAAAATATGAAAGGAACTAATAAAATTCAGAATCTCAACTTTGACTTTTAAATTGTAGATGATAAAATTCATAATCAGTAAAGAAAATGGACTGGCATAATTCATAAATTTAAATTTTTGAGTTATTCATACGAATTTTATTTGAATTAATTTTATACATTGAAAAGCAAATTAAATTGTTTAGTCAATATTCAAATAATGTCATTTTTAAAATAAATAACTATTGAAACCAAAATGAATAACAGTTTAGAAACCAGAGACAAAATCCAGGAATTCTTTTAACCTGGAACTTAAAACTAAATTATGATACAGCGTCAAACAAACCTTAAAATATGAAAGGAACTAATAAAATTCAGAATCTCAACTTTGACTTTTAAATTGTAGATGATAAAATTCATAATCAGTAAAGAAAATGGACTGGCATAATTCATAAATTTAAATTTTTGAGTTATTCATACGAATTTTATTTGAATTAATTTTATACATTGAAAAATGCAAATTAAATTGTTTAGTCAATATTCAAATAATGTCATATTTAAAATAAATAACTATTTGAAACCAAAATGAATAACAGTTTAGAAACCAGAGACAAATCCAGGAATTCTTTTAACCTGGAACTTAAAACTAAATTATGATACAGCGTCAAACAAACCTTAAAATATGAAAGGAACTAATAAAATTCAGAATCTCAACTTTGACTTTTAAATTGAAGATGATAAAATTCATAATCAGTAAAGAAAATGGACTGGCATAATTCATAAATTTAAATTTTTGAGTTATTCATACGAATTTTATTTGAATTAATTTTATACATTGAAAATGCAAATTAAATTGTTTAGTCAATATTCAAATAATGTCATTTTTAAAATAAATAACTATTGAAACCAAAATGAATAACAGTTTAGAAACCAGAGACAAATCCAGGAATTCTTTTAACCTGGAACTTAAAACTAAATTATGATACAGCGTCAAACAACCTTAAAATATGAAAGGAACTAATAAAATTCAGAATCTCAACTTTGACTTTTAAATTGAAGATGATAAAATTCATAATCAGTAAAGAAAATGGACTGGCATAATTCATAAATTTAAATTTTTGAGTTATTCATACGAATTTTATTTGAATTAATTTTATACATTGAAAAAGCAAATTAAATTGTTTAGTCAATATTCAAATAATGTCATATTTAAAAATAAATAACTATTGAAACCAAAATGAATAACAGTTAGAAACCAGAGACTAAATCCAGGAATTCTTTTAACCTGGAACTTAAAACTAAATTATGATACAGCGTCAAACAAACCTTAAAATATGAAAGGAACTAATAAAATTCAGAATCTCAACTTTGACTTTTAAATTGTAGATGATAAAATTCATAATCAGTAAAGAAAATGGACTGGCATAATTCATAAATTTAAATTTTTGAGTTATTCATACGAATTTATTTGAATTAATTTTATACATTGAAAAAGCAAATTAAATTGTTTAGTCAATATTCAAATAATGTCATTTTTAAAATAAATAACTATTGAAACCAAAATGAATAACAGTTTAGAAACCAGAGACTAAATCCAGGAATTCTTTTAACCTGGAACTTAAAACTAAATTATGATACAGCGTCAAACAATCCTTAAAATATGAAAGGAACTAATAAAATTCAGAATCTCAACTTTGACTTTTAAATTGAAGATGATAAAATTCATAATCAGTAAAGAAAATGGACTGGCATAATTCATAAATTTAAATTTTTGAGTTATTCATACGAATTTTATTTAAATTAATTTTATACATTGAAAAAGCAAATTAAATTAGTAAGTCAATATTCAAATAATGTCATATTTAAAAATAAATAACTATTGAAACCAAAATGAATAACAGTTTAGAAACCAGAGACTAAATCCAGGAATTCTTTTAACCTGGAACTTAAAACTAAATTATGATACAGCGTCAAACAATCCTTAAAATATGAAAGGAACTAATAAAATTCAGAATCTCAACTTTGACTTTTAAATTGTAGATGATAAAATTCATAATCAGTAAAGAAAATGGACTGGCATAATTCATAAATTTAAATTTTTGAGTTATTCATACGAATTTTATTTGAATTAATTTTATACATTGAAAATGCAAATTAAATTGTTTAGTCAATATTCAAATAATGTCATTTTTAAAAATAAATAACTATTGAAACCAAAATGAATAACAGTTTAGAAACCAGAGACAAAATCCAGGAATTCTTTTAACCTGGAACTTAAAACTAAATTATGATACAGCGTCAAACAAACCTTAAAATATGAAAGGAACTAATAAAATTCAGAATCTCAACTTAGATTTTTAAATTGAAGATGATATAATTCATAATCAGTAAAGAAAATGGACTGGCATAATTCATAAATTTAAATTTTGAGTTATTCATACGAATTTTATTTGAATTAATTTTATACATTGAAAAAGCAAATTAAATTGTTTAGTCAATATTCAAATAATGTCATATTTAAAATAAATAACTATTGAAACCAAAATGAATAACAGTTTAGAAACCAGAGACTAAATCCAGGAATTCTTTAACCTGGAACTTAAAACTAAATTATGATACAGCGTCAAACAATCCTTAAAATATGAAAGGAACTAATAAAATTCAGAATCTCAACTTTGACTTTTAAATTGTAGATGATAAAATTCATAATCAGTAAAGAAAATGGACTGGCATAATTCATAAATTTAAATTTTTGAGTTATTCATACGAATTTTATTTGAATTAATTTTATACATTGAAAATGCAAATTAAATTGTTTAGTCAATATTCAAATAATGTCATTTTAAAATAAATAACTATTGAAACCAAAATGAATAACAGTTTAGAAACCAGAGACTAAATCCAGGAATTCTTTTAACCTGGAACTTAAAACTAAATTATGATACAGCGTCAAACAATCCTTAAAATATGAAAGGAACTAATAAAATTCAGAATCTCAACTTTGACTTTTAAATTGTAGATGATAAAATTCATAATCAGTAAAGAAAATGGACTGGCATAATTCATAAATTTAAATTTTTGAGTTATTCATACGAATTTTATTTGAATTAATTTATACATTGAAAAAGCAAATTAAATTGTTTAGTCAATATTCAAATAATGTCATTTTTAAAATAAATAACTATTGAAACCAAAATGAATAACAGTTTAGAAACCAGAGACAAAATCCAGGAATTCTTTTAACCTGGAACTTAAAACTAAATTATGATACAGCGTCAAACAAACCTTAAAATATGAAAGGAACTAATAAAATTCAGAATCTCAACTTTGACTTTTAAATTGTAAGATGATAAATTCATAATCAGTAAAGAAAATGGACTGGCATAATTCATAAATTTAAATTTTTGAGTTATTCATACGAATTTTATTTGAATTAATTTTATACATTGAAAATGCAAATTAAATTGTTTAGTCAATATTCAAATAATGTCATTTTAAAAGTAAATAACTATTGAAACCGAAATGAATAACAGTTTAGAAACCAGAGACTAAATCCATGAATTCTTTTAACCTGGAACTTAATACTAAATTATGATACAGCGTCAAACAAACCTTAAAATATGAAAGGAACTAATAAAATTCAGAATCTCAACTTTGACTTTTAAATTGTAAGATGATAAATTCATAATCAGTAAAGAAAATGGACTGGCATAATTCATAAATTTAAATTTTTGAGTTATTCATACGAATTTTATTTGAATTAATTTTATACATTGAAAAAGCAAATTAAATTGTTTAGTCAATATTCAAATAATGTCATTTTAAAAATAAATAACTATTGAAACCAAAATGAATAACAGTTTAGAAACCAGAGACAAAATCCAGGAATTCTTTTAACCTGGAACTTAAAACTAAATTATGATACAGCGTCAAACAAACCTTAAAATATGAAAGGAACTAATAAAATTCAGAATCTCAACTTTGACTTTTAAATTTAAGATGATAAAATTCATAATCAGTAAAGAAAATGGACTGGCATAATTCATAAATTTAAATTTTTGAGTTATTCATACGAATTTTATTTGAATTAATTTTATACATTGAAAAAGCAAATTAAATTGTTTAGTCAATATTCAAATAATGTCATTTTTAAAAATAAATAACTATTGAAACCAAATGAATAACAGTTTAGAAACCAGAGACTAAATCCAGGAATTCTTTTAACCTGGAACTTAAACTAAATTATGATACAGCGTCAAACAAACCTTAAATATGAAAGGAACTAATAAAATTCAGAATCTCAACTTTGACTTTTAAATTGTAGATGATAAAATTCATAATCAGTAAAGAAAATGGACTGGCATAATTCATAAATTTAAATTTTTGAGTTATTCATACGAATTTTATTTGAATTAATTTTATACATTGAAAATGCAAATTAAATTGTTTAGTCAATATTCAAATAATGTCATTTTAAAATAAATAACTATTGAAACCTAAATGAATAACAGTTTAGAAACCAGAGACAAAATCCAGGAATTCTTTTAACCTGGAACTTAATACTAAATTATGATACAGCGTCAAACAAACCTTAAAATATGAAAGGAACTAATAAAATTCAGAATCTCAACTTAGACTTTTAAATTGAAGATGATATAATTCATAATCAGTAAAGAAAATGGACTGGCATAATTCATAAATTTAAATTTTTGAGTTATTCATACGAATTTTATTTGAATTAATTTTATACATTGAAAAAGCAAATTAAATTGTTTAGTCAATATCCAAATAATGTCATATTTAAAATAAATAACTATTGAAACCAAATGAATAACAGTTTAGAAACCAGAGACTAAATCCAGGAATTCTTTTAACCTGGAACTTAAAACTAAATTATGATACAGCGTCAAACAATCCTTAAAATATGAAAGGAACTAATAAAATTCAGAATCTCAACTTTGACTTTTAAATTGTAGATGATAAAATTCATAATCAGTAAAGAAAATGGACTGGCATAATTCATAAATTTAAATTTTTGAGTTATTCATACGAATTTTATTTGAATTAATTTTATACATTGAAAAAGCAAATTAAATTGTTTAGTCAATATTCAAATAATGTCATTTTTAAAATAAATAACTATTGAAACCAAAATGAATAACAGTTTAGAAACCAGAGACAAATCCAGGAATTCTTTAACCTGGAACTTAAAACTAAATTATGATACAGCGTCAAACAATCCTTAAAATATGAAAGGAACTAATAAAATTCAGAATCTCAACTTTGACTTTTAAATTGTAGATGATAAAATTCATAATCAGTAAAGAAAATGGACTGGCATAATTCATAAATTTAAATTTTTGAGTTATTCATACGAATTTTATTTGAATTAATTTTATACATTGAAAAAGCAAATTAAATTGTTTAGTCAATATTCAAATAATGTCATATTTAAAAATAAATAACTATTGAAACCAAAATGAATAACAGTTTAGAAACCAGAGACAAAATCCAGGAATTCTTTTAACCTGGAACTTAAAACTAAATTATGATACAGCGTCAAACAATCCTTAAAATATGAAAGGAACTAATAAAATTCAGAATCTCAACTTTGACTTTTAAATTGTAGATGATAAAATTCATAATCAGTAAAGAAAATGGACTGGCATAATTCATAAATTTAAATTTTTGTGTTAATCATACGAATTTTATTTGAAATTAATTTTATACATTGAAAAGCAAATTAAATTGTTTAGTCAATATTCCAAATAATGTCATTTTTAAAAATAAATAACTATTGAAACCAAAATGAATAACAGTTTAGAAACCAGAGACTAAATCCAGGAATTCTTTTAACCTGGAACTTAAACTAAATTATGATACAGCGTCAAACAAACCTTAAAATATGAAAGGAACTAATAAAATTCAGAATCTCAACTTTGACTTTTAAATTGAAGATGATAAAATTCATAATCAGTAAAGAAAATGGACTGGCATAATTCATAAATTTAAATTTTTGAGTTATTCATACGAATTTTATTTGAATTAATTTTATACATTGAAAATGCAAATTAAATTGTTTAGTCAATATTCAAATAATGTCATTTTTAAAAATAAATAACTATTGAAACCAAAATGAATAACAGTTTAGAAACCAGAGACAAAATCCAGGAATTCTTTAACCTGGAACTTAAAACTAAATTATGATACAGCGTCAAACAACCTTAAAATATGAAAGGAACTAATAAAATTCAGAATCTCAACTTTGACTTTTAAATTGTAGATGATAAATTCATAATCAGTAAAGAAAATGGACTGGCATAATTCATAAATTTAAATTTTGAGTTATTCATACGAATTTTATTTGAATTAATTTTATACATTGAAAATGCAAATTAAATTGTTTAGTCAATATTCCAAATAATGTCATTTTAAAAATAAATAACTTTTGAAACCAAAATGAATAACAGTTTAGAAACCAGAGACAAAATCCAGGAATTCTTTATACCTAGAACTTAATACTAAATTATGATACAGCGTCAAACAAACCTTAAAATATGAAAGGAACTAATAAAATTCAGAATCTCAACTTAGATTTTTAAATTTAAGATGATATAATTCATAATCAGTAAAGAAAATGGACTGGCATAATTCATAAATTTAAATTTTTGAGTTATTCATACGAATTTTATTTAAATTAATTTTATACATTTAAAAAAGCAAATTAAATTGTTAAGTCAATATTCAAATAATGTCATATTTAAAAATAAATGATGCAGGTTTTAATTTAAGTAAAATAGAACAAATTTGGGTAGTAGTTAATTTTAACTGTGAAAAATATTTAGTTGGCTGTCTTTATAGGCCAAACGATTTTGTTGATATGAACGATTTCGATCTAGTCTTCAAACAAGCTAAAGACTATGTGGACGAGAGAGGTTATAAGGATCTTCTAATAATGGGTGACTTTAACTTTCCATCAATCATCTGGTCAAATGCTGTGTGTCAGAAATCTTAAACGAAAATGGACTCGAACATAAATTCAGAGAGACACTAAGCGATACTTTTCTATATCAGCATGTAAATATCCCAACTTTTCAAATGTCAAACGAAAAAGCTGTCAACACTTTGGATTTGATTTTCACGACTCAGCCTGGCAGTGTGTATGCAATCGATACAAAATTTGTTCTTGCAACATTAATAAAGGACATCTGGTATCTTTTTCAATTTTGTTCTCAAAAACAAGGTTAGTAAGGAATCATATACCTGTAAAAAATTTATTTATAATAAATCTGACTTTGGAAAAAATTTCTCATTTTCTATCAAATATTGATTGGGTGCACCTATTTGAGAATTTAATATTCAGGAAATGTACAATGAGTTAATTTTCTATGTCAGCGAAGCTAGTAATCGATTCATTCCAGTGACGGATGGCTCTAAAAAGAAAAGTATCTCAAAACCTTGGATAAAAAATGAACTCAAGGTCTTAATTAGAGATAAAAAGAATCTTAGATATAGGAACTGTGCATCTAAATGGAAGGATATGAATCTATATAGTGATTACAAGCGTATCTGTAAATTAGTCTCATCAGAAATAAAAAGAGCCAGACGAACTTATGAACAGAATTTAGTTGAAAAAGCTAAGAAGAATCCAAAAATATTGTACAATACCTAAATGATCAACAAGTTATCAAAGAATCTATCAAAGCATTAAAAAAGTCAAACAATGAATTAACGCAAGAACCGAAAGAGATATCAAATCTTCTTAATAAATGTTTTCAAGATGTTTTTGTTATTGAACAAGATGGTGAGCTTCCTCCTTTTGAAGTTGAATTTAATGAAAACTGGTCAGAATATATTGACATTGAGCCAAATGACTTTAGTTATGAAATGGTTTTCAAAAAATTACAAGACCTGAATCAAAATAAATCATGTGGTGTAGACAAGCTTCATCCGTTATTGCTAAAAACTGTGCAGAAGCCTTTACTGTTCCTTTAACTTTGATTTTCAGAGAATCATTATCGAATAGTCAGCTTCCAATTCAATTCAGATCAGCAAATATTACTCCATTGTATAAAAAAGGTGATAAATCAACGGCAAGCAATTATCGTCCTGTGTCTTTAACTTCAATTCCTTGCAAAATTATGGAAAGCATAATAAGAACCAAAATGGAAGACTATCTTTATAAGAATAATATTATATCTAAAGAACAGCATGGATTTGTTAAGAAAAAGTCATGTACATCTAATCTTCTGGAAACGCTAGATTTCATCTCAATGAGTCTAGACAAAAAGTATTCCTGTTGATGTGATTCTGCTAGATTTTGCGAAAGCATTTGATACTGTTCCGCACAGACGACTAATAGCTAAATTGAAAGCGTATGGCTTTGATGGTCTGACACTAAAATGGATTGAAGCTTTCTTGAAAAATAGAAGACAACGAGTTATTCAAGGTGAAATTTTGTCTGATTGGGTTGAGATTTTTAGCGGTGTACCCCAAGGGTCAGTGATTGGTCCACTATTGTTCGTTTTGTATATCAATGATCTACCTAAAGGAATAGAGAATGTTGTGAAATTGTATGCAGATGATACTAAATTTTCTCGCAAACGGTATTAGAAATAGCGCCACGAAACTACAATCAGATTTAGATTTAATTCACAAGTGGACTCAAGATTGGCTACTTCTCTTCAACACATCAAAATGTGTGGTTATGCATTATGGTCATAAAAACAAAAAATTTCCTTATTTTATTAATGGTAAGCTATTAGCAACGTCAGAAACCGAAAGAGATCTTGGAGTTATTTTCAATACAAATCTTAAATGGAAAAATCAAGTGATAGAGGCTACAAACAAAGCAAATCAAATGTTAGGTCGCATCAGGAAGTCATTCGCTCGTTTTGATTGTAAGTTATTAAGATCTTTGTATTTAACTTTTGTTCGTCCTCTTTTGGAATTTGCGGTGCCTGTATGGTCTCCAATTCTTAAGTCTGACTGTGAGACTGTTGAAAGGATTCAACGCAGAGCTACGAAATTTGTTTCGTCAATTAGAAACAAACCGTATGAAAGCAGATTGAAGGCTTTGAACATTCCAAATCTGGTGGAAAGAAGAAAAAGAGGTGATCTAATTCAATTATACAAGTTCATGCATGGAATAGAATCGGTTGAAAAAAGCAACAATTTTAATGTCACAAAAAACCAAGGAAGAGGTCACTGCCTCAAATATCACAAAGAAATATCGAGGCTCCAACATAGAGATAACTTTTTTTCAACAGAACCGCTAACATATGGAACTCGCTGCCAAATGAATTAGTTGAAGCCCCCAATGTTAACAGCTTTAAAGCAGGCATTGATTGCTGGATGAGCAGCAATCAATCACATCAGCTGTCTTAGTGTGCCTTATCAGCACACTCGCTGGCTAGCCAGCTACAGTCAAAACTACTACTACTACTAAATAACTATTGAAACCAGAATGAATAACAGTTTAGAAACCAGAGACTAAATCCAGGAATTCTTTTAACCTGGAACTTAAAACTAAATTATGATATAGCGTCAAACAATCCTTAAAATATGAAAGGAACTAATAAAATTCAGAATCTCAACTTTGACTTTTAAATTGTAGATGATAAAATTCATAATCAGTAAAGAAAATGGACTGGCATAATTCATAAATTTAAATATTTGAGTTATTCATACGAATTTTATTTGAATTAATTTTATACATTGAAAATGCAAATTAAATTGTTTAGTCAATATTCAAATAATGTCATTTTTAAAAATAAATAACTTTTGAAACCAAAATGAATAACAGTTTAGAAACCAGAGACAAAATCCAGGAATTCTTTATACCTAGAACTTAATACTAAATTATGATACAGCGTCAAACAAACCTTAAAATATGAAAGGAACTAATAAAATTCAGAATCTCAACTTAGATTTTTAAATTTAAGATGATATAATTCATAATCAGTAAAGAAAATGGACTGGCATAATTCATAAATTTAAATTTTTGAGTTATTCATACGAATTTTATTTGAATTAATTTTATACATTGAAAATGCAAATTAAATTGTTAAGTCAATATTCAAATAATGTCATATTTAAAAATAAATAACTTTTGAAACCAAAATGAATAACAGTTTAGAAACCAGAGACAAAATCCAGGAATTCTTTATACCTGGAACTTAATACTAAATTATGATACAGCGTCAAACAAACCTTAAAATATGAAAGGAATTAATAAAATTCCGAATTTCAACTTTGACTTTTAAATTGTAGATGATAAAATTCAAAATCAGGAAAGAAAATGGACTGGCATAATTCATAAATTTAAATTTTTGAGTTATTCATACGAATTTTATTTGAATTAATTTTATACATTGAAAAAGCAAATTAAATTGTTTAGTCAATATCCAAATAATGTCATATTTAAAACAAATAACTATTGAAACCAGAATGAATAACAGTTTAGAAACCAGAGACTAAATCCAGGAATTCTTTTAACCTGGAACTTAAAACTAAATTATGATATAGCGTCAAACAATCCTTGAAATATGAAAGGAATTAATAAAATTCAGAATTTCAACTTTGACTTTTAAATTGTAGATGATAAAATTCAAAATCAGGAAAGAAAATGGACTGGCATAATTCATAAATTTAAATTTTTGAGTTATTCATACGAATTTAATTTGAATTAATTTTATACATTGAAAATGCAAATTAAATTGTTTAGTCAATATTCAAATAATGTCATTTTTAAAAATAAATAACTTTTGAAACCAAAATGAATAACAGTTTAGAAACCAGAGACAAAATCCAGGAATTCTTTATACCTAGAACTTAATACTAAATTATGATACAGCGTCAAACAAACCTTAAAATATGAAAGGAACTAATAAAATTCAGAATCTCAACTTTGACTTTTAAATTTAAGATGATAAAATTCATAATCAGTAAAGAAAATGGACTGGCATAATTCATAAATTTAAATTTTTGAGTTATTCATACGAATTTTATTTAAATTATTTTTATACATTGAAAATGCAAATTAAATTGTTCGGTCAATATCCAAATAATGTTATATTTAAAAATATATAACTATTGAAACCACAATGAATAACAGTTTAGAAACCAGAGACTAAATCCAGGAATTCTTTTAACCTGAAACTTAAAACTAAATTATGATACAGCGTCAAACAATCCTTAAAATATGAAAGGAACTAATAAAATTCAGAATCTCAACTTTGATTTTAAATTGAAGATGATAAATTCATAATCAGTAAAGAAAATGGACTGGCATAATTCATAAATTTAAATTTTTGAGTTATTCATACGAATTTTATTTGAATTAATTTTATACATTGAAAAAGCAAATTAAATTGTTTAGTCAATATCCAAATAATGTCATATTTAAAAACAAATAACTATTGAAACCAGAATGAATAACAGTTTAGAAACCAGAGACTAAATCCAGGAATTCTTTTAACCTGGAACTTAAAACTAAATTATGATATAGCGTCAAACAATCCTTGAAATATGAAAGGAATTAATAAAATTCAGAATTTCAACTTTGACTTTTAAATTGTAGATGATAAAATTCAAAATCAGGAAAGAAAATGGACTGGCATAATTCATAAATTTAAATTTTTGAGTTATTCATACGAATTTAATTTGAATTAATTTTATACATTGAAAATGCAAATTAAATTGTTTAGTCAATATTCAAATAATGTCATTTTTAAAAATAAATAACTTTGAAACCAAAATGAATAACAGTTTAGAACCAGAGACAAAATCCAGGAATTCTTTATACCTAGAACTTAATACTAAATTATGATACAGCGTCAAACAAACCTTAAAATATGAAAGGAACTAATAAAATTCAGAATCTCAACTTTGACTTTTAAATTGAAGATGATAAAATTCATAATCAGTAAAGAAAATGGACTGGCATAATTCATAAATTTAAATTTTTGAGTTATTCATACGAATTTTATTTAAATTATTTTATACATTGAAAATGCAAATTAAATTGTTCGGTCAATATCCAAATAATGTTATATTTAAAAATATATAACTATTGAAACCAAAATGAATAACAGTTTAGAAACCAGAGACTAAATCCAGGAATTCTTTATACCTGGAACTTAATACTAAATTATGATACAGCGTCAAACAAACCTTAAAATATGAAAGGAATTAATAAAATTCCGAATTTCAACTTTGACCTTTAAATTGTAGATGATAAAATTCAAAATCAGGAAAGAAAATGGACTGGCATAATTCATAAATTTAAATTTTTGAGTTATTCATACGATTTTTATTTAAATTAATTTTATACATCTAAAAAAGCAAATTAAATTGTTAAGTCAATATCCAAATAATGTCATATTTAAAAACAAATAACTATTGAAACCAGAATGAATAACAGTTTAGAAACCAGAGACTAAATCCAGGAATTCTTTTAACCTGGAACTTAAAACTAAATTATGATACAGCGTCAAACAATCCTTGAAATATGAAAGGAATTAATAAAATTCAGAATTTCAACTTTGACTTTTAAATTGAAGATGATAAAATTCATAATCAGTAAAGAAAATGGACTGGCATAATTCATAAATTTAAATTTTTGAGTTATTCATACGAATTTATTTGAATTAATTTTATACATTGAAAATGCAAATTAAATTGTTTAGTCAATATTCAAATAATGTCATTTTTAAAATAAATAACTTTTGAAACCAAAATGAATAACAGTTTAGAAACCAGAGACAAAATCCAGGAATTCTTTATACCTAGAACTTAATACTAAATTATGATACAGCGTCAAACAACCTTAAAATATGAAAGGAACTAATAAATTCAGAATCTCAACTTTGACTTTTAAATTGAAGATGATAAAATTCATAATCAGTAAAGAAAATGGACTGGCATAATTCATAAATTTAAATTTTTGAGTTATTCATACGAATTTTATTTAAATTAATTTTTATACATTGAAAATGCAAATTAAATTGTTCGGTCAATATCCAAATAATGTATATTTAAAATATAATAACTATTGAAACCAAAATGAATAACAGTTTAGAAACCAGAGACTAAATCCAGGAATTCTTTTAACCTGAAACTTAAAACTAAATTATGATACAGCGTCAAACAATCCTTAAAATATGAAAGGAACTAATAAAATTCAGAATCTCAACTTTGACTTTTAAATTGAAGATGATAAAATTCATAATCAGTAAAGAAAATGGACTGGCATAATTCATAAATTTAAATTTTTGAGTTATTCATACGAATTTTATTTGAATTAATTTTATACATTGAAAAATGCAAATTAAATTGTTTAGTCAATATTCAAATAATGTCATTTTAAAAATAAATAACTATTGAAACCAAAATGAATAACAGTTTAGAAACCAGAGACAAAATCCAGGAATTCTTTATACCTGGAACTTAAACTAAATTATGATACAGCGTCAAACAAACCTTAAAATATGAAAGGAACTAATAAAATTCAGAATTCAACTTTGACTTTTAAATTGTAGATGATAAAATTCAAATCAGTAAAGAAAATGGACTGGCATAATTCATAAATTTAAATTTTTGAGTTATTCATACGAATTTTATTTGAATTAATTTTATACATTGAAAAGCAATTAATTGTTTAGTCAATATCCAATAATGTCATATTTAAAAACAAATAACTATTGAAACCAGAATGAAGAACAGTTTAGAAACCAGAGACTAAAATCCAGGAATTCTTTTAACCTGGAACTTAAAACTAAATTATGATATAGCGTCAAACAATCCTTGAAATATGAAAGGAATTAATAAAATTCAGAATTTCAACTTTGACTTTTAAATTGTAGATGATAAAATTCAAATCAGGAAAGAAAATGGACTGGCATAATTCATAAATTTAAATTTTTGAGTTATTCATACGAATTTAATTTGAATTAATTTTATACATTGAAAAAATGCAAATTAAATTGTTTAGTCAATATTCAAATAATGTCATTTTTAAAATAAATAACTTTGGAAACCAAAATGAATAACAGTTTAGAAACCAGAGACAAAATCCAGAATTCTTTATACCTAGAACTTAATACTAAATTATGATACAGCGTCAAAC